>CM068382.1:75513549-76113549 GCA_034770075.1 Aralia elata
ATCTTATTTATAGATATAGACAACCCTCCTAAACTATTTAGAAGTAGCATTTTTAATTAAACTCCTAATCTAATTAAGAAATTATATGAGAGTACTCTTATTAATTAATTCTTAAACCATTTACCAACTAAATAATAATAATAATAATAAGACTCCTATTATTAATTTATAATTAGTATTTCCTAAATGCTAAATAATAAATATTAAGCTATTTAATTTATTCTATCATCATAGTACAAATTAAATATACTTAACTTATTATTACGATTATGTCATTCATTTCTTAAATACATATTTTTCTTTTACGGTGTGACCTTTTAGGTTCTCCATATTAAACCGGTTGTAGAATAAATCAATTAGAACAATTCTAATCTTATTTAATAAATAAATTAAATTATTTAATTAAATAATATTTATTTCACAATAAGGGTAAGCCCCCTTAGCGATCAACGACTTTCTAGATAATATAGATTTCAACATTTAATCACAAAAAATCTTTTAGTAAATAGTTACCGTACAATTCAATCCTTCTACCATACAATGTCCCAATCAAATATAAGATATGGAATTACTGTCAAGTCTTATTTTATTTAATTATATGCATTTCAATTCTCAAATGCATAACTCTAAATAATGCAAATTAGAAACTCCTTTCTAATTTCATTCTGTCTTGGCAAATGACTACTGAGTTGTCATTTATCGAATCACATAAGACATTCTCATCTTTTACTAGAAGTGGTAGATTCTTTGTTGATCATTCACCTATCTCCATGTATAACTTATATATACCCAAACATACCCTTTGATATACCCTAAAGGTCTTAAGGGACATATCAAAGCATAACTCATCACACACAAGATACTATGATGATCTCAAGTCCAAGGATCATTTGTACTACTATCACATCAAGAATTCCAATTGACAGGCAAGTAAAACTCCATTAGGTATTCCTTTAGCGAGTCACGTTCAGTGAACTTATTCTCTAATAAGCATCTACATACTTGCTTTAGTGTCTCTACACAAATAATTATGAGATCAATCATTCTCTTCATAAAAGCAAACATAGTATGTACTAATCTATCAGGATACACTAATCCCTTTCTTAGCGATCTAACGATTAGGAACGATTTTAGTTTCGGGCTATCTTGAATTTAGATATCATTAGCATGATCATCATCATGATTCTAAAAGTATTGCTCAAAATTATGGGTTTATCACAATTAATTCAATAGCACAATGTGGATAAAGAAAATGCCTTTAAATAAATTAATTATTTTTATTAATAAACGAATAAGATTACAAAGTATATGCTACATCACATCAAATATGATTGGCTTGTGTACATACTACTTTCAATCTCCCACTTGCACTAAAGCTAATCGTTATGGTATCTAATACCCATCTTCTCTAAGTGATGATCAAACTGTTGTTGAGTTATAACTTTAGTAAAAAGATCTGCAATGTTGCCTTGAGAGTCCACACGCTCCAAGGTGACGTCTCCTCTTTCAATGATTTCTCTAATCAAATGAAAGTACTGCAACACATGTTTGGATCTCAGATGAGACTTAGGAACTATTCCTAGTTCTGTAATGAACTTTTCATCCAAACAACCAACTTTGCAGCTTCATTTACAACTATATACTTTGTCTTTGTCCCTAAATCAGTAACTCTTTGCTGTTTAGAATTTTTCCAACTCACTGCACCATCGTTCAAGGTAAACACAAACCCTTAAGTGGATTTGATGTCATCTTGGTTAGTCTGAAAAACTTGAGTCTGTATAACCCTTTAGTTTCAAATCAGACCCACCATAATCAAAAATACATCCTGAGTTTTTCTTAAGTATTTTAGGATATTTTTCACTATCTTATAGTGATCGTCTCCCGAATATGACTGATCAACATCAGGTCTCATACGTTTCATTGCATACATGATAGTTATTCATGTGATCTCTCTTTTCAGGTGTCTTTGGGGATAATTTCTTAGAGAGATTCACTCCATGGCTCATCAACATGAGACCTCTCTTGGAGTTTGCCATGTTAAACCCTTTTAGCATCGAATGAATGTACGTTCCTTGGGTTAAGCCAAACATCCTTTTAGATCTATCTTTATAGATTTTTATCCCTAAAATTGTAGGATGTCTCTCCCAAATCTTCCTCGGAGGAATGTTTAGACAATAATATCTTTACTGATTGTAGCATTAGTGTGTCATTCCCTATCAGTAGTATATCAACATATAGTACTAGGAATGTCATTGCGCTCTCACTGACCTTCTTGTACACATTTGGTTCATCCTCGTTTTTGATAAAATTAAACTCCTTTGATTGTCCCATCAAAACAGATGTTCTATCTTCGAGAAGCTTGTTTCAATCCATAAATGGATCGTTGTAGCTTACATACTCGATTTGCTTCAACCTTTGAAACAAATCTCTCTAGCTATATCATACATACATTCTCCTCAAGTCTTCATTGAGGAAGGACGTCTCTACATCCATTTGCCAAATTTCGTAATAATAAGCTGCAATCACAAGCAAAATTTGAATGGACTTGAACATAGCTACTGGTGAGAAGATTTCATAATGGACAACTCCTTGCCATTATTTGAAATATTTTGTCACCAATTTAGCCTTATAGGTCTCCACCTTGACATCTGCCCCAGTCTTTCTCTTAAAGACTCATTTACACCATATAGGCACTATGCCTTTTGGTGGAGTAACTAGAGTTTATACTTGGTTCTCATACATGGAGTCCATTTCGGATTTCATGGTCATCTGTCATTTCTCTTAGTATTTACTATTCATAGCCTTACCGTATGTAATTGGATCATCATCCTCTATGATGCGTACCTCATCATCATTATCTATGATGAATCTATACCTCCTAGGTATCTTCGATACTCTTCCAAATTTACGATTCGGTTGTGGTACAATAGGTCTATCTACGGGTTTCTCAGTTCAACTTATAGTGCTTTGTGGTTCTTGAACTTCTTCAAGATCTATTTTTCCTCCTACTAGCCCCTTTAAGGATAAACTCCTTTATCAAAGAAGTCATCGTGTTTCACAACAAACACCTTTTGCTCAGTAAGATTATAGAAATAATACCCTAAACTTTCTTTAGGATATCCCACAAATTTGCACTTGTCAGATCTTGTCCCAAACTTATCTTTTGAAAAAAAATTCACATAAGTTGGACAACCCCTAATCTTAACATGCTTAAGACTAGGTTTCCTCCTTGTCCATAACTCATATGGAGTTTTGGGGACGGATTTTGAGGGTACCTTTTTTAGTAGATATGCAACCGTTTCTAGGGCATAACCCCAAAAGGATACTAAAATATTGGTAAAAATCATCATGGACTACACCATGTCCAATAAGGTATGTTTTCTCCTTTCAGATACACTAATCAATTATTGCGTATCAGGAGGTGTCCATTGTGAGAAAATACCATTATTTTTTAGATGATCTAGAAACTCTTTGCTAAAGTATCCCTTCCTCGATCCAATCGATGAATCCTTATACTTTGCCAGTTTGTTTCACTTCTGAATTCTTTGAACCTTTCAAATAAATCAAACTTGTATTTCACCAAATACACATATTCAACTTTTGAATAATCATCTCTTTTCTTTTACTAGTTAGTTCAATTTGCAAAATAATTTCATGTAAGTCAAGTATATAAACTCCATCACGTAATCTTCCAGTTCCAAATAAAATATTATCATTATAAATAGAACAAACATTATTCTTAAATATAATACCAAAACGTTCCTTGTCTAACAATGAAAAGAAATAATGTTTCTAATAAGAACTGGAACATAATAACAACGTATTAACTTAATAGATTTGCCCGTAGGCAACGCAAAACTTAAGTTCCTATGGCTAATACAACAACCTTTTGCTCCATTCCCCATCCGCAAGATTACTTCCCATTTGTTTAGCTTTCTATTTCTGCTTAGTCCCTGCATAGAATTGCATATGTGAGAACTACAGCAGGTATCCAATACCCATGTAGAACCTTGACTTACAGAAAGATTTATTTCAATCATGAACAAACCTGTATCTGTAACTGAAGCTTCACCAAGCTTTTTCTGGTTAGGCTCTGCAAGATACTCCTTATAGTTTCTTTTCTAGTGTCCAGGCTTAATGTAGTGGAAGCAAACTCCTTTGCTATCCGCATCAGTCTTCATCTTATTGTCCTTTGTATTTGCCTTTACTTTTGCCTTCTTTGAACTTTTCTTCTTTTCAAAAGATCCTTTGGTCCTCTTCCTTTTCTTAGAAGACTCATCTACTAGTAAGACTTGTTCTTTCTTAGCTGGAAAATGACTCTCTACAGTTTTTAACATGTTAAGCAACTCAGGCAGGTTGGCATCTAGCTTGTTCATGTGAAAATTCACAACAAATTGTGAGAACGAGTCCGGGAGTGACTGCAAGATCAAATCTTGGCTCAACTCTCCATCAATTACAAAACCAAGTTATCTCAATTGTTCAATCAGATTGATCATTTTGTGGATATGTATCTGTATTATAGTGCCATCGATAATTCTAGATCAGAAGAGCTTCTTAGTAGATATCTTATATCTGGCAGACCTACTTTGCTCACCATACAACTCATTGAGGTGCAACAACATGGTAGGTGCATCCATTTTCACGTGTTGACGCTGTAACTCGTTACTCATAGAACCCAATATGATGCAATGAGCCCACTGTGCATCATCTTACCATTTTTAAAAAGTAGCAATCTCTTCCTCAGAGGTATTGTTTGCAACCGTTGCAGGGACAGATGAATGAAGGATATAAGATAACTTTTCAGCCATGAGAACTATTCTCAAATTCCTTAACCAATCCGTATAATTTAGTCCGGTTAACTTATTAGCATCCAATATGCTCCGCAGTGATAATGATTTAGACATTGTAAAATTCTGTAAATGAAAATTTTAATTTAATAACATTAGCATTCATTCATTATTAATCACCAGATTAATTTAGGTCTTTATTAAAATGGTGTCTCCCACTATTTTTATCAAACTATATTACCCTCCTTATATAGTTCGACAAATCTAATTAAAGATTTGTTAGTGAGAATAAGGATCCTATTTCAAATGTATATAGCCTTGTGTGACACAACAAACTATATATAAATAAATGGGTAAACAACTCTTTGTCAATTACATCATCATGTAACTCCTTATATTTTGCCTCTTAGATTATTATGATCATGTATTACACATCCAAATCAAAATTATCCAAGTTAAGTCCAACGTAGTACTTCCATATAAGTTAAGAGAAAAACACCGTCCTTGTGTGACACAACAAAACAACATTGTTCAATTTTTTTATAAACATCAAATGTGATAAAACAACATCTCAAAAAATTAATATAAGCCTTGTGTGAAACAACAAACTTATAATGATTATTTTAATACTCTATTGTTTTCTTATGCTAGAAGGCGACATTTGATATTCCAAATATCTTTGAACGTTACAACTTAATATGATTTCTTTGAGGAGTTTGTTATTAATTGTCTCATCTTGATTAGCGTGCATTCATATATATATATAGAGAGAGAGCCTGGATCAGGAGCAGACCGGTCTTTAGCGACAGTTTTTTCGTCGCTTATACAATAGGCGACGGAAAAACCGTCGCTTATACAATAGGCGATGGAAAAACCGTCGCTTATACAATAGGCGACGGAAAAACCGTCGCTAAAGACCGGTCTGCTCCTGATCCGGCACGTATATATATATAATATATATTATATATATATATATATATATATATATATATATATATATATATATATATATATATATATATATATATATATATATATATATATATATATATATATATAATACACGTCATATTATTTAACATGCGAAACATGTTTGATAACATATAAAATATACATAATTAGCATGCACATATAGAATACTATATTAGACTTGGATTGATTATGGACTTTTATTCTAGTTTGGTTCACTAGAGCCACCAAGTGAACCAAAAGGTCAATCCTAGGGTGCAAGAACAAAATTAAATATAACTATTACATTTAAACTCGGGCTTCATTACAAACGGGTCTTCTAGCGCTCCTTGCTCCTGGCTCTAATTCTTTAAAATAATTGTAACTAGTCCTATTATAAAACTATTTACAATAAATAGAACCTTGATCAGCAGTCAAGGAGAAATACATAGGAGGGAGATAGAATTTACATCAGAATAATTAGAAAAGACGAGGTATGTAGACCCCATTTATAAACTCATTCATTCAAGCATCCTCATAAAATAAATCTAATCACACATTGGTCAATAGTCCATAATCAATCCCATTTATTATCATACATATCAACATATGTATCAATAAATAATATTCATCTCATGAAATTAAAACCATTCAATATATATATTGATATCATTTAATGGACAATATTAGTTAGTATGAAATCTAATACCAAATCAAATTAGTTTGCATGAAATCCAATTTCAACTCCAATTTTTTTAGTATAAAATCCAATTTAAACTTCAATTAGTTAGCATGAAATCTAATTCCAACTTTAATTAGTTAGCATGAAACCCAATTCCAATTAAAATGAACATCTTTATTCTAATCCAATTCCAAATCAAAATAAACTCCTTTATTTTTTAATTTAGAATTTCTGAAAAAACATAGAATCCGATTTCAATTAAAATAAACCTTTTATCTTAATTTGAAATAACAAAATAAAAAAAAATATTTTAAAACATTTTGCGCTGCGGCGCCGCATTTATACTAAAAACGAGCGCTGCGGCGCCGAGTTTGTACTAAAACTGGAGCTGCGACGCTGCGGCGCCTGATTTGAACTGCAATCAGGCATTGCGGCGCTACTGGGCTGAATCAGTGTTTTTAGATCGCGAATTTTGTGTTTTTCTCTAAAAATCTAATTTTTATACCAGCAATTATGCCCAATTAAATTGTTTTAAACACATATCATACATATAGGGAATCAAAACAATTAATAATTCGCATAAAGTTTGGCTCTTCATACCAGTGTTGGTTTGTAATATCCATGAACATACAATCAAATTATATATAAATAGCGAAAGCATGATAAGATCAGAATTTAAAATTTTACAAACCATAACCAGGATCGATCTTTATGCGCAATTATCAATTAACAAAAAGAAGATAGAGAATTATACCCTTGTAAAATAAAGCTTACTCAGGTACAAGTTCAACTCCAATTCCTTCGCGTTCTCCTTGAATTCCACCGATTAGATTCCTTTAATCAACGTTAGCCACCCAAGTGTTTAGCCTCTAAAGGTGATCCACCAAGAAATAATAAGGATTCAAGAAGTGGGTAGCGGCAAACCCTAGTTTTCTCTTTCTAGAGAATTTATGAGTACTCTCCCAAATCTAATGGAAGTATGTATATCACCAATCCATAATAAGACTCATCTTATTTATAGAGATATAGGCAACCCTCCTAAACTATTTAAGAGTAGGGTTTTTAATTAAACTCCTAATCTAATTAGGAACTTAATTATATAAGAGTACTCTTATTAATTAATTCTTAAACCATTTAAAAACTAAATAATAATAATAATAATAATAGTAATAGTAATAATAAGACTCCAATTATTAATTTATAATTAGTATTTCTTAAATACTGAATAATAAATATTAAGCTATTTAATTTATTCTATCACCATAGTATAAATTAAATATACTTAACTTATTATTACGATTATGCCATTCACTTCTTAAATCAATATTTTTCTTTTGCGGTGTGACCCTTTAGGTTCTCCATATTAAATCGATTGTAGAATAAATCAATCAGAAGAATTCTAATCTTATTTAAATGAATAAATTAAATCATTTAATTCATTTAATTAAATAATATTTAATTCACAATAAGGGTAAGCCCCCTTAGCGATCAACGACTTCCCAGATAATATAAATTTCAACATTTAATCATAAAAGAACCTTTCAGTGAATAGTTACCGTATAATTTAATCATTCTACCATACAATGTCCCAATCAAATATAAGATATGGAATTACTGTCAAGTCTTATTTTATTTGATTATATGTATTTCGATTCTCAAATGCATAACTCTAAATAATGCAAATTAGAAACTCCTTTCTAATTTCATTCTGCCTTAGCCAAGGACTACTGAGTTGTCATTTATCGAATCACATGGGACATTCTTATCTTTTACTAGAAGTGGTAGATTCTTTGTTGACCATTCACTTATCTCCGTGTACAACTTATTATACCCAAGCATACCCTTTGATATACCCTAAAGGTCTTAAGGGACATGTCAAAGCATAACTCATCACACACAAGATACTATGATGATCTCAAGTCCAAGGATCATTTGTACTATTATCACATTAGGAATTTCTATTGACAGGCAAGTAAAACTCCATTAGGTATTCCTTTAACGAGTCACATTTAGTAAACTTATTCTCTAATAAGCACCTACATACTTGCTTTAGTGTCTCTACATAAATGATTATGAGATCAATCATCATCTTCATAAGAGCAAGCATAGTATGTACTAATCTATCCGGATACACTAATCCCCTTCTTAGCGTTCTAACGATTAGGAACGATTTTAGTTTTGGGCTATCTTGAATTTAGATCTCATTAGCATGATCATCATCATGATTTTAAAAGAATTGCTCAAAACTATAGGTTTATCATAAGTAATTCAACAGCACAATGTGGATAAAGAAAATGCCTTTAAATAAATTAATTATTTTTATTAATAAAGGAATAAGATTACAAAGTATATGCTGCATCACATCAAATATGATTGGCTTGTGTGCATACTACTTTCATCATCTGCAAAGACATTGTTCATGATTCGGTGAGCGAGTTGTAGTTGAAATTCATGACCTCCATTGTCATGAAGAAGCAAAAAAAATTTGGCGCCATTCTTATAGATTGGTTGGCCAAATGGGTAGAAGACTTCAATAAGAAGAAGGTTCTGGGTAAGTCTGCTCCCAAAATGTTCTATGGAAGATTGGTGAGCATCATTCTGAAAAAGAGCTTGGAAAGCAGGATAGGTGATGACGAAATAGAACACCTGAATGCCAATAAGAAGATTACCCCCAAATTATTTGAAAACTAGAAGAGGAACCCTTTGGAGAATTTAAGATCAAAGCAATCTGAAGGTGGAAGTGAGTGCGTCATCAGTGAGATGCAAAATCCCACTAAAGCTAAGGGCAAAAAAAAGTGGAGACAATAGAAGAGGAAGTTTCTTGAAGGTCGATTGCACCTGAAGTTCGTAGAACTCTTGACTCTACGGCCGACCAACCTGCCAAGAAACAAAAGAAAGTTAAGAAGGTAAAAAAGAAAATTCACAAGGACTCTTAGAAGAGTCCTTCAAATTTTGAGAAGAGGGAAGAAGTAAGAAGAAGATATTAATACCCCCTCTCTAAAATTGTTTCAAAAAGGAGAAGTGTATGGCTAAATCATCAAAAGGGGCACTACTTCACTTAAAGAACAAGCAGGAGAGTCTATGCCTCCTCTAGTCGTAAAGCTTGAGATTGATGATGAAGAAGTTGAAGAAGAAGTACTTGCACTTATCAGAAAGAATCATGGAAAAAGCAAATCTAGTTCATCTGAACCGAGGAATGAAGAAGTTATGGCTGTGAAGGTCTCTATACCTAAGCCACAAGATGATGATTAGATGATGGCTGAGATGGCCTCAGTGCCAAAGCCAAGGAAAGTTAATATTTTGGCTATGAAGGATGTTACTCCTGAGCCTAGTAAAACTGATGACTCGGTTGTGAAGGCTTCTACGCCTAAGCCACAAAATGTGGAAGAATTGGTTGTGATGGCTGATGAGCCAGAGCCTCGTGATGGTCAAGAAGAACAGGCTATGAAGGCATCAAGTACTGAGCTAAAGGAAAAGAAAAAGAAGAAAAAATTAAGCAAGATGTTAGTGAAGGAAGATAGGAGAAAGAGGAAAGCAGAAAAGAAGGAAGAACGAAAAAAGAAGGAAGAAGACAAGCAACAGAGGAGAGAAGAGAAAAAGGAAAGAGCTAAAAACCAAGTTCAAGTTCATTCATCTGATAGCTCTCTACGATTGACTCATGTCATTGCAGATGTCATAGAGGATATCAATAAGGGTTTTGACCTAGAGATCGTAAAGCCTGAGGATCCTGGTTCTGAGGGGGAGCCACCTGTGATATCCCGAGTTTTTAGAAATTATTTTATAAATGTAAAATAAGAATTTAATAAATAAAATTCTTATTATGTGATTTATGGGATAAATTTAATATTTAATAGTAATTTAACTATTAAATAAATGATTTAAATTAACGAAATAAGGAATTTGAGAAGGTTAATTAATCAATATTAATTAACTAAGGATAAGATAAAATTAATGAATTAAATTTCATGTACGAGTTAATTAATTCTCTTAATTAAAATTAGAGAATTAATATATGCATTTTGTTTTAATAAAAACTAAGGGAGTTAATTAAACTCATTTTAATAATATCTTACATATAAATGTAATATATTATTGTGCAGGCTTAATAAATAATTATATGCCAAGTTGATATATTAAATATCAAATGGGGTTCAATATATAAAATAAATATGTATTGGAACAAAATTAGTAAATTAAATTCATATTTGAATAATAAATATATTTAATGTATAAATAAATTGTTTGAAAATAATTTATAGGTGGAAGGCATAAATTAAATTTAATTATACAATATTAATTGTATAAATTAAATGAGCTATTTAAAATAATTAATGAAGTAAAGATTAATTATTTTAGTAAATAATTCGTTATACTAGAGGTGTTATAATCGGTTAACTCTATTTTTATGGAAGAATTTTATACATATATATATATAAATTTATTCAATTATATATTTATTAATATCACATGTATTGATATTAATTATATTGAATGTGAGATATATATATATATATATAATAGTTTAATGAATATATATAAAAAAAAGTTGATTTTTAGACTCGAATTGATTAAATGGTCAATTAATCGGATAAATGAACTAAGAAAAAGAGAACTTCTAGAAGCCTTGAACATTGAACATGGAGGTGGCGGCTAGGAGTTGATAAAATGAGGAAGGGATGGCTGATCATGTGGAAGGAATGGTTGGAAAATGGAACCATGTGGTGGTTTAAACAAATGAGAAATAATTACAATAACTAATAATGATTAAACCCCCCATCCACCCTATTACTCGGCTTAAATTGAATGAACAGAGGAGAGATAGTCCGTTAGAAAAAAAAAAGACAAATAAGGGGACAAGGAAATAAGGAAAATAAAGAAAAGAAAGAAAAAGGAAAGAAGGAGAAAAAGAAAGGACAAGAAATAAAGTGATCAATATACTCACATCTCCATTTTTCACACGCCAACTTCAGCGGAAGAGAATAGAGATAGATAGAGAGAATGTTGAAAATTTGGGAGAAATGAAGTAGAAAGGAAGAGGAAGAAGAGCAAAGAAAGAAAGAGGAAGAAATAGAAATCAATAAAGAGGTAGTTTCAAAATCCTTAATTTATTTTTGAATTCAAGTTTTATGAATTTAATGTAAAGAGATTATGTTTATGTATGTTTGGATGGATTAAACTTGTATAGACAAGGGAAATCAAGAAATTAAAGGAACAAAAGTTTCACCGGAAAATTTGTTATATTGCCGAAAAATTGTTGTTTAACGGCGATACGTGAGTTGTTTTCAAAACTAAAAATATGGTTGGAATCCTAAAATATAGTAGATCTGATCTGGGCAGGAAATATAAGAAAACTCGTCGGAAAAATTTTAGATCGCCGGAGAAGATGACCGGAAAGTCACCGTCGGTGAACTTTCCGGCAGAGCCCGTTTGAGCTATTTCCGGCCAGAATTTGGAGAAACTTTGTCTTAAAAAATTGTAGAGAATTTAATTTTATACAAAATGGCCATAAAATTCGTAATTTTTCGATAAGCGGTTTAATTATTATGATGTTTTGAAGATTCAACACTTTGGTAATTATAATTAAATTATCAAAAAAATTATTTGGGTTGAAATATTTTTACAGAAATTTTATGTTATTATTTTAGAATTTCTGAAAACTTTTGGTGAATTTTTGAAGAGCAGAAGTATTTATTGTATTTTTAAACTATTTAAAGTTAGTTTAAAAATAGTGAAAATTCACAGAAAATTATGTGAATGGTTGAAAATTATGAAATTTGATGAAAAATCTTATAATATTATTTATGATTTTCTGGAAAGTTTTAGAAAATTTTTGAAAAGCTGAAATATTTATTTTATTTTTAAGCTATTTAAAGTTAGTTTAAAAATAAGTGGAATTTCGTAAGAAATTCTATGAATGGTAAAAAATTATGATAATTGGTGTAAAATCTTATAATAATGTAAGATGGATATTAGTGGTGTTTTGAAGATATAAAAGTATGTTGAGTTATTATTTCTATTTTGAAACTATTGAACGATAGTTTTTATAAATAAAAATAATTATAGAAAATTGTCGGATAATCCGAAAAATGTGTAAGTTGGTTGAAAAGTCTAGAATAATATTCTAATAACTTTAGGAGGATTAGTGGACTCGTAAGATGAAGTAAGGGTAAAATAGTCATTTTAACTGTAAGATTATAAAATGAAAAATAAGTTGGTACTGATGACGGAGTACGATAAACAAAGTTACTAAAACGAGGTTGCGATTAGTTACCGACGGTAACTATTATGTAGTAATTAATAAGGTAATAAAATAAATCATATGAATGATGTAGGTTATTATTTGGAATAAATGGGTAACGTAATCGAGGAAAGTGCAGGCAGCAGACAAGTTTCTTAACTTACACAAACTTTATATGTGCAAGTTTCTAATATCATTCAATTATATTCTCATGAATGATATATGATGTGTTGAAGCTTTAATTTACACGATGTTTATGTTGTGTGAGTTTTTAAACTTATGCAAATCTTTTAATATTTGTGCAAGTTGTCCGAGCTATGTTAAATTGTAAAATCCTATGTTTGGTTATGTAAATTCATTTGTTGTATGAGATTCATCTTATTATGTCAAATAATTTACGAAAGAGAGTTATTTGCCATTTGATTCGGCTCAACTCAATTTGTGAGCTATTCTAGTCAGAATGTTTATTGTTGTGATATTAAATTGTAATAAGTCTTAAATTGTGATAGTTGATCGTGCCAAGTCAAATATTATTGGGCAATTATGAATATAGGTTGCACCCCGTGCAATGATGTGATTGTTAAACGTTAAATCCAAGAACGTGCTAGACCAATATTAGCACTTATGTGATAAACTAAAGAAGAAATGTTCCGTAAATGAGTTGTTGATGTGATTAAGACTGTTATTAATGAAAGAAGTAAAGGAAAATTTAATTCCTATTTATTTGAGCTGCTTCACAATTATTGTTCAATTGTTGCAGTTTTCATAAAGATTATTCTATTCATGAATGTTGTTTATTCACTACTTATACTTGTTGGGCAATTAAATACTCACTCTTGCAAATTTTAAAATTTTTACAGCTACAGCGGAAAGACCAGAATGGTCAGAAGAAGATAAGAGTTACTAATTGTTAAGGTAGAATGATTAAAGTATACGACAAGTTGTAATATTATATAATAATGTTGTAATATTATTTGAGGTAGTTATGTAAATGTCTTCGTACTTAGGAGTAGGTTGAATTATACTATAATATTTTAATATTTACTCTGATGTTGTAAGAATATGTTGAGTAGGTAGTATCTTGACAGCACCGGACTCGGGTTTAAAGATAGACTAGGTTTTCGGGCTGTCACAGTTGGTATTAGAGCTGATAGGTTATAAACCTTTGGTGGAAGTACCTTAGGCTATAACCGTAGAAATGATGATAAGGATGATGAGGAATAAACTCGGATAAAGTTTAAGTAATAAGAGATGAATTTAGAAAATTTATTATTAAGTAAAGGAGAAGATAAATCAAGAAGATTCAAAGAAGAATCTTAAAGAGGTATAAAGATAAGAATTCGGAGTTACTTGACTCCAGTAATAAAGATAAAAAGTGATAATAAATAGACGATGTCTATAAGATGAAAAGTGTAAATAAAATCATAATATAATATGATTAAAGAGAAGAATAAGATCGTAGAATAAAACGATCTTAAGGATAAGAAGAAATAATTGTAAGATAAGATCACGACGTTATCAGATTAAATTGTTGAATAACATATGATATATTAAACGATTGGAATGATATATCCTGACGCTATGAAGAGAATGTACTATGAAATTGTACAATGTAAACTCAGGAAAGAGTGATAAATGCTAAGATACGGATTAAAGAAAATTCGTATTGAGTAACGAGAAAACTAAGATTGTGTGGGATTTCAATTGAGGACTTATGTGATGGATGAGTTGTACAAACCTTTGTATGGGCGGGGGTTTTGTGCTTGAACTTAGTCTATCACATTGATAATCATTGAAATGTTAGTGTCGCGCTATCGATATACATATGGTGAGAAGGTGATTCTTTTCTCATATTTATATTTGATAGTTAGAGAATATAAGATTATGTGCGAGTTCTTAAAACTCATGCTTATGGTAAGTTTGTGACTCATAATCATATGGTATATTTTTGAACCCCTAAGCGTATGGACAGTCCTTAATCTGTTCTTGGACTACGTATTGCTAGGACAAGTTCCTAAACTCATATTATTGTGGAAAGTTCCTGAACTCATAACGTGTGGTAAGTTTGATGAACTATATTGGGGTATAGAAAAGTTGTGTATTGAGATCTGAGGATTTTTAGTATAGTAAACTTTAAGGATGATAGAAATAGATAGAATTATTAAGCAATGGATCATGGGAGAAATTGGAGTTGATGGTGGAAGCGTAGGTATTCCAAATCTTCTAGCTATACTAGATTTCGAATTTATTGACATCGTGCTGATATTTGCACTTTTGTGTTTTTGAAAAATATGTTGGATCAATTTTTGAACCAATAAGTTTTAAAAAGGTCTTATGATTCATATGTCTATGCTATTTGTTTCGACTAAGACAAAAAAGATTTGAAAAATATCAAAATATATTTTTAACAGTCATCAATGCATCATTAAACCTGGTGTAGAATGACAAATGATGGAGTCATCAATGCATAGTACCCTAGTGTTGGATGTGATCATAGTATCATCAACCCACTATGGTATGATGTAGTATGACAAAATCACGAAATGACGGAATCCTCAACGGACTGTAAATACAGTGCGGTATCATGATGTCATAAAATGATTTTCAGAATTTTAAACCAGTTAAAGATAAGTCAATGCCAACTAAAGTGGCTAGACAAATGTTTCGATTGATGTTTGAATTATTGGTATACGTCTAAGCTATTTGATTCAGCTAGACAAATGTTTATAAAATTCAAATATTCTTTGAGAATTTATGTCAAACCAAATTGTTTTAGTGCGAAATCTTGTGTTAAGACTGAGGTGAACAACCCCAAATAAAATGGAGATATACCGGTTGGATAAAATATTCTAATCTAAGAACGCAAATAGTCGTTCCAAAAATTAAGGTACGATAGACTGATTGTGACGCCCCCAAAATAGGTCCACACAACCCATTTTGAGTCGCCAATAACATTCTATAAAAATACAAATACAAATACGAATTTTCCCATTTACAACTAATATTTGTCGTGCAAAATACGACCACACACATACTGTGACTTTTCATACAAATATCGTACCGTATGGTACCACAGTATCCAAACCCAAATTATTACAATGCCGTAAAAAGACGGCAACACATGTTTTAAGTCTCCAGTACAATTATTATTAAACTATGCCATAACTTGATGAGGACAACCACTAACTCGGACCATCACTCCACTCCCCAGCTAGTCCCAGCTACATTTTCCTTTCTTGAGAAGAACAATGGGACAAAACTAAAAAGGGTGAGCTCAAATAGCCCAGTAAGAAATATCATGACTAAGATAATGAAGAATAAAAATTATCTTTAGTCTTCAACAATAATAAATCAGAGATTTAAAGATATTATATTTGTTCAACAACAACAACTGCAGCGGAACGAACAATCCATTAGAAGAGTCAAGTAGATTATAATATCTACTATCTTCTACAAGTTAAAAGATCACCACCAATATTATGTCCCTGTAACACCAATCAATAATTCATGTTCAACAGCCTCTCTTTGCACTATGTGCCAAAGATATTTATTTGTAACACCAATCAACAATTTCAACAGCCTCTCTTTGCACTACGTGCCAAAGATATTTATTTGTAACACCATCGGTCATGATCATGCCAAACGCCAGTTCATCTTTGCACTACGGGCCAAAGATGACTTTCACCATACGCCTTTGTTTGTAACACCAAAAGTAATGATTATACCAATACACAGTTTGGTCAAAATCATGTCACGCCAGTTCATCTTTGCACTACGGGCCAAAGAGAACTATCACCATAATTTAAGTATGAGGATGAGGATGATGACAATGATACAGTGAGATTAAGGATAAGAAAAGCTTTATAATTTAATCAGTATCAAAGATTGACCAAATTGCCAACACGATGACCAATTTGTGGAGTCAAATTCAAGAATGATATTCAAGAAATAAGTTCAGAATTCAACTATAACGTATAAAACGAAATAGAAAGATTCAGGTGAAAAGATATTAGATGAAGCACAAACTATTAAGCTACTAATTTTCAGGGATTTTCACCATTTAAAAATAAGGTTTTGGAAACAAACAAAGATTTCTTATCATAAATGGAGAAATGTGAAAGAAAAAGATATCCCGTAAAGAGTACAAAAGAAATGATACGTTATACGAGTATAACAGAATATATGAAACTGCAAATGGATTTTCACCCGTCATGCGATAATTCGCGTAGACAGATTATTTCCACAACAGATTAATAAGTAATGAATACAAAGGGTTATTCACCAGGTATGCGTCAATCCGCACGAACAGGTTATACCCACAAATTTATAAGGAACAAATGCAAAGGGATATTCACCAGGTACGACACTCGTACATACAGGTTATTCCCACAGGGTAATAAGGAATGAATACAGAAGGGTATTCACCAGGTACGACACTCGTACATACATGTTATTCCCACAGAATAACAAGAAATGAATACAAAAGGATATTCACCAGGCATGCGTCATACCGCACGGACAGGTTATCCCCACAAATTAATATAGAACGAATAACAATCTTTATGAGTATAATATCACTTACGAACATGAAAGCAAATGATATTATACATGAGTATGAAAGAAATGATATTCCCTACCTTCGTTAACTGGATGTTACTTTCTATGAAGTTTACTAACTTCGGATAATACTAGTATTCTCACAAATACTCACAATAGCCTAACACACTTATAGAACTTAAGAAATTTAGAGAGAGAGGAAGTATAAGCAATGAAGGTGTGAAAATTTCTTAAGCAAACTCTCCCTATTTATAGGAAAATCAAGGTGAGGGCATTTTGGTCTTTTTCCCATATTCTTTTAATATCATCCATCCATTTTTTCTTCCATTAATATCATTCATCCAATTTTTCTTCCATTAATATCATCCATCCATTTTTTCTTCCATTAATATCATCCATCCATTTTTTTCTTCCATTAATATTATCCATCCATTTTTTCTTCCATTAATATCATCCATCCATTTTTTCTTCCATTATCAAAAGATAAAACCATTAAAAAATAACTCCATTATCACAATAAATCCTTTTTCTGTATTATTGTGTTAAATGTATGAATATCACAGATAGCATATACTCGCAATACTGACAACCAAATTATTCCCAGGGAAGAGGGGGCCTTCCATAAAAATGGCGCACAATTAAATAACCCCTTTCCTTGACAGAATTTCTAGACATTGTCAATAATGCTAAAATATCCTATCAAATGATATGAGTTACAGTGTCGTGACAAATAGTAAAATATATTATGCAGATGCTATTTATCAATTATTGAATCAAGATGCTGAATCAATAATATAAAACACTGTGCAACATCGTGAGCTACTGTGGAATACCGTGTGCTACTGTAGAATAACGCGTTTTACTGTTCTTTTTATCACCGGGTATTTTAACAGTTATCGGTTAAAGTTTTGCCGCCAATTTCTATCACTTTCTATATCCGACAGTTAACCCGTTGTGGGGCCCACTATCATTGACAATATTACCATTTCGGCGCCGTCGTACGGTACCGAATATAATATTTCCCGACAGAAAGAATATTTCCCGATAAAAGGAATATTCCCCGACATACTATTTATCAGATAATTTGCATATAACACCCTTAACTATCATTTATAACAATTAAGCACTTCACTATTTAGAAAAATAATCATAAAGAAAATAATAAATTTTTATTTCATAAATTCGGGGTCTTACACTGATCACCTGACATACCCGTCTAGGTAGTTTACCTTCTTGTGATTGTAAACATACCTTAACTTTTAAGAGGTAGATTACCTTTTACGTAATTAAAATTTAGTAATAATATCCTTAAACCTCAAGGTTCATGGTCTATATGACCCCTCAGTCCGATATAAAAAGTTTTCTTGAATAAAACTTTATAGATTATTGATACTGCTTCACAATTATTGAACAATTGTTGAAGACTCCTGAAAGATATTCCATGGTTCTGGAAATTGAAAGTTTAGAAAATGTGAACTTCTTAGAGAGAAGTGGTCGTAGAATGCAATGATTAAAAGAGTAGCTTTTAGAGAAGAAAAGAATAAAGGTTAATATGAAAACCTAGTTTTGATAAAGGGAATGAGCAGAATTAGTATGCTTTAATTTCGAGGACGAAATTTTTAGAAGAAGGGGTGAATGTAATATCCCGGAGTAGAGATGAGTATGCTGTAATTTCGAGGACGAAATTCTTAGAAGAAGGGGTGAATGTGATATCCCGAGTTTTTAGAAATTATTTTATAAATGTAAAATAAGAATTTAATAAATAAAATTCTTATTATGTGATTTATGGGATAAATTTAATGTTTAATATTAATTTAACTATTAAATAAATGATTTAAATTAATGAAATAAGGAATTTGAAAAGGTTAATTAATTAATATTAATTAACTAAGGATAAGATAAAATTAAGCGATAAATTAAATTTCATGTACGAGTCAATTAATTCTCTTAATTAAAATTAGAGAATTAATATATGCATTTTGTTTTAATAAAAACTAAGGGAGTTAATTAAACTCATTTTAATAATATCTTACATATAAATGTAATATATTATTGTGCAGGCATTAATAAATAATTATATGCCAAGTTGATATATTAAATATCAAATGGAGTTCAATATATAAAATAAATATGTATTGGAACAAAATTAGTAAATTAAATTCATATTTGAATAATAAATATATTTAATGTATAAATTATAAATTGTTTGAAAATAATTTATAGGTGGAAGGCATAAATTAAATTTAATTATATAATATTAATTGTATAAATTAAATGAGCTATTTAAAATAATTAATGAAGTAAATATTAATTATTTTAGTAAATAATTCGTTATACGAGAGGTGTTATAATCGGTGAACTCTATTTTTATGGAAGAATTTTATACATATATGTATAAAATTTATTCAATAATATATTTATTAATATCACATGTATTGATATTAATTATATTGAATGTGATATATATATATATATATATAAATAATAGTTTAATGACTATATATAAAAAACGTTGATTTTTAGACTTGAATTGATTAAATGGTCAATTAATCGGATAAATGAGCTAAGAAAAAGAGAGTATTAAACTTCTAGAAGCCTTGAACATGGGTGTGGCGGCTAGGAGTTGATAAAATGAGGAAGGGATGGCTGATCATGTGGAAGAAATGGTTTAAAAATGGAACCATGTGGTGGTTTAAACAAATGATAAATAATAACAATAAATAATAATGATTAAACCCCCACCCTGTGATACCCCCAAATCCGAGTTTCTTAATCTCGAACTCGGTGTTCACGATACTCAACAATAAACATACTTTCTAACTGTAGACACCCAAATTTTGCACTTCGTATACTAACCCTGACAGGAAGACAGAATCGTCAATTAACCCAGCCTACGAGAACGAAAGGTGGACATAAGTACGAACACTCAAAGCCACCACAACGACTTGCGATCAAAGCCGACACGACAACGAGCGGATATCAGGAATCGACTAATGGCCACTACGCTTACCTGCTCGCCGGTGATCTAGTGGGGGTCGGGGGGCAGCGCTCCCTGAAAATCAAGCTCCAAATACAAATCCTGTGTCATGTCGCAGCCATTCGAAATGAGCATTCCTGAATGACATGGCACGTTTCCCAGCGGTTCCCGGACTGCAAAATACAAGCCTTTCAGCAAAAACCAACAGTACGACACGAGAATCGAGGTACGGTACAAAAATCGAGAAAATCAGCCCAGCCAGCCGCGGATTGATCTGCGGCCAATGATGGGAAGACTGAAGTGCGCGGCGGGCTGAAGTGTGCGGCGGGCGCGGAGAAACCGAGGCTAGCCGCAGATCAATCAGCGGCCAGCCGCGGATCAATCTGCAGCTGCCTCTGGCAGCCTTTATCAATGCAGTTCTTCATTTTTTCATCGGAGAGCATACAGGGAGTTCGAAAAAAAAAAGAAAAGGGAAGAAACAGCAGCAAAAGAGCAACGGGAAAAGAGAGAAAAGAGAGGAAAAAGTGAGGATTTATACCCCTTTTGTTAGATTGTATCATATACATTTTCTACTCTATTCAATATACGAGTTTATACGCATCGTGGTGTCATTTGCAAGGTGAAAAGCCCTTTTTTATAGCATTTTTGTTATATCATTTTGTTAAGTTTTTGTCATTCGAGTTATGTTAAATGTAGTTTTTCTTGTACATTATCATGGATACATGGATTAAGGATTATTAGTGAGGGTTCCAACGGAACGAAATTCTTCCTAATGACCCGATGATATCCATTCGATGATTTTTAGCTCGTTATGGTAGTGTATTATGTGTAGTGTAGTTTAGATTGCTATTTTAGGATATTGTGGTGTGTTAGGCAACCCGATGTTGTTTAATTTTTGTAGTATCCATTTTGTGGGTGTGTAGCAATTTTGGATGTGAGCCTAGGAATGCGACCCCATGGTCCAAATCCGATGATGGACATTTTTTGGGTGTATGTAGTAGGATCGATATACCTTTTATTGTAAATATGTAATTATCGGGCCTTAAAACGATAGCAAGTCAAAAATCGGGTTTAAGGCCCCGTAATAGTGAAATCTGCGATTGTGGGCGTTGGGGTTATTTTGATGGCTTACATGCCCATGAATAGCCCCAATGCATTTTAATGCTTGATTTGATTCACGACACAAAAATTGATTTCAAAGCTAAACGATGAATATTTCCATAAAATCAATCAAATTAGGTTATTAGCACCACGAGGCTTAAAATTGGAAGTGCGAATGAATGTCGATTCCCATTTAACGGGAAAGCTAAAGAAAAGTCGTTTTCAAAACATCACAAAAAATGGTTTTATACAAAATAAATAACGTTTTATTAAATCTTTGTGCATAGGGTTAAAGAGATCCTAGAAATTGCATGTCACTTTATTTACGAAAGCAACGTATAGGCCTCGATTCCTATTTTGACGAAGATTTAAAAAACTCTTGTTTTGCCAAAATGACACCTAATCAAAATCTTGCAGCTTTTGACAATTAAAAATCAAACCTTTCTTATAAAGGAATAAAGATTTCTTGTATAAGCCGAAGGACATTATAAAGCATTCTCAAATTAAAACACGACTTTTTCCAAATGGTTTCTTCATGCAAATTCGCCACAACATTCACACAAGCACACACGCGCGCACACACACATTCTAAGAATTAAAGGATAGGAAAAGCATCAAGATTGCGGTAACCGTGTTTTACGGAAGTCGGGGGGTGCCTAACACCTTCCCCTCACTTAAGCAAGCCCCCGAACTCTATGAATCTCGGTTTGCAGACTAATTAATTCGGAGTCACATATGAGCCAGCAATTTACGAAAACGAAACTCGGATGAGTTGGTACATCCATTTTCAAATATACCAACTGGCAACTCTGGTCAATTGGCACATCATACAAAACGATCTTTCAAAACCCCGTCGACATTTGTGCCGATCTTTTTCAAAAAATCATCTAATAAAAAAGGCTAAAATTGGAAAGGGTAATAATTAGCAATAGAAGCGATTCTCCCGGCATTGACAGCTGGCGACTCTGCTGGGGACATTAGAGGGCTTAAGCCGCGTTCAAATCTTGATGATGTCTTATCCTTTAAAAATTTATGAATGTGTATGTACGTGCGATATTTTGACCTGATTTACTTGTTGTTGTGTGAATGTGTGTTTTTATCCAAATGAATGAATGATTGAATGGAATTGCTTTACTTTTAAGTAATCATTTGCATACGGTGAGGACGATGAATGTGAATGTATGTTGAGAGTGTACCTCCCCCTGAGGCAAACCTGTCGGTTGCTTATTACTGGACTCGAAAGGGCTGCTCCCTGGAGATGGCTCAGGAAACGCACCACCCAGATCCGCTCCAATCGAAAGGATTCAGACAAGTAGATTGCGAAGATTTGGGGACCTTCATGCCGAAAAGCCGCGAGAGTAACCTTAGGATAGGTCAACCTCAGATTAACCCAACGCAGGGAAAGTCTCTTCATGCCCTTTTACGTTTACGTGCATAAATGTCATAGTCCCATTCAATATTTTTACATATACCTTCCCTGTTGTCAAAAGAAAGTACTAACCTATATGTTTTGTAGAGAATAGCTGGGAAAGCATAATAATTCGTGTCTGACATTTATTATTGTAATAAGGGACCGCTAACATTTTGTTTTGCAGCGAAAGATTAAAAAACCCAAAAAACACGAAAGTTACAGCTTTAGCATGCATCCACATCTTTCATTTCCCAAAGATTAAACTTCAAACCGTTTTTCCTGTAGGATTGCTCCTCAAACGCGTTTGCAATCTAAGAGGGCCCAGGTTTCTACATCTGAAATGGCTGATATTCCACCTACTAATCCTAGGTCCATATCTCGGGAGGAAATTGATGATTTTAAGAAACAGATGTTGGAAATGGCCAGGATGCTGAAAGAGCAGTCGGTACCTAGACAGGATCCGCCAAGCAAGGATCCGCCTAAAGATGATCCACCCCAACCTAAGGGCGAGCCAGTCATCCCCAAAGCCATTCCCACACTAACAAGACAGTAATCACTATCCCAGAGGAGGGAGACACTGATGATCTACCGAACTGCCGAGACTAATTGACTCGAAGGAACCTAAGTGATTCAGCTGTAAAGATCTTAGTGATCTACATCTTTAGTGAATTTCCTACTTGTCGAAGTAGAAGAGTGGACTAGGAGTTATTCAGTCTCCAAACCACTTAAAATCTCGCTTGTGTCATTTACTTTTCTGCTATTACGTACGAATACTATTAATATTGTTGGTGTGACTTTAAAACCATAACTAAATTCAGAACTAAGATTTCTCATTAATCTTTAAGGAGATTTTCAAAAATATATTCCGTTGTGCTTAATCAATTTGATTAACAAATTATTTGGTAATATCCTTTATTAATAAGTCAAGTTTTAAAAAGATCTATTCAACCCTCCCTTGTAGATCTCTAAGTGCCTTTGGAAAACAACAAAAGCTAATAATAAGGAAACAATCTAGAAATCTGAATCCATTAAAAAATAAACATAATAAATAATCTAATATCTTCTATTTTATAACTCAAATTACGCCACTGATTTGGTTTACATAATTCGAAAAATAAATCAGTTAAGTCCAAATAAAAGTTAACTATACATTTGATCTCCCTTCTTCTTAATTTAGTAATTTTATAATTAACTTGGACAAGTATAGACTATGAAAATTTAAATATTAACTATAACTCATCAAAACTTCTTCAAGTAAGGATGAATTATGACACTACAAAAAAAGGCTTTTTATGACACTGTGAAAACTGTTTCCAATGGGTCGAAAACCATCGCAAATAGTATTTGCGATGGTTTCTGCAACAGTTCTCTACTGTCATCTTTGAAGGTGTCGTTTTTGTTTTGCGTGACGGGTCTGAACCGCCGCTAATAGTACCGCCTGTCGCTATAAGTGATGGTCCTAGATAAATGACATTGGCGACAGTTTCTCGCCGTCATAATTATTTTTTAGCCATCACCAACTATATTTGGCGGATATTATTGGCGCAAGATTTTTGCTTTTAGTGACAGGTACAACCGTCACAAATACCAAATTTGGATTATTTTTTTATTTTATAGCTAATTTGTTAGTGACATGAATATAAACAATTTTACTTTAGCCAAACTCAAAATGTTTTAATAGAAAAATATCTTATTTCTACTTTAAAGTTAAAACTCAAATCACCAGAAGAATAATAATCAAAGAATTTGCATAAGAATTAATTCACCAAAAATTACAAAGTCATTGCAATATTTCATCAAAAATTACGATGAGAGTTCACAACTCTCCATCAAACTAATTATAGCAATACATCTACCTATTAAAAAAAAATACTTTCCATGAGAACTTGACATTTTCACCTCCACTCGTAGTTTTCTTGCATTTGATGTTCTTTTTTATGCTACCTGCAATTTTAAAAGGAAAAAAGTTAGGTTAACTTTTATGAACCAAATGAATTCGTAAATTTTTATATATACCTCTCAATGTAAGCATGCAGACAGAAGTGCTTTCAAAAAACAAGTTCAATTAAATTTTAGTTTCGCTGAAGTATCAAAAAATAGATATCAATTATGCAACGCATAGTTGTTAATATGTTCACTTAATAAATTGAAATTTTTACAGCTTCACGAAGACTCCTTTGTCGTTGCCACTGTCGTCGTCGTGATCGTGAAGAATGAAGATCGATTTGAGGGTTTGGGTATTTGCCGTCATCATTTGGGGATTTGCGATTCTTATATTTTGGTTTCAGCCTTGGAGTAATCAGTAACTACGATTTTCCTAAATTTTCTTTTTCTTCTTTTTAATTTAATTATGTTTGTATTTTTTATTTTTATTTTAATTGGGCTAATTATTTAATTTGACTTAATTAGTTTAGTTGATTATTTTACTTGAGTTAATAATTTTATTTGGATTAATTAGTAGGTTAATAAGTTGGTTTGGGTTAAGTAGTGGGAAATTATTTTATTTGAGTTAATTAGTGGGAAATTATTTTAAACTTAATTAATTTGATTAATTATTAATTTTGGGTTCATTAGTTGAATAAATGTCAATTTAAATAGTTTTTATGCTTTTTATCTTATTTTTATGTTTACTGTGTATTTGTATTAATTATGTCAGTCAACTACAATCTTTATACAGTAAAAGCGTATTATATTTTAAATTGGGCACGTGTAGTAGAAATTTTGGCCAGAAAATAAAATGGGGTCCATTGTGCTTGCTTAACACAATGTTCGGTAGCGAGATTGGAGCTTTTATATTTTAGAGTATAAAGTGTAAAAATATGTATATTTAACTCTTTTTGTAGAGCATATATATGAGTATTTTTTTATTTATTTTTTGGCATTTGTGGTCTATTCCACAAAAGAGCGTCACTGTCTTCTTCTTTTTTTCTCTTCTTTTTTGTCATGATCAATGTATGAAATTTTAAAGTTTAAAGTAGTGTAAAGTTATTTATTTTATAGTTTATTAAAAGAAATAATCGATATTGTAAGTTACTTAAAAAAATGTTATTAAAAGTAAATTTACTACTGTAAAAAATTTAATACAATTTATATTCACTATAATTAATTCTAAAAAACTTAATTTAACAAAATAGTGACCAATTTTATCTCTCGCAAAAAACTCTCATCAATAATATATAGCGAGCAATAATTCCTTCATTAATAGTATTTTTCTTCGCAAATTGTCATTAAAGATTGGCGCCAAACATCCTTCAAACATTTCAATTTTGTGAAAGAAAAAAATCTAAATTATGAAGGGTATTTCTTTCAGAATAACTATATTGTCACTATTTTTTTTCCTTTATTGTTCCCTCGCTAAAAAATTCATCATATGAATGAATTCCTTCACAAATTTTCCTTCACTACATCCCTAGTTTTTTGTAGTATAAAAAGTAAAAATAGGTCGTTAAATCTTTTAATAAACGGTGGGAGATGCATTAAATGAAATAGTACTCTCATCTAATGTTAACTATGAATCACTTTACGTATATATATAGACTTGGATAAAACTTTTTTTATGTGATTTGATAAGAAAAAAGAAAAACTTTATAATATATTTGTGAATTTTGGATAAACAAGAAAGGAATAGAAAATTTAAATTAGGATGGAGAAAAAATAAAAGAAAACTTACAAGTCTTCTTTTGTATTTTTTATATTTATACATGGAAAAAAAATTAACTTTAAATATGGATTACCACTTTATTCTTGCATTAAATATTCTTATGTTTGTATATAACGAGTAATATAGACACTATAAAAGATTTACTAAAATCTTTTTTTTACTTTCTCCAAATTTGTTCAATTTTTAATAGAAAACTTTAGTAAGAAAAAGTGGCCAATTTTTGTCTATTTCTTTTCGTTTTTGTCCCTTAAAAAACAAAAAACAAGAGAAATAGATAAAAAAAAATTAAATATTTCATTCATTTTTTTTTCTCTTTCTATTTTAAAACTTAAAAACACTATAAACAAAGCATAATTTACTATCATTTGTGGCATATAACCTTCACATCTTTAGTTAATACTCCTATTAATGTTACATTTGAGTATTTAATATTATTCTAAAAGTCCTCATTTAAAATTGTATTTTAAATTTTTGAACGGAAGGAATATATTATATTTTAATTGGGTTAAATACACTTCTATTACACCAAATATCACTAAATTCATAATTTGGCCTCCAAAATAATTAAAACTTACAAATTGCTACATAAACTACCGAATTACATACAATGAAAAACCTTAAAATAATTTTCCGACTGAAATTAACCAGAATACTCCATTTACTGACAACTCATTTAATTTTATACGATTTGATCATATTCAGAGACGGCTTGACCATATTAAAAAATTAAAATGCAATTAATATAATTAATCTTAAATTAAAATACTTCTAAATACAATTTATACCAAATAATGTTGATTTTAAAAAGATAAAATTAAAAATTATACCAAATAATGGGTAGCAAAAAATTACAATAAAATCATTCTTCACACTGAAATTAAATAGCAAAATCAATCAACAATTTAGATCTCTCGAGTCGTAAAAACAGAACAACAATAACAACCCAGAAACATTACAACTAACCATAGTTCAACACATTGTATTATACAAATGAATAATGTTAGAGACACAGACTATTTTACAAATATTTTACAAATTTGCTGATGTGACACTGTTGTATTGGTGATAGTGTTGTAGTGGGGAGGTGTTTTTTTTAACTATCACCAATACAACATTGCCACATCAGCCAGTTTGTAAAATATTTGTAAAATAATTTGTGTCTCTAGCATTACTCTATACAAATAGGTAGGGAGGGAAGAACTGCTTGTCCATCTCAGAGAAAATAGTGTGGAGTTGGTCAATGACAAAGGGTAGCGGCGGCGAGGGCTGAAAAGGAGAGGAGCGAACCAGAGACAGAGAAGAAGAATAACGAAGCTTCCCGGAACGGGAGCCGATGGTGATGCCGGCGATGTTTGGAAGGTCATCAAAGAAAGATCTCTTCCCACACATGAAATACGCAAATCTAAGAAATAATTTTTAATTTGATTCCTCTTTCTATTTTATTTTCTAGCCAGATCTAGATTTTGGAACTGTTTGCTGAAAAAAAATAAATAAATAAGAGAAGAGCAAGAGAGAGACGAGGATGAAGGGAAGAATTTCAGTATTCAAGGGAACTAGGGACGGAGGGGGAAGAATTTCAGTATTCAAGGGAACTAGGGACGGAGGGGACAGAGGGACGGGGATTGGGATTTGGGGACAGAGGGACGGGGATTGGGATTTGGGGGACGAGGGTAAGGGGTCAACGGGAAGGGGAAGGAAGCAGAGAGGAGAGACCGAGAGAGAGATCGGTGATCTTTTAAAATTGGCTTAAATATATTTTATTATCCTAAATTATTACTCATTTTCCACTTCAATAATTCATTTTTTAATTTGGTCAATTAAATGAGTAAACTATTAATTTTTTACTTTTGTCCAAATTCTATTGACACGTCAAAAATTATTGATGTGTCCCTTAGTGGAGCCATGTTCAGCTAATATGTATTTAAAAATCAATATTTCCACCATTTTGTTAATTTAAATTGTTTAAACAGAGGGTTAGGTTAATTTGGCAAAGCAACTTTTATTCTACATTGAAATAAAACAAAACAAATTCTCAAACAAATCTCTTCCAATCCATCGATCAAGCCATGAACCAAGCCAGAATCATTTGTTAGTCTATTCATACACATCACTGTGTAAAGATCTGAACTTTATAACAAAGGTCTGAGCTTTATAACAAGAACCCTTGGAAAAAAGTGAGAATGCCGAGGCATAATCGGGTGATGAAGGGTTTGATCCACGAATCTTGCAAGATCTGAAAAAGGGGTTGCTCATCATCTTCTTCGACTTCATCAAAAGTTCACAATTACAGATTTAAACGGTCTATTTTGGTGGGTAAGACCTGGAGAGGAGTTGGGTCCAGATGCAGTACGCCCGTTCTGATGTGGAAAATAACGTCGTCCGTGCCGTGAGGTGGTACTGCTGAATCGCCCAAGTACGAAAGTAGTAATTCGAGGCCAGTGTCGGCGAGGAAGCTGGCGGCGACGCTGTGGGAGATGAATGAAATGTCGTAGCCGAAAGTGATGGAGGAAGGGAAGACGAAGTTGTTAAAGGGAAGAGAGAAAATTTGTTTTACCTGAGAATTTGTTTTGTTTTGTTTTGTTTTGTTTTAATGTAGGATAAAAGTTGCTTTGTCAAATTTTACCCCTGATTAAACAATTTAAATTAACAAAATGATGGAAATATTGGTTTTTAAATACACATCGACCTTACTCAGGGGCCACGTCAGTAATTTCTGACTTGTCAACTAAATTTGGACAAAAGTGAAAAAAATTAATAGTTTACTCATCTAATTGACAAAATTAAAAGATGAATTATTGAAGTGGAAAAAAGTAATAGTTTAATGTAGTAAAATATATTTAACCCTTTAAAATTTAAGAACTTTTTTTTCCTTGTCTTTTGTATATGATATTTTAAAGTTCTAAATTAGGTAAATTCGCTTTACAAAAAAAGTACTATTAAATTTTGATTACGAAATTTAAATTTTAAATAATGATATAATTTTATTTATAAATTTAAAGTAAGAATTGTGTACTTAATAATACTTTGCCACATCACCCTTTATAACTTAATTGTATTTAAAATTATTTTAATTTGGATAATTGTATTTAGAAGTATTTTAATTTTTTTAATGAAGTCAAATCATATATGAATACAGTCAAACTGTATAAAATTAATTGAGTTCAATTGGATTGTTGGACGGGTCGGATATTCTGGTCAATTTGAGGCAAAATCTGAGTTTGAGGGATATTGTATGCAATTAGGTAATTTATGTAGTAATTTACAAGCCTAATTACTTTGAAGGCCGAATTATAAATTTGGTGATACTTGGTGTAATAGAAATGTATTTAATCCATTTTAATTTTAATACTTCACTCTATTTTTTTTTGTAATTAGAATATTCATAATATAAAAAATAATTTTGCCTGCACCAAAACCAAATACTAGATCCATCACTACTTAATGTTGAAAATTATCCCCCTTTTAAATGACTATAGTCTCATTCTTCTTTCGGCTTGTCTTGTGTGAGATTTTATATTCAATCATATACACATACAAACCTTAATAAATTACACGTGAAGAAAAGTGTTAAAGTATATATATTTTATCTTATATAAATTATCTTAAAAAAATATGTCTAGAATATAATAACTGGGTAGAACTCCTTCTCAGCAATAACAACTAGCAACAACTTGTTTGTAAGTTACCTTGAACCCAACATCAATCACAATCTGCAGCATTATTCTATTTTATCAATCCAATAATTTGATATAAGAAAATAAATAATCTATCAATACGCTCTATCAAAAGAGTAAATAAATCGAAACAGCAGTAACTTCAAGCAATGTCAGTGTTCCTTGATTGGCTCTCAACATTACACTTGCACGCAGCTTAAATAAATTAATAGTCACAAGATTCATGATATACAGATCACATGGGAAACACATGTTTACTTAATAAATGGAGTAAATTTAGGGTTACCCTGTACTATTTTACAATTCATATACTCCAGTTCTAAACCTCCGGTGACATTTCATGTTTCATTTCTAGTGGCATGCCATGTATTGTTGTCAGATGGATATTCACTTATTTATAATTAATTTTGTGAATGTATAATTAAGGATTACTTAACACTAATACTTGGAATTGGACACGTGATGAGACGAAAAAACGTGACAACAAATCTAAATTCATATACTTCGGCCGTCCTGACAATAATGACTAAATTGCAACCAAAAAAATATATGTATATATTTTAAAATTTTAAAAATATTAGATTAATTTTAACTTTTGAATGTCAATTTTAAAAAACCTATAAATTAAAAACTTATATGAATTATTTAACTTTAGTTAATACAATTATGAATTTTGTAAACTATGTAAAAAAAATGAAATAAATTATCAATTCATCTCCCAAAAAAACAAAAAAGAAGAAAAAAGAGTCTTATTTACTTTTGTTTCATAAGAGTCTTATTTTTAGGGTAATGATATATCCACAAGAGAAATAGATTTCGTAAGGCTCTGCTCACATGAATAACAAATGAGACACATATTTATGTATGTGAGATCTTGTGAAAATATCAATTTTTTTTTGTGATAATAATAATTTCTTATTTTTATAGATAGGCATACAACTGCATAATGTTTTCGTATTAACTATCACAATTTCATTATTATAGTGCCACTACTACTAACTAATTAATAACTTATAATTAGTTACAGATTATACATGCATGAAAGATAAATACATTTTTAGTATTTTAAATGTTGCAAATAATACTCATTTTGTAGAACGGTGTGGAGTACTAATTGCATGAAATAAATTATATAAATTAAAAATGCAAATTATTAAATTAATTTCAAGCTTGATCTTATATTTTAGAATTGAACAAATTAAATACACAAGTTAAAACCATAAAACTTTTAAACCCAAATAAAATACGTTATTTGGTTAGAATAACTAGGTTCGCTCCTCTTTTTTTTCCTTTTCTTTTTCAACTCACAGGTCGCAAGCCGCCATCCTTTCCGTGGTTCAGGATCAAAATGACCGGTTTGCCCCTCCACATTTTTAAACCTCTTTTTTCCTATTATTTCTGAAATTTCTATAAAAATCCAGAAAAATTATGAAAGTTGCAGAAAATTCCTAAAAATCCAATCACTTGAAAACTCAATTCCCAAAAAATCAGTTTCTTGAAAATAAAAACTCAGAAAGCATAAAAATAAAAAGAAACTCCTAAAAGAAATAAGAAAAATCAAGAAAAATTCCTAAGAAAATCAAGTTCACTCTTAAACAAATCGAAAAAAAATCATACTAAACAAAGAAAGGCTCCTAAGGACCAAAGAAAAATCGAGAAATTCTCCCAAAATGAAATATTAATAGCAATCAAGAATCAAATCCTTAGAAATCAAGGAAAATCATCCCGAGGTCAAAATAAAATTCCTCAAAATCAAGAAAAAAACTCCTAAAAACTAAATTCCTTAGAAATCCAAAAAAACCTAAAAATCGAAGAAATCCTACGAGGTTCGAAAAACCAAAAACTCGGTAAAGGAAATGAACAAACAAATCCAACAAGAAAATTGAACTCCAAACTAAGCAAAACATGAAAAATGAATCAAAGCTAGTCATTGTATATGCACTTGACCACCAAGCTTTTTAGAGCTCGGTTTCTTAACCACTAAGCTTCCTAGAGCTCGACTGTGAACCTTGACTACTAAGTTCCCTAGAGCTCGGTGATAAATGTATAGTATTCGATAATTTTGATTCCTTTATATTTAATTTTATTACATGTTATATGTGTAAATGAGCTTATTAAGGTATTTATTGATATCAGAAAGAATCAGAGCTAAAAAGAGAAAAAGAGGAAAAAGAGATCAAAATGGGCGCGCAAGGAGAAAAGAAAGAAGACGGACAGAACATCGTGAGTCGCGACGCTCTTGAAGTTGAGCCGCGACGCTAGAAGCTTGGGCCACAACGCTCAATAGGCAAGTCGCGGCACTAAAGAGTTGTGCGGGCGCGTGGCTAGTCGGCAGAGCGAGATTTTTCCAACTTTTATAATCTTTGAGGAATTCTAATGTAACTTGGACTATTATTTTCTCAGAGTTTTAGGATTTTATTGTAGCAGTATAAATAGAATGTATCAGTCAGATTTTAGCGACTACCTTCTGTCACACATTTGTTAACCCTAGTTTTGGAGATTGAAGAGTGAAGGCATGTCAGGCTAAGTTTTCTATTTCAGTTCTAAGGAACGTTGAACCTTATTTATAATTAATGGTTTGATCAAGTTTACTTTATTTATTCTTTCTTATATGAAATTCATTCTTGATAATCTGATTTAGTTGTTGAATGCTATTTGGCTTAATTGATTTGATTTCTGCATAATTGAATTGGTTAACTAATATCATCTGCTAGATTAAAGAATAATATTATGTGTAATTGATATTGTTCCTAATCACAAGTAGTGATTAGTAATACATAATTGTGGATAAACTTTTGAGTATTGCTAAGATTATCAGAAGACAAGTTAAACAATTCGAACTTATGTGATTGTTACTTGGAATAGTCTAATTCCCCAATTCTTAATGTTGTTGTCATATTAAATCTAGAGAGCTTATTTTAGGTTGTATGATGGTTAGAATCTTGTGAAAAAATTATTTCATTAAGTAATAATTTAAGGGGAATTTCGGTTAACAGAGCTTGTTGTTAGCTAGGACTATTAGTTTCATTGAAGGATAAATATTGTTATACTTGATTAATCCATTGCTGTGAAAATGTGATACTGAACTGAAGTATTTAATTCATTAGTTATTGTTATTAAATATTTTTTGTCACTTTAGTTAATAAAATCAATTCAAAACCCCCCAATTTATATTTAGCAGTATTGTAATTTAGAAAACATTAGGATAAATAAAAGGCAATTCACTCTCCGTGGGATCGATCCTTGCTTATTGCTATACTCATTCTTGTGTTAGTAGCGTAGAAGTAAGGTATAAATTTTGGAGTGTTAACGACAGCTTCCAAATTTTGGCGCCGTTACCGGTGAGTGTTAATTATTTTTATTTATTCTTTTTTTTCTTTTATTTTAGTTTATGACTTGATCCTCTCACTCTCTTGAACTGAATTTTGATCAAAAAATAGAGAAAACTGCACGCAGGTTGAGGAAGGACGCTCATCAATCCTGAATCACCACTGCAGATTCAAATGAAGCTCTATCATTAGGCCTCAAGATTGCAATCGAGCTACTATCAAACCATTCATTTAGTGATTCAGACAAATTAAGAATAGATGGCGGTGCCAAACAACAACAGGACGTTGAAAGAATTAGCCATTACTAATCTCAATCAACAACCTTTATGCATTGAGTATCCTAATTTAACTGCTGCTTTTGAACTAAAATAACTAATTCACCTTTTACCCACCTTTCGTGGTCTTATAGGTGAAGATCCATACAAGCATTTAAAGGAGTTTCATGTGGTGTGTTCCACCATGAAACCACAAGGAATTACGGAGGAACAAATCAAGCTGAGAGCGTTTTCCTTTTCACTAGCAGATTTGCCAAAGGATTGGTTGTATTATTTTCCCTCCGGATCAATACAGTCATGGAATGACATGCAGAAGTTGTTCTTGGAGAAGTACTTTCCTACTTCAAGAGTAGCCAACATAAGGAAGGAGATATGCAGAATCCGACAGTTCAGTGGAGAGACGTTGTATGAATATTGGGAAAGGTTCAAGAAGTTGTGTTCTAGTTGTCCACCCCACCAGATTGACGATCAACACTTGATTCAATATTTCTATGAGGGGCTTCTACCAATGGATAGGAGTATGATTGATACTGCTAGCGGAGGAGCACTAGTTGACAAGACTCCAGAGGCTGCAAAGAACTTGATTACAAACATGGCAGCCAACTCATAACAATACGGAACCAAGAATGATCATGCACCGGAAAGGATAAATGAGGTGAGCACAAATACTATTGAACAACAGATTTTCGACTTAACTGCTATGGTTAGACAAATGGCTGCAGGAAACATGCCAGTAGCGAAGGCTTGTGGGATATGCTTAATGACAGGCCACAACACAGATGCATGCCCAACATTGCAAGAAGATGAGACTATGCAACAAGCCAATGCAGTGGGAAATTATCAGGCACAACTGCAGAGAAAGTATGATCCCTACTCAAACACCTATAATCTAGGTTGGAAGGATCATCCCAATTTTAGTTATAGAGGAAATAAGCCACCAGCACAAGGTGTTTTCCCACCTAGGCAACAAGGGTTTCAGCCATCTCAACAACAGTATCCACCTAAGCAAGCAACACTTGCTAATTCTGGAACATCCCTTGAAGATATGTTCAAAGAATTCATGAACCAAACTCTGCAATTTTAACAAGAGACAAGGACTTCCATCCACAATTTGGAGAATCAGATGAGTCAACTTGCTACTACAGTTGGTTGATTGGACTCTCAAGGTTCAGGAAAGCTACCTTCTCAAACTGTTGTTAATTCAAGAGAGAATGCAAGTGTCATAACTTTGAGGAGTGGAACACTAATGGATACACCAAAAGTCATTGTTAAGTTTGAGGGTGAAAAAGCTAAGGAGGAAGCAGAATCATCAAAGGTAATACCTAACCCTCCTATTCAGCTCAAGACTAATCCTTTACCTTTTCCCCCAAGAATCCTAGAACTTCAAAGAAGGATGAGTAAGAGAAGGAAATTCTATAGACTTTCAGGAAGGTAGAGGTGAATATCCCTTTACTTGATACAATTAAGCAATTGCCAATGTATTCAAAGTTTTTAAAATAATTGTGCACTAATAAAAGGAAATTAAAAAAATGATAAGAGAGTCACAGTTGGAGAAAATGTATCAGCAGTTCTCTAAAGAAAAATGCCCCCTAAGTGTAAAGATTCATGCATGTTCACAATTTCATGTAAGATAAGGAATACTAGATTTGAAAAATCCATGCTAGATTTAGGAGCTTCAATTAATGTTATGTCATTATCTGTTTATGCTTTTTTAAATCTAGGTCCTTTAAAAAATACTGGTGTTATTATCTAATTGACTAACCGTACTAACACTTACCCCCAAGGGGTGATTGAAGATGTCTTAGTGCAGGTAAACAAACTAATATTTCTTACAGATTTTTACATTATGGACATGAAGGATGATACATCTCCAAATCCTTCACATATTCTATTAGGGAGGCCATTCTTAAAAACAGCAAGGACAATGATTGATGTACACAATGGGACCTTGATCATGGAGTTTGATGGTGAAAAGATTCAGTTCAATATATATGAGGCCATGCGGTACCCCAGTGATATTAATCCTGTTTTTGCTATTGACATCATTGACTCTTTAGTACAGGGATCTTTTGAGCATATTCATCAGAAAAGCTTGGAGGTTGCCATTAGAAACAATATAGAATTGGACAAGGAAGAAGAGATTGAGCAGAATCAGGAATTGAAAGAAATTGTGGCTGCATTACACTCTTTACCAAAATTTTTAGATAAGTACGCAATTAATTCCATTCAATTACCTGCTTCTCATAAAAAATTATTGCCATCTGTTGTGCAGGCTCCAACATTAAAACTGAAACCGTTACCCACACATTTGAAGTATGCATATCTTGGGAAAGATGACACACTGCCGGTGAGCATTGCAAATAATCTAACCAAGGTGCAAGAGGACAAACTGCTAAGAGTTCTAAGGGACCACATAACATTCTTTGGTTGGACAATTGCAGACATCAAAGGTATAAGCCCTGTTATGTGCATGCATAGAATTCTTTTGGAGGATGGAGCCAAGCCCACTAGAGAAGCACAAAGAAGATTGAATCCACCCATGATAGAGGTGGTGAAGAAAGAGGTGCTGAAATTGCTTGATGCAAGCATAATCTACCCCATCTCAGACAGTCAATGGGTGAGCCCACTGCAGGTGGTACCAAAAAAATCTGGAATCACGGTCATCAAGAATGACAACAATGAGTTGGTGCCCATAAGAATGCAAAGAGGATGGAGAGTGTGTATTGATTATAGAAAATTAAATGTTGTAACTAGAAAAGATCACTTTCCTCTTCCTTTTATTGATCAAATATTAAAGAGATTAGCTGGGTATACTTATTACTATTTTCTAGATGGTTTTTCAGGTTATAACCAGATTGTGATCGCACCCGAAGACCAAGAAAAGACCACATGCACATGTCCATTCGGTACATTTACGTATCGCAGGATGTCCTTTGGACTTTGCAATGCACCAGGTACTTTTCAAAGATGCATGGTGAGTATCTTTTCTAATCTTCTTGAAAATTGCATTGAAGTCTTTATGGATGATTTCACAATTCATGGTAATTCTTTGGATGGATGCCTAGATAATTTAACTCGTGTGCTAGATAGATGTTTAAAGGCTAATCTTGTTCTTAATTGGAAAAAGTGTCATTTTATGGTAGAGCAAGGTATAGTACTCGGTCATGTCATTTCAGTTAAGGGATTAGAAGTTGATAAAGCTAAGATAAAAATTATTACTGCTTTGCCTTACCCCGCAAGTGTACGGGAGATTCGCTCTTTTCTTGGACATGCAGGTTTCTATCGCAGATTTATTAAGGACTTCTCAAAGATAGCGTTGCCATTATGTAAGTTGTTGCAAAAGGAGGTGGAATTCCAGTTTGACGATGAGTGCAAGGAGGCTTTTGATAAATTGAAGAAACTATTGACCTCAGCACTGGTGATTCAACCACCTAATTGGAGTTTACCATTTGAGATCATGTGTGATGCAAACAACTATACAATAAGAGCCGTCTGGGGACAAAGAGTTGATAGAGCTATTTATGCCATCTACTATACCTCTAGAACATTGAATGCTACTCAGATTAACTATTATACAACTGAAAAAGAATTTTTATCTGTTGTCTTTGCTTTAGACAAGTTTAGATCTTGTCTGCTTGGCACTAAAGTTGTACTTTATTCTGACTATGCGGCTCTCAAGTATTTGCTGACCAAGAAGGAATCCAAGCCTAGGATCATAATATGGATTCTGTTGCTACAAGAATTTGACTTGGAGATCAAGGATAAGAAGGGAGCGGACAACTTGGTGGCGGATCACTTGAGCAGGCTGATTAAGGATGAAAAGGCATTACCATTGCATGATTCTTTTTCAGATTAACATTTATTTTTCATTGATGAGATTGTACCTTGGTATGCTAATATTGTGAATTACTTAGTGAGTACTTATGTTCCTAATGAATTCTCTAAATCCCAGAAAGAAAAACTTAAGAGTGATGACAAATACTATGTCTGGGATGACCCATATTTATGGAAATTTTATGCGGACTAAATAGTTAGAAGGTGTGTGCCTAATAGTGAATTTTTGTCGATTCTAAATTTATGTCACTCTTATGCTTGTGGAGGTCACTTTGACCCAAAAAGGACAACTCATAAGGTTTTAGAATGTGGTTTTTATTGGCCAAATATCTTCAAAGATTCTTATATGTTTTGTAAATCATGTGTGAATTGTCAAAAGATAGGGAACATATCACATAGGAATCAAATGTCACAAACTCCCATCTTAGTTGTTGAAATTTTTGATATTTGGGGTATTAATTTTATGGGACCTTTTCCTGTATCTTATGGTAATATTTACATTCTTTTGGTTATTGACTATATTTCTAAATGGGTGAAAGCTAAGGCCACCAAGACTGATGATTCTAAAGTTATTGCAGATTTTGTCAAGTCTAACATATTTGTCAGGTTTGGAGCCTTAAGAGCCATTATCAGTGATAGAGGAACACACTTTTGTAATAGGATGTTAGCAACACTGTTCAAGAAATACAATGTGATGCATAGGGTTTCTACATCTTATCATCCGCAGAGTAATGGCCAAGCTAAGGTATCTAACCGGGAGGTCAAGTCCATTTTGGAGAAGGTAGTCAACCCGAGCAGGAAAGATTGGAGTCTTCGATTAGAGGATGCACTTTGGGCCTATAGAACTGTATACAAGACTCCTATTGGTATGTCACCTTACCGGATTATATTTGGGAAACCATGTCACCTCCATGTGGAGCTAGAACACAAGGCTTTCTGGGCAATTAGGCAATCCAACATGAGTTTAGAGCAAGCTGGAGAGCAGAGGAAGTTGCAGTTGCAAGAGCTCGAGGAATTGAGGAATGACGCTTATGAAAGCTCGAAGATTTACAAGGAGAAGACTAAATCCTTCCATGACAGACAGATTTTGAGAAGAACTTTTGTTGTGGGACAGAAAAGTTCTCTTTTACCACTTAAGGCTTAAGTTATTTTCAGGTAAGTTGCGTTCTAGATGGGTTGGACCTTTTGTTGTTACTAATATTTTTCAACATGGTGCAATGAAAATTCGGAGTCCGAGCATAAAAAAGATATTCAAAGTAAACGGTCACCGGCTCAAACCTTTCTATGACGGATATTAAGTGGAGAACGTTAAGATGTTGGACTTGGTGGATTCGGTTAATGAGGATTGAGAAGATTGATGTCGAGCAAACGACGCTAAACAAATGCGTTGCTTGGGAGGCAACCTAAGATTTCAGATTTGCTTTTCTATCCATTTTTATATTTTAGTTGCATTTTAGTTAGTTACTTCGTCTTTGCATGATTATCTTACATTGGGGACAATGTAAGGTTTGAGTGTGGGGGAGAGGTTTAGGGTAGTTTAGGATAATTTATGCTTAAGTTCTGATGTGCTTGTGAAAAACTTGAAAAAAAATTGCCTTAAGAAAAAAAAATTTCTCTATGATTTTATTTGGCTAAGTTTTTAAGGGTTTTGCTCATAGATTGAAAGTTGATGCTGATTGATAGAATTTGTTTGATGCTTAATTAATTGATGAATGATGATAATTGAGTCGGAATCCACAATTGACTGATTTTAATTGAACTTGTGTTACATGAATTCTTGAATATGGGAAACATGTTTACTCGGCTAAGTTATTTGTGGAGTCTAACTATATGCACTGATTTCATGATTTAAAACTGTTTATCTACTTGTTTTGTTTACAAGACCATGGGAAAAAGAAGAAAAAAATTGAAAAAAAATTGAAGAAAGATTGAATGAGAAAAAAAAGTGCAAAATCTATGTAGTGGGTTGAGATAGAGCGTAAAACGCACTCACCCATAAACACGTGCAAAAAGTGAGATGGAGCGTAAAACACACTCACTTGCAAAATAAAAGAATGTGTATAGTGTGATATAGAGCATAAAATGCAATCACCTATAAAGATTGAAATTTGAAGGTTTTATTGGGTGAAAAAGAATAGCAGAAAAATATGTTCTGGGTTGTGAATCGGTTGTGCACAATTGTTGTTCCATATGAACTTAGTTGGGTATGTATGTTGATCATAGGAAAGATACTTATGTGGATACATTTTAATTTGAAGATGTTTTAGTGGTGAATGATAAGGTTGTTATTGTGAATTGATTGATGACGTGTTGATCAGATTTCTATTGATTAGTGTTGATATTCATGGTTGGTAATTGAATAAAAACCTTTAAAAGTTTGGTTGAATAGAATTTCGATGATTTAAATATTACCTTAGTTTTGGTTTACACGAGGACGTGTAAAGTCTAAGTATGAGGGAATTTGATAAGTGTATAATATTCGATAATTTTGATTCCTTTATATTTAGTTTTATTACATGTTGATGAGCGGGATTCATACCTGCGAATCGGGTTCCTAATCACTTAAGAAATTGCTTGATTGTATTATCTTCTAGCGCAAATTTATGTTTTATTTGTTATCTTAAGCTTTATTGCTTTTCAGGTGGGAGGTGTTCATTTGAAACAAATAGGGGCAAAAAGACCCTTAGCTGGCAAAAACACGGACCCCGCGCCGCAGCACCAAAACTAGGCCTAGGACTCACGCTGCAGCACCAGCTCACCTTACACTCACGCTGCAGCGGCACCATTCCTTCATGGTTTGGCGCTGCAGCGAGCCCGCCTTGGCCAGGACACGGAGTTCACACCGCAGCGCCAATGCAAGGCGCAAGGCCCGCGCCGCAGCGCGAGCTTCGGTTCCCAGCCACCTGGCCTTCCTTACTTGACCTAGCTGCTGCTCACTTAAGGAAGGTATCTGACAACTTAGAGAAAAAAGGAGCAGCTACATAAGGAGAGCAGCTGAAGCAAGAACACTTCCGTACAAGAGTTTTCTTACTTCAAATTTGTTATTCATTTGTATAATTTTGATTATGTTGAACAGCATGACTGTGTTAATTAGTTCTATATTTATGAACTAATTACATTTTTAGGATTGCAATGTAACTTAATGCTTAGCTTAATATAAATTTCTCTCATATTTATATAATGAATCATGTTCTGAATGGATTGTTGTATTTCATGCTTAATTATCAATTGTTTGAGATAGGAATTGATTTAGGTATTGACTGATATTGGAAAATTGATGTTATACCTTTCCTTAAGAACAACAACACTTGTTATGACCATTGCCTAAGGGAATGAGTGCATAAATTGCATGATAGAATAGGAATATGTCTATTTGCCCTGTGTAACTATTGAGATTAATATTAATGGCACTTAGTCTAGTTATTTTCACCATAGCAATATTGTGATTTATCTAGCTAAGGGATATACATTTGACCATCAGAAGAGGCTTATGTGTACCTCGTGTTCTCGGTTAACCATTCTTATGATTTGTTAGTTAAACGGAGAGTTAGGAATATTAGGTGAGGCATTAGGGGAGTTGTAATCCTAGCTTGTCATCTTTGTTACAACTCGCTTCCCTATTTCACTGCATTTTACCTGATAGATTAAAACACACAACTCTTATTCACTTGTTTAAATAAGACCGTTGAGAAACATTTTAATACTTGAGCGACTACCTAGTACTTTGTCCTCGTGGGTTCGACACTCGACTTTATCTATACTACTTGTTAGGTCGCGTATACTTGCACGAGTTTATAGGTTGTGAAAACCACCAACACATGTTTTATGTGTAAATGAGCTTATTAAGGTATTTATTGATTTCAGGAGGAATTGGAGCTAAAAAGAGAAAAAGAGGAAAAAGGGATCAAAATGGGCGCGCAAGGAGAAAAAAAAGAAGACGGACAGAACATTGTGAGCCGCGGCGCTAGAAGCTTGGGTCGCGTCGCTCAATAGGCAAGCTGCGACGCTAAAGAGTTGCACGGGCGCGTGAGCGGGCGCGTGGCTAGTCGGCAGAGCGAGATTTTTCCAACTTTTGTAATCTTTGAGGAATTCTAATGTAACTTGGACTATTATTTTCTCAGAGTTTTAGGATTTTATCGTAGGAGTATAAATAGAATGTATTAGTCAGATTTTAGAGACTACCTTCTGTCACACATTTGCTAACCCTAGTTTTGGAGATTGAAGAAAGAAGGCACGTCAAGCTAAGTTTTCTATTTCAGTTCTAAGAGTCGTTGAACCATATTTATAATTAATGGTTTGATCAAGTTTACTTTATTTATTCTTTGTAGCGGTTCGAAGTTTTCGGATAAATATTCAAAATAAAGATTTAATAAAATAAATTTTTATTTTAATAGTTTATTATATTGCATTGTATATGTGATTATGTGCAGTTTAATATGTGGGTGTATGTGATATGGTAAATATAATAATTTATATTTACTATATTTAATAAATTGTTATAAATAATTTATAATGCAAAAGAGAATAAATTTATTATTTATTTGATTTATTATTCTGTTATTGTGAATAATTGCGGTATAATATATGTATAAAATACGATGTGATAAATATATATATAATGTGTGTGTATATATTAAATTAATGCAGTAAACTAATCAAAGCATGAGCTGGGTTTTAAGAGTAACCTCCAAGCATTAGGCTGAGTCATGTGAGTATGAAGATGGAGCTATCAATTGGTTAAACAGTTAGATAATAGACTCAGCAATCCTAATATGTATCAATCAAGTTTAAATCGTGAAGAGCAAGGTTGAGTCAATAATATCCTGAATATTTATAGAACTTATAAATATGATATTAAATGACTAAAGTTAGCTGTAAAGTTAATTTCGAGGACGAAATTCTTTGAAATATAGGGGTGAATGTAATACCTTGAATATTTATGAGGCTTATAAATACGATCGTATATTGTTAGAGGTTAATTTAGTGACCTAAAACTAGGTATCGAGAAGTTTAAAATCTTAAACCCCAATGAGATTCAAATTTTGTATCATATGTGCTTAAATAAAGATCCAAATGATATTTCGAACCAGGTGTTTTGTGATTTTATAGTGTAAACGATGAATTTGGTCAAATAAAATTTTTTTGGTCAAGCTGCTTAGTCGTGCTTACATTGACAAAATGATTTGTCGTGCTTTCCACGATTTCACCAAAAAGCATCTTGACAAATTATTTTTAGTAAGCTGTTGTGTCGTGCTTAAACTGATATAGTGCTTTATCGTGTTTACGCTTTGTCGTGCTTACGCTGATAAGCTACTTTGTCGTGCTTACGCCTGGCACACGCCAGCTTACGCCTGGCACACGCTAGGTACTAAAGTGTAATTAACGTAGGTACCAAAGTGTAATAAGCCGAGCCCCTAACGTGCAATTAGTGAAACTTGATTTTTCTATAAATAGCAAGCTCAGTTCATTCATTCCTTACTACTTTTCAAGAGCAGTTCAAGAGCAAAAACACTCTATATTTATATTCTGAGAGATATTGTGAGATAAAACTTACTTTCGAAGTATCGAAGCACTACGCGATTGGAAGTAAAGCTAGCAACTACAAGAGGTATTACTCTAGTGGTTATTATTTTCATTTTTCTTTATATTTTTAGTAAAAATATACTTTTATAAGTAGTTATAATGCCCAAATTATTTTAAGTATATAGTACAAAAGTCTTATTTACAAGCAGTTATAATGTCCGATTTATTTCTCTTATATATTAGAAAATATACTTTTATAAGCAGTTACTATGTCCGATTTTCTTCAAGTATTTAGTAAAAATATTCATTTTATAAGCAGTTATAATGCTGAAATTATTTCAAATATAATAGTCGAATATTCATTTTATAAGCAGTTATAATGCCCGATTTATTTCAAACATAGTAAACGAATATTCATTTTGCAAGCAGTTATAATGCTTAATTTATTTTAAATATAGTTGAAAAATATTCATTCTATAAGCAGTTATAATGCTGAAATTATTTCATGTATAGTAGAAGAAGTCTTATTTATAAGCGGTTATAATACCCGAAATAAAACTTAAAATATTTAATCGTTAAAATGCTTAATTAGCCTAGCATAATTCAAGGAAAGGAAAAGCTTGGAGGATAAAAGTTCTAGAGCTTACACTTCAGAAGATTGAGCGAGGAATGAAAAATTAGCGTTAACATATTATCCATATTGAGGCAAGTCTACTTATTTGTTGAAATGCACTCTGTGCAATAACGTGTCTTATTTATGAGGTTTATTGTTATGTAAGTATTGTTTCTTTTGCACCCCGTGCATTAACATGCTTGTTATCTTTTATGTGCAACGTGATAGTGATTGTTGAATTTCAATTGAAAACCATGTTAGTATCTGAGTTGAACAACTCTCTTGTATGGGCAAGAGTTTAAGATGTGTTAGGAAACCGATCTAACTCACTGAGGTAACATTTGTCGCAGTGTAGAGGTATCGTAGAAGCGATATACACTTTTGATACAATTGTAGCAGTGGTGATGAGCTGGGGAACTAATTTATTAGTTCGTGGGTGGGGAATCACTCAGTTCACTATATTGATAATCGTTGAAATCTTGTATCAGCTTATTCTGTATATATATCTTGAAAAGGTGATTCTCTTCTCATATATATATCTGTTAGACTTGTTGGGCATTCTTATGCTCATTCTTGCAATTATCTTAAAATAAATTACAGCTAAGGAAGAATTACCAGACGATTCTGGCGGTACAAAGAAAGTTGAAGATGTAGAAGATTTAAACTATGCTAGAGTAACATTATTGGCAATGTTTAAAAAGTTTTGACGAGAAAAGGGGTTAGGTCATTTAATTGCGCACCGTTTTAACAGAAAGCCCCCTCTTTCCTGGTAACTAACTGGTTGCTAATACTGCAAGTCTCGGATAGAGAAATGGAGATTTGTTTTTAAGTATTTTAGGACTTAATTGTAATAAGAACAAGTAACCTGAAAATGTTGTAACAATGAACAAATAATATTTTATAATATTATCACTTTTCCGCACTTTACTCTGATTATTAGAAGTCAAGATTTCTATATACGATTTAAATCAATTATATTACGAGTTTTTATAGAAACTTATCGTGTACATTACCTTTAAGTTAATGAATGTTTTGAATAAGGTTATACAAGTCAGCACGAAGTCCGACCTGGCTAAAAGAAGCTAGCATGTGAATTTCGGGGGCGTGACATTATGGTATCAGAGCATTAAGTTATAGCTCTAGGGTAAGAGTACCTTAGGATATAGCCTGCGTAAAATTTTAGAGATAGAAAAAACTCGTAAAAAGAAGGTTAAAAATGCTTATACTAGAATTTCGAGGATGAAATTCTTATAAGGAGGGGAGAATGTAATATCCTGAATATTTATAGAACTTATAAATATGATATTGAATGACTAAAGTTAGCTGTAAAGTTAATTTCGAGGACGAAATTCTTTGAAATAGGGGTGAATGTAATACCTTGAATATTTATGAGGCTTATAAATACGATCGTATATGGTTAGAGGTTAATTTAGTGACCTAAAACTAGGTATCGAGAAGTTTAAAATCTTAAACCCCAATGAGATTCAAATTTTGTATCATATGTGCTTAAATAAAGATCCAAATGATATTTCGAACCAGGTGTTTTGTGATTTTATAGTGTAAACGATGAATTTGGTCAAATAAAATTTTTTTGGTCAAGCTGCTTAGTCGTGCTTACATTGACAAAATGATTTGTCGTGCTTTCCACGATTTCACCAAAAAGCATCCTGACAAATTATTTTTAGTTAGCTGTTGTGTCGTGCTTAAACTGATATAGTGCTTTGTCGTGCTTACGCTTTGTCGTGCTTACGCTGATAAGCTAATTTGTGGTGCTTACGCCTGACACACGCCAGCTTACGCCTGGCACACGCCAGGTACTAAAGTGTAATTAACTTAGGTACCAAAGTGTAATAAGCCGAGCCCCTAACGTGCAATTAGTGAAACTTGGTTTTTCTATAAATAGCAAGCTCAGTTCATTCATTCCTTAATACTTTTCAAGAGCAGTTCAAGAGCAAAAACACTCTATATTTATATTTTGAGAGATATTGTGAGATAAAACTTACTTTCGAAGTATCGAAGCACTACGCGATTGGAAGTAAAACTAACAACTACAAGAAGTATTACTCTAGTGGTTATTATTTTCATTTTTCTTTATATTTTTAGTAAAAATATACTTTTATAAGCAGTTATAATGCCCAAATTATTTTAAGTATATAGTACAAAAGTCTTATTTACAAGCAGTTATAATGTCCGATTTATTTCTCTTATCTATTAGAAAATATACTTTTATAAGCAGTTACTATGTCCGATTTTCTTCAAGTATTTAGTAAAAGTATTCATTTTATAAGCAGTTATAATGCTGAAATTATCTCAAATATAATAGTCGAATATTCATTTTATAAGCAATTATAATGCCCGATTTATTTCAAACATAGTAAACGAATATTCATTTTGCAAGCAGTTATAATGCTTAATTTATTTTAAATATAGTTGAAAAATATTCATTCTATAAGCAGTTATAATGCTGAAATTATTTCATGTATAGTAGAAGAAGTCTTATTTGTAAGCGGTTATAATACCCGAAATAAAACTTAAAATATTTAATCGTTAAAATGCTTAATTAGCCTAGCATAATTCAAGGAAAGGAAAAGCTTGGAGGATAAAAGTTCTAGAGCTTACACTTTAGAAGATTGAGCGGGGAATGAAAAATTAGCGTTAACATATTATCCATATTCAGGCAAGTCTACTTATTTGTTGAAATGCACTCCGTGCAATAACGTATCTTATTTATGAGGTTTATTGTTATGCAAGTATTGTTTCTTTTGCACCCCGTGCATTAACATGCTTGTTATCTTTTATGTGCAACGTGATAGTGATTGTTGAATTTCAATTGAAAACCATGTTAGTATCTGAGTTGAACAACTCTCTTGTATGGGCAAGAGTTTAAGATGTATTAGGAAACCGATCTAACTCACTGAGGTAACATTTGTCGCAGTGTAGAGGTATCGTAGAAGCGATATACACTGTTGATATAATTGTAACAGTGGTGATGAGACGGGGAACTAATTCATTAGTTCGTGGGTGGGGAACCACTCAGTTCACTATATTGATAATCGTTGAAATCTTGTATCAGCTTATTCTGTATATATATCTTGAAAAGGTGATTCTCTTCTCATATATATATCTGTTAGACTTGTTGGGCATTCTTATGCTCATTCTTGCAATTATCTTAAAACAAATTACAGCTAAGGAAGAATTACCAGACGATTTTGGCGGTCCAAAGAAAGTTGAAGATGTAAAAGATTTAAACTATGCTAGATTAATATTATTTGTAATGTCTAGAAAGTTCTGACGAGGAAAGGGGTTAGGTCATTTAATTGCGCGCCGTTTTAACGGAAAGCCCCCTCTTTCCTGGGAACTAACTGGTTGCTAATACTGCAAGTCTCGGATAGAGAAATGGAGATTTGTTTTTAAGTCTTTTAGGACTTAATTGTAATAAGACCAAGTAACCTGGAAATGTTGTAACAATGAACAAATGATATTTTATAATATTATCACTTTTCCGCACTTTACTCTGATTATTAGAAGTCAAGATTTCTATATACGATTCAAACCAATTATATTACGAGTTTTTATAGAAACTTATCGTGTACATTACCTTTAAGTTAATAAATGTTTTGAATAAGGTTATACAAGTCAGCACGAAGTCCGACCTGGCTAAAAGAAGCTAGCAGGTGGATTTCGGGGGTGTGACATAGTCTCTCTATAAAATCAAAACCCAGGCCTCCTATTTTATTTTTCCTCCTATCTCAAGCTTCTATGTTTACATATTGTCCAAACTAAGAAAAAAAATCCATAAGTTAAGAAGGAGCAGTGTCAACTTATTGATATGAATAAATATCCTAATTGAAGTGAAGTTTAGCTGAAGAAGTATCCCAAAAGTTGTAATCAATCAGTTAAGCAAGATTTAAGTTCAAAAGGTAAATATATATCTCCTTTGATATAACTATAAGCTAGATGATCAAATTGGTATTGAGTATATAATTTTAGATTGATTGGCTGTGATTGTTGGTAATTGATTTCAATATGAAATCTGGATAGAACATGTTTAAGGAGCTATGAAATTTGAATTTTTAGAGAATGCTTTCATCTTGTTTGTTGTAATGCCTAAATGAAAAATTTTGTTCAAAATCTTGAAAATTGAAAGAATTCAATGCAAGTATGAATTAATTGGTAATGTGAAATAGATTAAATCATGTCCCTAGCGGTCTGAAATAGTAAAATAGTAGCTAGGAAGCGTGTTAGCAAGTTTGGTATATTGAAAGTTAGGAATTTTAGAAAACAGAGCCTGTTCTGGGCTTGTCTCGAAGTGGCGCGGCCGCGCCACTTCCCAGTTAAAAACCAGCGTGGCCGCGCTGGTCCCCAAAAACTAAAAATTGTATTATTTGCATTCTAAACTTCTAAGCATATGTGTTAGGCTCTTATATGCATAAGAATGTGTTTTATGTAGTGTCTAAATGTGTTATGCATAAAATGAGCAGTCAAGACCATAAATTGAATAAATTTTCAAATGAAAACTTAAAATAATTTGAAAAGTGAACATAGTGGTCGTCCTAACCTGGTTCAAACACACTCAAAATTTGATGTTTGTGTTCTGTGGTTGTTATTAAAGAACCTTAGCATAATATTGGATAAGCAGGGTAATGAAAATCTCAACTCTGAGCCTGCAAAGGAGTAACACGACCGCGCCACTCCTAGGCATAAATGCAGCGCGGCCGCGCCGTGCTGCAAAACTGTTATGATATTCTATATGTGAACTGAGTTATGGTACATGTGTATTAGGATCTTATAAGCTTTATTATGTGTCAATTGGTATGTTTGTACTGTCTAAACATATAATGGCTATATAGAGCCAAGATTTAAAAAGAACTTCAAAAAGAAAGTGTTTCTTGAATTAAATTTATGAAACTTTTAAATGAAAGCGAAAACATGTGAGGCAATGATGTGAATGTATGGCTATATATGTTTACTTGTCTTACGTAACTGAGTATGTGTATAACAGTTATGTACGATTAATAATGAATGTGTATCAAATATGTATAGCTAATGTATGTCTATACATAGATATATATGGTGTAGGATTCGTGAAGCAAATTTAAATTAAAACTATAGTTGTAATCTACGAACAAGGCAAGTATCCTAACTTGTTTCATTTAACAAGTCTATTGAAGCTTTATTCAGTTATATAAATATCAATGTTTGATATAAGAATGCCATGATGCGTACTCGTTAAATTTCAGTATGCATGTACAGTTTAAAAGTAGTCTAAGCTATTTGTTTCGGCTAGACAAAGTTTATAGTATTTCATTGCTTTTATATTAAATCTTTGAAATAGTATTGAGTAGATAGAGCTGTTCAATCATATTGTTTTTATTTGAACTCCAGACTAAGAATGAACATTCCTGAATTGGAAAAATTTTATATTGCGCTAAAAAGGCGGTGACGATGAACGCGAATGCCGTTCTTGTAAGATAGTATTGATCAATACAGGGCATAACGGGCTGATCACCCACTGTGCCCGTAAACTAGACGGTTTACAGAGGAATTTTTGTTAAAACCTTTTCAGAAAAATGAAAAAAAAAGTTCATGGTCTTGTGACCACTCAGCATATTAAAAGTCAGTATGTTGTTTCGAAAATGCAAATAAGACACGATTCAATTGCTTTACAATCTTGTTCTCTTGTCAAAACATATCTTAAAGAAAATATTTATTTCTTGCATATGTTATTGTTAAATGATATTACTTGCTGAGCAATTGAATTCTCATTCTTGCTTTGAATATAAATGTTTTCAGTTAAGCAGGATCGAATAGAAGGGTCCGGAAAGGACAAAGGCAAGGGCAAGCTTAATGAGTAGTCAGAGATAGTTATCAGTAGTAAATAAACTTTTGTAATATAAATACAGTATCTATCATGTAATGAAGTAATTAAAGGTCTTTGTACCTGGGATAGCAAACTCTGTTGTAATCTTTTTAATTATTTTATATATTAATCAGTTTGAATGAATGGTATCGTGTAGCACCACGTACGGGTTTTATGTACCCAGATTTGGAGACGTCACGCGTTGGTATCAGAGCTGTAGGTTAGAAACCTTAGGTGGGGACACCTTTGGCCATAACTTTAGGTAAACTTGACAGACAGATAATAAATAACTCAAATAGAGTTTGAAGAAGATGGATTGAGGAAATTCATCGTAAAATGAAATAAAAATAACTCAAATGAAACTGTTATTTGTTATGTTTATAGAATTTGTATTATGTACTAATCGAGTTATTAAATTGCGTGTAGATGTCAGGTGAAGAAGGAATCCAGAATGTGCATGTAGAGCTTGATGAGTAGCTAGCTCACAATCGATAGAGCCACAGCCAGCACAGAGACCAGTGTAGGTAGTGGTGAGAGATTCTGATTCTGACTCCGAGGATGACCCCGAGGAGGAACTTTTCATAGAAAAGCTTGAGGAAAATTTAGCATGAAGTACAGCTACTGAAGTTGTACCAGAAGAAGATGAGCCGGTTAATTATAAGATGTAGGAGGCACTAGTACAACTAGGAGCATTAGTTCATCAGTTGATGGACATGGATCTAGAGCTGAGTGCTAGGCTTCAGACAACTGAGCACCAAGCCCAATACTTTGAGGCCAAGGTTCAAGAAATGTAGGTGGAATATCATGAGTTGAATAATTTAAGAGATGTGGAAATTCAAGAGCAGCAGCAAACTGAGGAGTACGCTCGTAAACTTGAGAATGAATTGCGATGAGTTAAAAGGAAAATGGATCAAATGAGGCATGCTTATACCACTTCGATAGAAAACGTTCAAGATAAAGTATAGGCTTATCCAAATGAGATGGGCCAGCTCCGTCACTCTATCTCTCGTGCCCGAGTAATCGCTATTAGAAAAGAAGAACGCGTAAGTACCAGCGCTGTTGGATGAGGGTAGGATGGGAATGTGTTTATGTGAAACAATATGGAAATATTTGTAAATATGTGTATATGTTTGTTGTAAATATCTGGTAGTGTAGGTATGAACTGAAAATCCCAACTTTTGTTAGTAGTAATGGGATATCTTTTGGAATCCTAACTATGATATTAGTTAAGGATTAGAGAATGTAGAACCTCTTTTTGGGACAGAAATGAATATAAATAGCAAATGAATGCTATAAGCAAGCTGATGGCAAGAGAAGTTATCAAAAGAAAGAATGTAACAAGCTTTGAATGCAATGAAAAGCATGTTTAATATGACTATGATTAAATATGTTTTGAGTATTGTGATTTGGCATTGAATAAAAATGTCTTAAAACAAGAAATGGTTTAATAATAATAAATTTTATTAAACAGAAAAATGCCGCCAAAGCGAAGAGATCGAGGAAGACCACCATTTAACAGAAATAGAGATGAGGAATCTAATAATGATAATGAAGATAAAAGTGTAGATCGAATGGATCCAATGCAACAATTTGTAGATCTGCTGATAGGAGCCTTCCAAAATAGGGATCCTCCTAACCCTAATGTAAATGTAAACCCACCAGTGGTGCACATAGCCAGCTTTAAAGATTTTAAGAGTGTGGGACCCCCAGAGTTTCGAGGAACCACCGAGCCTATAGAGGCTCAATCTTGGGTAAAGGAGATTGAAAAAGCCTTCGAGATAGCCAGGATAGGTGCCGAACAGAAAATCTCTTTTGCTGCTTACATGTTAAAGGGGGAAGCTAACTTTTGGTGGGAAGCAAATAAAAATAAAGCCGGAGAAGGAGTAATTGGTTGGGAAAGATTCAAAGAAATCTTCTTCGAGAATTATTTCCCTCCCAGCTCGCAAAGTCGTATGGAAATAAAATTTCTAGAACTGAAGCATGGAGATATGACTGTGCCGCAGTACGCAGCCAGGTTTAATGAGTTAGCAAGACTTGCTCCACATCAGGCAGATATTGAAGAAAGAAAAGCCAGAAGGTTTGAGCAAAGCCTAAAACCTTGACTCTATAACAAACTGTTAGTACTACAGATTGGGTCATTTGACACAATTCTTGAGAAAACAATAATAGCTGAAGGAGGGAGTGAGACACTGAGCCTCCACAATAAGGAAAAAAAGAATAAAGGAAAGGCAGAAGTACCATTCAAATCAGAAGGAGGCAATGGAAGTAGTAAGAAAAGAAAATGGAATAACTTTGGGAACACTGAAAATAATCAGGGAGATCAGAAAAGGAAATTTGAAGCCGATAAGAATTGTGGAAAGAATTATACGGGGGTGTGTCTAAAAGGAAAAATTGTATGTTACAAGTGTGGGCAGGAGGGCCACATCTCTCCTAATTGTCCCAATCCGAGAAAGAATTCTGGATGTTTTATTTGTGCATCAGTGGATCACATGGCCAGAAACTGTCCGAAGAAAGGAACAGATAGAGAAAATAGTAGCAAGGGAAATAGCAGCGGGAAAGCGACTACAACAGGACCAGCTCCCTAGAATAGACCAATCGCTAGAAATTTTAATGTAATATCCGAGACCAATATATAATCTAATGGATTTAATAAATTAAATTTATGTGAAACTCTTATGTGATTTCAATTATTATATGTATATGTGTTATATATATATATATATATATATATAATTGAGATATGTGACGAAATGAATTTAAATAGTTGATTTTGATTAATTTAACTATTTGAATTAACTAAATACTTGTTAATTTTAATAAAATGCAAGGAATAAAATTAAAACTCGAATTTGAGTTCGGAGTGGAATTTGAAGATGCAGACTGTATATTTGAGTTTGGAACGTCGAAATTAGTCAGAGTAGATTGTAATCACAAAATGTGTCGGGGTTAGGTCAAAATCATCCGGTTAACTTTTTCGGATAAAAAGTTAAACTCGAGTTTCGGAAGCTAATTTGGCGAAATGAATAATCCCACGACGTTCGGAATGTCGATTTTAGTAGGAATTGATATTAGTATCGAATAGTTTGGTTTTAGAGGGCAAAATGGTCAAATAATTTATTAAATTGATTAATTGATTAAAATAATATTTTTTTTAATAAATAGAAATCAGCTGAACTGATGGGACCCATGAGACTACAAAATTGGGACAAGATGAAGCAAGGCACGACTATGTATAGAAATCAAGGAGGAGGGAATTATTTTCTTTAAAACCCAAAATCTCTTCACTTTCTCAACTCCTTATTTTCTTTAATCCTTGTAACTAATCATGGGAAATCCTAAGAGTCTTGCAACTGATGAATTCAGAGTTATCATCATAAGGGAAATCAAGTTCTATAAATCCTCCATTCTAAAATACTTATTTTTTTTAACATTCTACCGAGAGAGAAAAATTGTGAGTGAAAGTGAGAACTTGAACGAGATTGAAGAATTTCTGGGATTTCTGGGTAGTAATCAAGCAACAAGCATAGCATCATCTCTGTAATTAGGAGGAATTCATCAACAAAAAAAAAGAGGTAATCCATGTGCTTATATTATGTTTCTAAGAAAAATAAGAGGAAATGCATATTTATCATTGAGGAATGATTTAATTGGGCTATATATTATTGTGTTGTTATCATTTGATGATTATAAATGTTTGAGAATGAAAGTTCTGGATTCAACACACCTTGTATGCACTGAAATTCGAGAAAATAAGTCATGCATGCTCTATGTTTGTATAAATGCCTCTAAGAAGCTAAATTGACCAAAAAGTGGAAGTTTGTTGAATTTTGATGTTGTGTTATGTGTAATCATGTTATGTTAGATGATCTGAACCTTGGAAACAATTTAAATGCATGCTAGAAGCAAATTCAAGGAATTTTTCTAAAATTGAAAATTTCATATTCTGTGACTTTTCGGATTTTTCGGACCTTTGAAATTATACCTTCGGTAATTCGTTTGATGTATGTGTTAATTTTTTAAAATATTAGGTAGTATGATGTCTAATCTGACCAAGTTTGAATGAAATCGGAATTAAAATGAGTAAGATATGATTTTTGGAAAGTGATATGAAAATAGTTGAAATTTGGAATTTCCGAAAAATTTCCAAGTCTGGAAGCAGTCCGTGCACGCTTATCAAGGCTTCTGATTTGATGCCTTGTTGTGATACTTTGGTGTGTGTGTTATTTTTGTAAAATACTATGCTGTAGCGAGTGTAACATATCCAAAAATGGAAGTCTTATGCTCTGTAGTTAAGTAGTTATAAAATGGCAAAAGTGACAGGAAGATAAGAAATCAAACCTGCCCAGAAATGAAGAACAGCGCCCCGACGATGTTTATGTAGTACAATTCGAGCGCCCCGGCGCTGCTATATAGGATGTCGACGTAAGCCCAGCGCTGGACCAAGAGTAAAACCAAGCGCCCCGACGCTGGTTCGGGTCAACCGGGCTGATTCTGGTCAGTCGGGCCGGGTTGGGTCAAAAAAAAAACTCCGAAAAATAAAATAAAATTTTTCCAGATTCTAAAATTGTATAATTTTACCTATGTGATGCAACATGTTATGTGAATAAGTATGTATTGATAATAGAATGTGGTTAATGATATATTCTAATAGAAATGAAAAGTGCTAAATCATTAGCAAAGGAAGCATTTAACCTTAAACTAATTTGTGAATACTTAGTTGCTTAATGTGACTTAAATGAATAGGTTACGTGAAGGACAAGTAGATAATTTTAACTGTAGAAGGCTTACCAGGCAAAGTTTCTTAACTTTATTCACTTTATTGCAGTGAAAGTAAGTTTCCTTAACTTGTACAATTTACTATTGTGTACAAGTTTCTTATGTTGCAAGTTATATCTCGTACAAGCTTAAATATCGTGCAAGTTCTATTGATGATTACTCAATTGTTATTTCAATTGTTATGCTTTAAAGTTCTTAATCATTAATGAACTGCTTTCAAGTATGCTTTCTGGCCGGCTAGATATTATTGATGTGAAACGTTATATTATTTGAACAATTCAAATTCATTTTAGCTAATAAAGTTTATCAATCCAAATTGCTTTGGTGCGGTCTCGCATGAATACTAAGATGAACAACCCGAATAACGGGCAAACAGATGTCGGGCATATAGTCTCATTTACACTTGTGCATTTAAATTTCATACTTGTGCACAAAGTATGGTACGATAGGCTGATCACCTGAAGTACTTGGAAAATGTTTTACAACCTATCTGATTGATAAACATGTCCAAATAAACATGCCCTAACAGTAAATTTTGAGATCCAAATTTGCTACAGTTATTTTATATCATGTAGTAGTATCATAATTTTTTGGAGACAATTTAGGAAGGTTAAAGGTGTTACAACAGTGTTGTTTGAGGGAAATATGGGTGTGTTTTGTAGATCAATTGTTGTGCTTTGAATGTGATGCATTGTTAGTAGAGTTTGGATACTAGGTAATTTTGTTGCTGTTGTTCTTTTTGTGGTGAGTGGATTTGATATTAATACCTCTCGAGGGAAAGGAAGGAAAGGAACAGGTAAAACTATAGAGCTATTCAGTTCAAAATCTCAATAGGAGACTAATGCCTTGGATGATACTATAGTGTGTCTATGTCAAGGGAGTCGGTCAAGATCATAACTTCAGCATATTGGTTTAAGGTTTTCATTAATCACTACAAAAAATCTGGGCATCTGAAACCAATTTTTAGAGACGGACTAAGTTCCGTCTCTAATTCTAGCAATTTGAGACGGACTTAGAAACCGAAATTTTGCTAGGTCTCGACATGTTTTGGAAGTAAAAAATCGAGACGGATTTTGAAACCACCAGCATCGTCTCAAATTCTAGAGACGTAATTAGAGACGGATTTAACCGTCTCAAAAAGTGAGTATTTTTAAAAAAAAATTAAACACGTTTTTGAAACAGATTTGAGACCAACTGTGCTCGTCTCGGATTAATAATTAAAAAAAGAAATAAATATTTATGTTTGAAACGGATTAGAGACCGAAATATCCGTCTCAGACATTTATTTTCCCTCCAAATATTAGTCTCCAACTCCCTCCTTATTTTAGAAACAGAATTAGAGACGGATATAGCCGTCTCAAAAAATGTTTATTTTTTAAAGATCTTTAAAGGCATTTTAGAGACGGATTAGAGACCGATATAGTCCGTCTCATTATTTTAGTTTCCCTCCAAAAATTCCCTCCAGCTATATCAACAACAAAAAGAAAAGAAAAGAAAAGAAATATGACTAAATTGAGGTTAAAACAAATAAAATCCCCAAAATACGGATTCGTTCTTTCTATCAATTGAAAATCCCCAAAATCCATCTTCTCAATTGCAACCATAGCTCCCGATTTTGCTTCTCAATTTCCATCCCAAAGCCCATCCCTTCTCAAATGCAACCATGAATTCCCGATTTTGCTTCTCAATCAACTGTGCGTCTCGTGGATCTTAGTTTAGGGCTAAAGGAAAACTCGGACGACTGGCCGAAGAGGAAAACAATCGCGCACCTCCTTAGCAGCGTGGTCATCCCTCCCGACGGTAATCTTTCTTTTCTTGTTCATCTTCATTTTTCAGACTAATTTGTTTTCAACCGATTATGTGCTTCCTCATTTTGCACAAAAGTTGTCAAATATAGGTTGGGATCAGCCCATCTTGTTTCCTCATCCCAAGTTTTCAAAAATTGGATGGGCAGGCTGCAAGAGAGAACTAGAAGCACAAGGAAGAGTATTATTAGTGCCCTCAAAAGGTTCCAAAAACAGGGTGTTATCATATGACAATTTCATTTTATAAAAACAATTTATATGCTCATTAATTTAATTAATAGCTAAGAGAGCATGTGTCAAAATGTGTAGAAATACAATCAAACCGGTGAAGACGAGAAACGTTGTACTGGTTTCAGACTGGGTCATATTAACATAACTCACATGTATTAAATTTGAGCTGTTTATAATGAGTGAAGCCACATGACACTTGATGCACCCAAAAGCCTAGTATTTTTAATTTTCCAATATAATGATTTCTTTACTACCACTCTTTCGTAATTGGCCCAATTCCTTTGTCTTGATAGCTATTTTCTTTTTCCTTCTATATATTTAGTTTTAGTTGATATATTAGTTTGACATGAAACTCCTTGAATTATTCTGGAGTTGATATTAATTTTGATTGGGGTTAATGAATAATAATAGTCTTTCGCTTGTTTTACCAGTTGATTGGGTTAGAATTGCATTTTTCTAAGCCCCTGGTTTCATATTACCTTTCAAAAATATGACTGCTAAAAAGTGTCGCACCTATTCTATGATCCTTTTATTTATTTGATATGTTTGAAGCTGTTATTCTTGTGCTTGGCTGAAGGTTTCCCTTATCATACTTTATAGGGACCTAGTTAAATCTGCTGTTAGGTATTTTAAATTAAACTGGGCCTCGAGTGCTATTGAGTGGGCTGATAAAGAATAATAACTAGCACATGTATATCTAAGTTGGGGTTGATTTTAAATAACAAACCCCATAGCCATCTATAATGTAACCATCTCATGTTTCTGTCATCTTAATTCAATTTGATTTTGATGGATTTCATTCTCTTTTTTATCAATGTTAGGTTTCGGTTTATTGATCTGAATGCATTAGAGATAACTATGATACTTAAGTTGCCCGTCAATTTTGCATTCTAGGGTTTCGGATCAGATTGCTGTTTTATTTTCTTCTTGATTTGATTTAATTTTAGGAATCACTCACATTGATTTGCTTTAGTTTTTGATGTATGAACACAGTTTTAAGTGTTGTTTGATTGCTGACAACTATATGAAGTTAAGATTAGAAGTTTTAGTTTCTTTTTTAGGTGCCAACCAAACTCAAAATTACAAGGTTTATGTATATCTTCAAGTTATTTCACCTGTTTTAGTTTTATAAGTTGAATGTGGCAATTAACGTTGCATGTTATGTTTTTTTACTTTTATTGTAACATGTCAATAAATAGTTTGATAACACAAGTATTTCAATTTTATGGTGCATTGGCATGCATCATTTTGTTTGTGATATATGTAGTTTTGATTAGGTTCAACCACTATACTTTCATGGCTGGACCAGCAGTTTTTTCTTTGATGTATACTATCTGAGACTTATTTATAAGAGCTTTATTAAGTTCTACTGCAATGTGATTTTGTGGGAAATAGTAAACCACTCTTACATTGAGGGTGGTGTTTACTGGTTTATCACAATGTGTCTTGTTAATTGGTTGTACTCTTCTATATTGGTCATGCAAAATTTACATGGTGATGATGAATTTGCGATGATAAAAGGAACTTGTACTGGTCGTTATCTCTTTTAATGACATATTGTAGATTATAATTTCAGTCGTATTAGTTAATGGAAATATGACTTTATATTTCTTATTTGGATTGATGTAAAAACAGTGGAAGCTTCTAGAGGCAATGCTGATGAAAAGGTGTTGCTTGGGATGCTTGACGAGTCAAAAGGTAATTTGTTTATTTTGTTTTGTTAAAGTTTAAAAACTGTTCTCAGACAGTTTGCTTAGATGTTCACTTGTCATCATCATCCCTTCTCTATGTTCATGACATTGCATGACATTACCGCACTCATGTAATTATTACTCTTGTTTGGTGATTGTTTCAACAGATCATTTAGCATCAGAAAGCAACATTCCTTTGTCTCCCCAATGGCTTTATGCTAAACCAAGTGACACCAAGGTGGTAAGTGCCGAGTCATTTTGCCAATAGATATTTGTTTTTCATTTTGGAAAACTTTAGATGTTTTAATTATCATATTAGAATTTTAGAATTTTGTAATGATTATTAATATTAAAGCTACCTCTCTATATCTCTCCCTAAAATTTAAATTAAATAATATTTTGTAGAACTGCATGATATAGTTAGTAATACTAATTTTTTATTATGTGACTTATGTCAAGAGATCTTATCTTATTTTGTTAGCTCCTGGGCATTGTTGGTTGTTTTTACCTTTTCATTTTTTCAATGGCTAATGATAGACATTTGATTTTAGTTAAGTACAGTGTTTTGGTCACCCTTCTATAATTTATTTGTAAACAACTACCATAACCATTGCACAACTGTTTAGTTAGACCTTGATTACGATGCAACCTGACTAGATTTTGAGTTAAGTCCAGCAATTATTAGTAATATGGTTTACATCGTATTAATAAATATTGTTTTCATTTTCTTTGGAAGCTAGCAGACATTTGAGGAAAATGGATGCCAACAAGTTCAATTACCATCAAAGAATAAATAGATGCGCATAAGCCTACCATCTATATGAAAGAGATATTTTCCCTTTAGCTATAAGCCTATATAATTGGGCTTGGAGATCAATTTTCCCGTGGCTTTCAGCTTGATGTTTTAGATCACATGGCTTGTGTTGTGCTTGTTTTATATAGAATGTAATAGAATTCCTGTATATTTGTAATTTCCACTTTCAAATTTCATAATGTTTATGCACATACTGACTTACAAATGTTTTGGAAATCATGAATGACCAAGGTCAATTTGATCTTACTCTTGACTGTATTTTAACATCTACAAATCAAAGTAACTAGACTGTTTATTCTCGATTTTAGAGTACTCAACTATTATATTAGTTGCACCGTACCTTGAGGCACGAGTTATCCCTAGTATCCATATATAAGCAATCAAAGCATTACTTGCACCCAATCTTGTTCACAAAATATAAGGATCTAAGGTTAATAATAATAATAATAATAATAATAATAATAATAATTTATAGGTGAAGTTGACTTTTCTAAGGATCTAAGGTTAATAATAATAATAATAATAATAAATTGACAAATTTTAATGATGTTTTGTTCAGAAAGGATGCCTCTTGATCGAAGTTGGATTGATAGGCGAGTTGCTGAAAATGGAAGAACAATTAGTGAAGAATTTAGAGAGGGAGTAAAGGAATTCCTCAATTTTGCTTACTCTATTCGTGGGAATGTTAGTGAGCAGAAAATTAAGTGTCCTTGCTCAACTTGTAAATTGAGGTTCTTCCAGCTTCGAGAAGATGTTGAAATACATCTTTATAGAAAGGGATTCAAAAATAATTACAAAAAATGGTTTGTGCATGGTGAATATTTATTCGAAGAAAGTTCAAATCATGGTGATAATGTTGAGGTCCCGCTTGATTCAAATCCGTACATAGATCTCGTGCGTGATGTTGCTGGGCAAAGTTTTGATTGGAGTAGCGAGACATCTAGATTAGAAGAACCAAATTCTGATGCCGCCAAATTTTTTCAACTTTTAAAAGATGCTGATGATCCACTATGGCTAGGTTGTGAGAAGTCAACAAAATTATCTATGGTAGCACAATTGTTGAACCTCAAGGATGAGTCAAACATGAGCCAAGTTCACTTTAATCGCATGATCTCATTAATCAAGAGTGCGTTGCCTAAAGATGAGAAGCTTCCTGAGAATTATTATAGGGCGAAGCAAATGGTAAAAATGTTGGGACTTGGTTATCAGAAGATACATGCATGTGAAAACGATTGCGTGTTGTATTACAATGAAAATTAAAATAAGACGAATTGTTTCGTATGTGGTCATCCTCGATTTAAACCTAAGCCACCGGGAAATAAGAAGCAAAAAGATATACCTTTTAAGGTTTTGCGTTATTTTCCAATTACACCTAGACTTCAAAGATTGTATATGTCCAATGTCACAGCAGAACACATGACATGGCATAAAAAGAATCCCAGTCCCGATGGTGTAGTTGTTCACCCCAGCAGATAGTGAGGCATGGAAACACTTTGATCGCACTTATCCATCTTTTTCTGCAGAATCTCGGAATATTAGACTTGGACTTTCCACTGATGGGTTCAATCCGTTTGGAAACTTTGCAAATCCATACTCCTGTTGGCCAGTTATAGTCACTCCATATAATTTGCCACCTGGAATGTGTATGAAGCAGCCTTACATGTTCTTGACACTAATCATTCCCGGTCCAAAGAGTCCTGGTAAGGATATAGATGTATACTTGAGACCGCTGATTGATGAATTAAAAATGTTGTGGAATGACGGAGTTAACACCTATGATGCACATGCGAAGCAAAATTTTCAGATGAAAGTTGCACTTATGTGGACTATTAGTGATTTTCCAGCTTATGGAATGTTGTCAGGTTGGAGTACTCATGGTAAGATGTCTTGTCCTTATTGTATGGAGGGTAGCAAGGCTTTTACCCTTGAGAATGGTAGAAAGCCTTGTTTCTTTGATTGTCATCGTCAGTTTTTGCCTATTGATCATTCTTATCGATATCAAAAGGACAAATTCAAGAGGAATAAAATTGAATGCGACTTTCCACCACCTAGGTTATCAAGCGAAGAGGTATTCAAACGTGTATCAAAATTGCCACCTATTACATTTGGAAAGGTTGGCAATAAACACAAAATAGATGGTTATGGAAAGGAACATAATTGGGTGAAATGTTCAATCTTTTGGGAGTTACCCTATTGGCGTTCACTTTTAATTCGACACAATCTTGATGTGATGCATGTTGAGAAAAATGTGTTTGAAAACCTGTTCTATACAATATTGGATGTCAAGGGTAGAACAAAGGATAATCCAAATGCAAGGAAGGATCTAAAGACCCATTGCAAGCGTCCAGAACTAGAATTACAAAATATTAACCAGAAGATCATAAAGCCCAAAGCAACTTATACACTAACCAAACTCCAAATTCAAGATGTTTGCAAGTGGGTTAAGCAATTGAAGCTCCCTGACGGCTATGCTTCTAATATTTCGAGATGTGTTAATGTAGAAGATAGCAAGTTCACTGGGCTAAAGAGCCATGATTGTCATGTGTTTTTTGAGAGGTTATTGCCAATTGCATTTCGAGACATGTTGCCCAAGTCGATATGGGATGCATTGACCGACTTGTGTCACTTCTTTAGGGATTTATGCTCAACAAGGTTGCGAAAGGAGCATATGGAGTTGCTTGAGACGAATATTGTGACGATATTGTGCAATCTTGAGAAAATATTTCCTCCAGCTTTTTTTGATTCTATGGAACATTTACCTATTCACTTAGCTTATGAAGCTAAGGTGGGTGGACCCGTACAATACCGATGGATGTATCCTTTTGAGAGGTAATGTTTTTAAAACTTTTTTTTCATTCTTTGCAACAAATTTAGTTTAGTGATAGATCTGACTTTTACTTTTTAGGTGTATGTTTCATTTAAAGAAGAAGGTTAAAAATAAAGCATGTGTGGAAGCTTCAATTTGTGAGGCTTATAATCTGCAAGAGATATCGATGTTATGCTCACATTATTTTGAGTATACAATCCAAACAAGGTTAAATCAAGTCCCAAGGAATGACGATGGAGGTGACGTGGATCCGGATGGTCGCCTTTCAATTTTTACTAGTCCAGGTCGCGTGCTAGGTGAAGGTACTCATCGGTTATTAAATGATGACGAGACAAAAGCTGTGAACATATATTTACTTTTGAATTGTGATGAAATCGCGTCATTCCTCGAGTAAGTGTGTAATAAATGTTACTGCACAACCCTTAAGATATTAATTAATCTACTTCTAATTTAAGTTCTGCAATCATAATTTATACAGCAAATTTGATGAAAGTGTAAGGCTTGAACATCCCCACATCACCAAAGAACAAATTGCCACATTACGGGAAAGGGACTTTGCAACTTGGCTTCGAGTACATGTGGGTAACACGTTAGGTTTGGCTAATTTGATCATGTTATCTTCTAGTTTGTTCTCTACATATATAGTACATTATCATATTAATATTTTTTTCAACAGGCATCAAATGACTCAACGATAGATTATCGTATACACCAAATATCATTTGGCCCAAAAAGACGTGTAAAGTGTTATAAAGGTTACTATGTTAATGGCTTTAAATTCCATACACATGCATATGGACAAAGTAAAAAAATAGTTAATAGTGGAGTTTGTATCAAGGGCAGTTGCTATGACGAGGATGAGCATGACTTTTATGGCCGCTTGGTAGATGTCATAGAATTGACATACTTTGGAAGAGGTAACAAAGTTATTGTGTTTAAATGCGAGTGGTATGATACCGAGGGAAAAGGTATTAGAGTAGACAATCACGGGCTTGTAGAGATTTTACATAAAAAATATCTAAAGACAAATGAGCCCTTTGTATTGGCAGTACAAGCTCAACAAGTTTACTATTCAACCACCCCGTCTCGAAAGAGAGAAAGAAGCGATTGGTGGAATGTCATCAAGACAAAGTCTAGGAGATTTGTTGACCAACAACCAAGTGTGATGGAAGATTTTTACCGAGAAGAAGAAGAGGAATATGAGCCAATTTTATTAAGTATCGATTTGGAACTTGATCAAGATGGTCTACTTGCAGCCACGGGATTAGGGGAAGAAGTCGATCCCAATGATCTTCACACTACAATAAATAAAGAAGACTTTATAGATGATGAGGATGTTGACATCGAAGATGATGAATTAGAATTCGAATCTTCTTCTAGTGGCGAGGAAATGGAATTTGATTTTTAAGTTTCCACATGCGTGTAAGTTTGTAAATGATACGTTTTGTTCAACTGTATGTAATCTTTTAGTGCTTATGTTTTAACTTTTAATTTTCTAGCATGCACTATATAATGTGTCTTAAAATTTTATTGTATACCTTGTACTATTTGATGTTATATATAGTTCCTGGTTTGAAAACTTGATTCTCACTTTGTTATAAAATACTTCCATTTTATTTGTTCTTAACCAGGTTTATTTATGATTATCGCAATCTAGCAGATATGACGAGGGCAAAAGCGCGTGTAAGTAAACGTCTGTGGCAAGATGGTCCTAGCAAGAGAAGAGACAAAGTTATAAGTAATCATGAAGTTGACTTTACTCCACAACAATATCAAACACCAAGATCAGATGGCTCAACAACAGCAGCAGTTGCACCAACAAACAAATTGCCAACACCACCACCAGTTGCAACAAACACTCAACCAACAACACCACCGGTTGCACCGAACACTCAACCTACAACACCACCAGTTGCACCAAACACTCAACTAACAACACCACCAAACACTCAACCAACAGATGAACAAGCTAATATTGAATCTACTGCTGCAAGTAATTATATTTTATTGTGATGATATTATTAGAGATATATACTCGTTCTTAGCTTACTTATTTATAAAACCGTGCAGGTGTCCAGGGAATTAGTGCTAGGAGGGGAGCTAATTCTATTAAAGATGCACCTGAGAATCCAGAGGATAGGGAGGTGATTCACATAGTTGGTACTAGGTACTTTTTTTTTCCCTTCCCTTGCATGTTATCCGTCTTGATCAAACTGAAGTTAATGGATAATCTAAGAATAGTTAATTGATAGTTTATTGTTAGCATTTCAAATAATTATTGTGGTTAACTGTTAGGTTATTAAGAGAGAATTATTAAAGGCACCACACATGTTTCTTTAAGTGTAATTTCTATAGCAGCCACTGCTGGTATAGACTAAACTAAACCACTCTGTTACTTAAAGCCACTGCTGGTTTACACTTAACTCAGATTAGTTAAGGGTACACTTAAAGCCCAGATTAGTCAATGTATGTTAATATTCCTCGTTGTTATTCAGAAATCAACTAACAAAGTACTACTACTTATGTCAGAAATTTTCAATTTTTAAACCCGAATCGCAGACTTAATAGCTACTTCAACTTAAGAATGATTTTTTTTTTCATCTGGGTTTTCGAGTGCTGTGGAGAAACAATTCTTTCTGACAAGTTTTCTATATTTTTGTATTGCAAAAATTATTTGCAGCAGGGCTAGGGGATAAAATGTTCACCAATAATAATGATGTTCAGGGTTGGTCTTTTTTGTGTAATGGTGGATCTGTTGTGGCCAATATTCCTCTGAACCAAATCCACAGGGCAACAAAAAGTGCTGGTATTTCTTGTTATAATTTGAATTGAGGGATGTGTAAAGGAAAGGGTCAAGTTTGTGTGGGTCAGGAAGAACCCTGCATGCCTACAATTGCATGTGTCACTGATTCCTTAGAACCTCCACTAATTTTCTTACTTCCAAGAATGTACTTAAAACCAAATCCCATTTCCATAAATTTAGCCACAGAAAAAAAAATCATATTGTAATTAAAAATGTATGTATTAGAACATCCACTTGTTCTATTATTTGGTCATATGGTGGGTGCTGTCAACATTAATGGTGAAAATAATGAGTGCTGTCACGGATGATTTGATTATCTGTAATCTAATTAAATATCATTAGGATTAGACGGAAGCCTCTAACATATTGCAACTGTCATGAAGCACTAGATTATATATATATATATATATATATATATATATATATATATATCTTTTAGCAATGTCATGTTTCTTTAAGTGTACCCTTAACAAATATATGTCAATGTTTCTTAAGTAATGTCATGTTTCATTTTAGGCAATGTAATATTTGGTAGTATGATTTGTTCTTCCCATTAAATCACTTAGATCTATGTAAACATCAAGTAATATATGTTAATATTTATAGCCCAGATTGTTATAAGGCACCGCACATGTTTCTTTGGTAGCTGACTTTTTTACTACTCTGTTAGTTGATTTCTAATAATCACGAGGAATATTGCATTAGTGGTTTCTGTTGTTAATGCAATTATGACATTACTAAAAGCTTGTTTATGAGCTTCAGCTCCTCATTTAAGGTTTCTGTTAAATTCTGGTATATAGGTGTGGTGTATTTCTAAACCTTTTCAAGCCCCTGTATATTACTATGGATATGTATTAACATGTATGACCGAGTCCTTTTTTGTTGGACCAAAGAGCGAAAGATGAAAAATGGAAAATATTGTATTCTTTCTTGTAATTGAATATTATGGTTAATTATAAGTTGATGTATTGGACGCTTATTTTTATTATGTTTTTATTTTATTTATTTATTTATTATTATTATTCATTTTTTAGTATCTCCTGCAATAGTGCATCCATTTTCTTGTCTCATTTTGGGTCTTAAATGACTTGTGACTTTAAATATGGGGTGCAACTTTTCTGTTTAGACACTAGACAATTTCATATTTTAATCAGGTACACGTACTGGTATCGTATCATTAGTGGTGCCTTGGCTATCATTACATCTCTACGTCTTAGGACATTTTATTAACTAGTCTTTATTCTTTCCTGTACAATTTTAAAAATGTTGGTCCTTAGAGCAAAGTTTTGTTTTGATCACATTTATTTGTCAATCGTTATTGATGCGAGTTTTGGAATGTATTCTCGAGGTAATTCAATTGTAGTAAACGGAAATATAATGACATGAAAACTGTTAAAAGTTATGATGTAGGCAAATTCATATCGTTACTTGTTTTCTCATTCTATAATCCTTCAAGGTTTTTTTCTATTAATTGCAGGTGAAATACAGTGTGAGCAACCAAAATATACTTTCACTGGCAATCTGATAATCCAAAAGCAAACTTTACCCCTCAGTCCAAATCGCTAATTCCATGTCCCCATTCAACTATTCTGTTATCCTTATTACCATATTTCTGCTTACCTTTATGTAATGTAGCTTATTATAACTAATAATTTATATTTGTGTTTGTAGATTTCAGCCCAATTCTGTGGTACGTCAAATTGTTAGTTCTATAAAAAATCAAATGGGGCCATATCCGACTTGGTTATCAGTGGCACAAGACCTCAAGAATGAGTTATGGGCTGAATTTCAGGAGATGTATCAATTTATTAATGAAGTAGAGAATAAGAAGGCAAGAAAGGTTTGGGAGCAGGTTTGTGCTATACGCTATAGAGATTTAATGAAAAAGGCAAGAGACGAGGCAAAGAAAAAAACAGGGCTTACAACTTACAATTTTGAAAAAATGGCCGAGTACCCACCCTCGTTCATGAAGAAAGAATATTAGGTCTCTCTTTGCGAAGAATGGAACAAGGAAAGTTGGCGGAAAATTTCAAATTCTGGTTCTACAAACCGAAAGAAAGGTGGAGTACTTAACCATGTTGGAGGGTCAATACCTTTTATAAGTCACGCGAAAAAGCTTGTAAGTATTTTTTGTCATGGTTGCTTTAATATAATTAAAAATGTTTGATTCTTGTGCTTGTGCTTCCGTGATGGTAGGAAAATGAGAAGAAAACTAAACCTACTCACATTGAGGTGTTTGATCTTACACACCAAAAAAAGGACGGTGTGTATTGTAATGACAAGGCAAGAAAAGTAGGAGTAAGTGTGTACCTATAACCTTTGTGTATTGTCAATTATACATGTTTGAAATATTATGTTCTAAAACTTGGCTCATTCAATACCTTTTATCAGTCATAACATATTGTATATTCAAACTGTAGGAAAAATATAAAAGTGATATCAGTCAAAAGTACGGAAATAATGAACCTATTTTTGATGCGGATATATGGACAGAGGCTTCAGGTGGTATTAAAAAGGGACGAGTGTTTGGTTTCGGTTCGAGTGAGGATCTAAAAGCAAGTGGGTTAAGTGAATCGATTTCTACAAATGCCTCTACATCTCGCTTAACTCCCTCACCTACATCACCTGATATGCAATCTCTCATCCTTGCTGCGATGGAGACCCCCCAATTTCAAGCTATGATGGATGCAAGACAAAAACAATTGGAAGAGGCTATGGGTAAGAAATTTCAAGAAGAGATGAGGAAACTGAGAGAAAAGTCGTTGAATCTTCCAAATAGTGATGTAAGTGTTTTTTCTTGCCTAGTATTCTAGTATTGTTTTCATTCTTCAACAGTCTAGATATGTTTGACTCATTTTGACTTGGATGCATGTGATATTTGAAATTGTGGGTACAGTGCAATGTGTTTTGTGATGGGTTTGACGGGCAATCTTTGTTTGTATAAAGGGCTAATGAGTGGCTGATTCTTGTTTCTGTGGTATTTGAAAAGGGAGTGAATTATGTGATAAAGACCAATAATTTAGTAATTTTTAGAGGTATAGCTAACTAAATTTATTTTTCTCAAGATAGTTTTTCTTTTTTCCTACTTTTACAGTTATTTATTTTTCCTTCCTTTTCCAAAGTGCCCTTAAATATGCATGCGGAAGAAATCGCACCAGAATGATTGTATCTATTACTATTTTCATTCCACAACACTAGAGACTTTTATATACACAGAAATTTGAGGACCCAAAAATAGAAAGATTGAGACGAGTACACGACGGTATAGACATCAAGTCATGAATGCATTAAAACTGGGATTCAAGGTGCTTAATTTGTAATTGCCTGTTCAATCACCATTATGATTGTTGTCTTCTTTAATGATCTTGAACTACCCATACATTCCTGCACGTCCTCGTCACAGGCGATTAAAATCCATTCACCCTCGTCATCTTGATACTGGATGATAAAAGTTCCTTCCTTTCTCCTCATCTCGTTATTGTTTATTTGGATAATTCATTAAGCAATATATCACAACAAGTAACTAATTAAAGATGTGGTAAATGTCAATGCATGTAAATGTATATGTTGTTGTTTTGACAGTGAATTAGAGCTGTCTGTATGTATCTATTATCGATGCATGCATCAACTAGTATAATTGATGATGCCTTTTATTTTGGTTCTAGTTTGGTATGAATGTACAAAAAAGACAGTTATAATTGATGATGCCTTTTATTTCGGTTCTAGTTTGGTTCTAGTTTGGTATGAATGTATGAAAGACAGTTATAACGTGCGGCATTTGCTTCTTGAGGAGGAAACCAGTATTCTACTTCACTTTCTTGCTACTGTTAGTTTGGCTAATTTACAACTATAGAAAGCTTTGTGAATACAATTGTCAGTTAGAAGTATCATATCTTAGGATGATTATGGAAATTAAAAATTGGTTTGGAGTTTTTAACAAAATGCTCCCATATCTCTAAGCTTTGGTTATTTTCTCTAAGTGTTGTTTCTCGAAGCGGTGCTATGGTCTGAAATCACTTTTATTTTTAAAACAATACCATTAAATTTGGAACCTTAGGGTCTTTTAGTGTCTCTTTATATACGTATTATATTCCACAAAAAAGACCTAACACTGAAATTGAACACGTTGATTTTGTTTAATTTTCACGTTGATCTAAAAGTTGATGTATGTTATATGTAGAATTAACTTGTTACATGTAGTATGTGAAGTTCTAGGAATTTTAGGCAGAATCTTAGATTTGGTTTGCCATTTTAATGCTTATCGTATTACAGTAATATGCAAAAGTTAGTTCTGGGAATTTTAGTCAGTTTTGTTGGTCTTATGTTTAGAATGCATGCATTCATTTCATATATTTGACATGCATTCCATGTACTGCTACTTGTAGGATGTTGATGTCGAGGATGAGCATGATGAAGATTCAAATGATGGTAACGAGGATGAAGACTTGTGAATATATGCATGTTGATCTTGTAGGTAGTATTTTTAGAAGTTACTTTTGTTTACCATCAAAAATGAAGACATGTGATTATGCATATTTTGAGCTTTAAAGCAGTAGTTTTTAGAAGTTACTTTTGCTGTATTTGGTGAGACTTGTAGTACGTTATCTTTTTAAGGTTATTTGTAATAGTACTCATCGACAGATACCTTATCTAGTACTTTCTGTAAATAACAGTTTAGTAATTATCATTATTACTTTGAAACATATTTATTTTTAGATTTCGAAATTAAATTATGAAAATAATTGTAATTTGTTGTTAATAAAAATATTGAGACGGAATTGAGACGGCTTCCTTCCGTTTCAAAGAATGTGTCATATTGGTGCCAAAGTTGACACGGATTTTGAGACGACTGCTTCCCGTCTCAAAATATGCGCGTTAAAAAGATATTGGTGCCCAAGTTGAAACGGAATTGAGACTGATCGTGCCCGCCTCAAAATATGCCCAGGAAAAATAGTTCCCACCCATTTTGATACGGAATTGAGACGGGGTTTTCCGTCTCAAATTATGTGTACTAAAAAAGGGCGCCTATTGTGCCCGCCAAAATTGAAACGGCAAAATCGGTTTCAAATTTAGCTTCACATGGGGCAGTTTTGAGACGGATTTGAGACGAATAGTTTCTGTATCTATTTGTTTGAGACGGATTTGAGACGGCGTTTTTCGTCTCAGATTATATGTACTGGAAAAGAGCGCCAATTTTGCCCGCCAAAATTGAAACCGTCAAAATCGGTCTCAAAAGCCAGCCCCAAGGGCTACTTTTGAAACGGATTTGAGACGGATAGTTTCCGTTTCTAACAGTTTTGAAACGGATTTGAGACGGGCAAATTCCGTATCTAAATGTTTTTTTGAGACGGACAGAATTAGCGACGCGATCTACTGACACGGAATATTTCCGTCTCAAAATCCGTCTCCAAATCACTTTTGAGATGGATTCTGCTGTATTTGAGACGGATTTTGTCCGTCTCAGATGCCCAGATTTTTGGTAGTGAATGGTTTTTTTTTTGTTTAATCTTACTGTAATGCAACTATTTGTGGTCCCGTCCAAAACTTTTGAATTTATCACATTTGTATTACTCTTGGTTTTAATAAAAATTTATTTTTGCTGATTAAAAAAAATAAAATAAAGGTTTGAACTATTTATAATTCTAGCTTTGAAAAATCTGAACAAGATTATTTTGTTAACTTCATTGGGGGTGTGTATTTAATGTTTAATAAGAAATTTAACAAATAATGAAGACGTAAGGAGATTTAATTATTTTGAAGCAACTGTATTACGAAAGCCTCTAAGTTGATATCTACATCTACCTAATATGCAATTAATTTTAAGCTTCATGATCAAGTTAAATAGTTAAACGAAAAAATATTCAAGATTCTAACAAATTCCAGATTTCATATTTTAAATATTAGCAACTGCTTGTTTTATAAGTAACCTTGACCCCAATGTCAATCACAATCTGCAACATTATTCTATTTTATTAATCCAATAATTTGATATAAGAAGATTAAAAATCCAGGGAACTCATATATCTTGTAATTTTATGCATCAATATTTTTGTTATCATTTACGTGTATAACTATTAGTGGTAATTATTTTATTCAGAAATATAATATGATGTATCAATTTTATGTATTAATACGTCACGATTGGAATTCGGTATAAAACTTTTACGGTACATAGCAGGACTAAAAAATCTATCAATACGCTCCATCAGTTGTGATGACTTTTAGAACACATAAGTATTAGTTTATTTATTATTGATCCATCTTTGACATTGTAACTAATTAAGAGGTCAGGAAAATAGTAAACCGAAACAGCAGCAACGTCAAGCAACGTCCTTCTCCCTTGATTGTCTCTTAAGATGCTACTTGCACGCAGCTTAAACAGATTAATGGTCACAAGATTCAGTATCTACATATCACATGGGAAGCACATTTTTACTTGATAAATGGAGTAAATTAGGGTTTTCGGGTACTATTTTACAATTCATATACTCCAGATTCAAACTTTTACTTATTTCATGTTTCATTTCTAGTTGCATGCTATGTATTGTTGTCAGATGGATGTTCACCTATTTATAATTACTTTTGTGAATGATAATTAAGGATTACCTAACACTAGTACATGGAATTGGACAGTTGATGAGACAAAATATATGACAACAGATCTAAACTCACATACTTCAGCGGTCCGTACAAGAATGACTGAACTGCAAAATAAAAAAAAATTAAAAAATTAAAATTTTAGAATACAAGATTATTAATTTGTAGCTATTGAATGTCAATTTTAAAAAGTTTTAAATTGGAAATTAATATGAAGTATTCAGTTTTTGTTAATAAAATTATGAATTTTGTAAACTATATATAAAATAAAAAAAAAAAAAAAAAACTCCATCCATCCATCTCCGGAAAAAAGAAGAAAAAAAGAGTCTTATTTGCAAAAACTTTTGGCTTAAATACACTTTAAACTTTAATTTTTTTTGTGTACTTTTTACATTTTAAACCTTAATGTTTTAATTTTGAGACATTGAACCTTAATGTCTCGATATTTGTATAAATAAAACCTTTTGGCTACCGAATTAAGCATTTTTTATCGGAATAAGTCATGTAACTCAAAATAAAAGGTAATTAAGTCTTTTAAGGGTATATCATTTATTTTGGCTTTGATTTTTCTTTATTTTTCTTCTTCATCACACACTAATCACGTGACTTAAAATGAAAGGACAATTAAATCTTTTAAAGGTGTATATATCATTTATATTAGCTAATTTTTTTTCACTTTTTCCTTCTTTATCATATAATAATTACGTGCCTACAATTTTATGTGCTTTTAAAGATATTTAAGTTTTTTTTTTAATGTGTAAAATTAAATCCTTTAAGAGTATATATCGTTTATATGGGCTCCAATTTTTTCTACTTATTTTTTTCATCATACACTAACCACATACTTAAAATTTTATTTTCTTCCAAAGATATTTAAGAGTTCAATTACCCAAAATACTCACGTTCGGATTAATTATTAAACGTCGGTGGTCAAAAAGTTTAATTTATAAAAATTTAAAGACATTAAGGTTCAATGTTTTAAAGTTAAAATATTAAAGTTTAAAGTGTAAAAAGACAAAAAACTTTAAAATTTAAAGTGTATTTAAGCCTATTTATTGATAGGTATACATGCGACTACACAATGTTCTGGTATTACGCATTACACATGCATAAGACAAAAATACATTTTTAGTAATTTAAAATTTTGAAAATAATACTCATGCATTTTGTAGAAAGGTGTGGAATACTAATTGCATAATTTATTATTTTTAAAACTTAAAATAAATCACATAAATAAAAAATATAAATTATTAAATTAATATCAAATTTAATCTTATATTTTATAACTGACAAAGTATACAAGTTAAAAACATGAAACTCTCGAACTCATATAAAATACTTTAGTTGGTTTGAATAACTAGGTTCGCATTTTTTTATCAACTCACTGTTAGAAAACTGAGTATACTTTTATAGAGTATATTGTACTTTTACTTGGAATCTTAGATATGACAGCTAGAGTCAACTAGAGTCAGCTTTAATTTCTTCATTTGCCTAAAACAAGTACTTAATACTCTCTTGTTGAAAAAGACTCAGCCAGAGGTCTCACTCTCGAGACCGTAACGGGATACAATTTGATTTTCAAATTCAAATAACGGTATATTAAGTTTTAAATTGATGTGAATATATTTAATTTTAATTGATATAATTATTATAACTGTATAGTATATGACAAATACTATAAATCAAAATTTTTATTTTATTCTAAACTTATAAATCAAAAAATTTATTTCATTCTAAACTTTTATGAGTTATACTAATTTTGAAGTTTAATATATCGTCACTTGATCTCAAAAATCAAATTGTATCTCTAATTTTAAAACGGAAAGAGTATATAAGGTGGTGTTTGATTGCATCTTAACAGTCCACCTCTAGATGCATCTTAATATTTGAAATTGGGATATATAAAAAAATTTCTTCTGAATGCCTCTAAATTATTAAGATACAATATTAAATCCAAACTATTCAGAGGACCACATTAAGATGTATTAAGATGCATTAAGAGGTGAGTTGTTAAGATGCATTAAAATGCAATCAAACACTATCTAAGTCATTATTTTGAAACTAGGAAAGTTATAATTTGCTTCTAAACTAGAAATTAAGGTTTAAAAAACTTAACATAAAAAAATATCATTACATCATTGTTTAGCTTCGCTCCTATTTCTATAAATTCTATGTTGCATGGAGGCAAATAACCAAAGGACCAGAACCTAAAAAACCAGACAAAACAGGTAAAAAGAAAAAGCACTTAGAAATACTGCAAAATGGTATCCTTTGCTTTCCCAACTCCTTTTCTTCCTACAGCTAAAAGCAATCATTTTCCTACCAACTACAAGCCAATTTCTAGTCTAATTTCTCCAAGTAAAATAAACAAGTCCAATTTTACATGTACTCCCACTGTAGTTTCTCTTCCGAAATTCCGCTAAGTTCTAGCTCGTGCTTTAAATGAAGTTGCAGAAAAATATGAAGAAGAAGAAAAAGACGAAGAAATGGGAGTAGTCGATCAACCTCCTTTGCCTAAACATGTCGCGATATTTACAGATGGTCATAGGCGGTGGGCGAAAGCGAGAGGTTTGACGAAAGACGAGGGCTATAAGGCCTTTACAAAATCAGTAATGGAGTACGCTATCGTCTGTTACAAAATGGGAATAAAAGTACTCACGGTTCTTGCCGTAGCCACTGCACAATTCACAACCCGCAAGGTTAGTTGAAGTTCTATATATTTTTTGCTACCAACGAGAAATTCTTCTTTTTGTTGTCTTTTTATTGTGCATGTAGCTATATAGTAAGTTCGTTGATATTACCGAAATAAAAATAATCTTCGTAGAACAAATATACATTTTATGACACTTTAGCAATTTTTATAGAGATGCTTAATTAATACCTTAAACGATAATTATTGCCCCCCATCAACATCATCTATAATCTAGCGACATCATGTGTTGGGGCGTAATTATTTGGGCCCGTAACATATGCCCAGATTTGGGTCCGAGCCACGTGGCAAAATTGGTTATGTGACAGCTTGGTGTACTAGAAGGGTCAAAATCAAAGTTGGCTTGTAATTCCTTATCTGGTTTAGTTTCCTATTTTAAGGGAGAGCGAGAAATTGCATTTGTAAGCGCACCATTTGTGGATGCGGTGTAGTGCGATTATACGGTGTGGTTTTTATTTTTTACAAATTGAACATTGTGGTTGCGGTTGTAAATACACCCTTAGAACCATACCACAAACTGCATCGCATCGTAATTTATAATGAACTATATGCGTTTTATATAAACTAAATATCAAGTTGTAGTGCATCTAATAAAGTTGTAAATGAATAATATAATTCATTTGTTTCTTATGAGTTTTAGTCACTTGTACGTGTAATATTACATTTAATGTATATCAATTTAGCTTACTAAAAGTTCATTAGTTTCCTTCAACTTTATACGAATGAAATGATAGACAAGATAATCCATGATTATCACTATACTAATAAAAGAAACACATATGAGGGGTTAGAAATTTATTTGTGGTGAGTTATTAAAACCTCTTTAATTAATGCAAGTAAATTCACGACTTATTTTTTTTTTTAATTTAACATAAGTAATAGTAGTTCCTTACATATAATTCATGTATATATAGTTGCAATTTGTAAGTTCGAACGTTTTATTATTTATGTTATACATAAGTTTTTTAAATAGGTATGTGTTGAAATAATTATCTTAATATGAATTAGTAGTATAAAAATTATATATGATAATTTTTTAAATATATTTAAAAGTGGTTATGCTACCATGTACAACCGCACTGCCACCGCACCGTAATCGCATGTAATCACAACTGCAAGAAATCACATATTTGTGGTTGTTAATATTAGTAACCGCATATAGTGATTACGATTGCGGTTGATGCTTATTATTGCACCACGTCGCATCGCGCTCTCCACTACCTATTTTTAAGGTGCAAAGATCCTATTCAATGATATATAGGGATCTTATTCTTATGGAAACTCTGATTTGATTCCTATTTCTAATTGACTTAGGGTATTTATAGCTAGGCGGTGTGAATATATTATAAGTACAACCATCCATTGATGCAGTGTTCTAAAAATCCCCGCCTAGGCGCTAGGCCCCCCTGGCGCCACGCCTAGGCTAGGCCCCCCTGGCGCCTCGTCTAGGCCCAAGGCGGCAAAAAAGTCCCTCTAGGAGATTAGGTGGGACTAGGCGGGGCCTAGGCGGGCAAGGCGGAGAAATTAGGCCCCTAAGCGTGGCCTAGGCGGAGAAATTAGGGTTACAATTATTTTTTTATTTTTATTTTAATAACTAAGCTACAAAATAACGTCGTGGGTCATTATCGTGAAGGAGTATGAGTGAAAGTCCGATGGGGACATTATCTTGGAGGGATATGGAGAAGAAGAGTTAGAGATATAGAGGGATATGGAGATGAAGACTATTAGTTCGTATTTTTAATTATTTGTTTGTGTTTAAACTTTGAACAATTGCATGTTTGTATTTAAACTTTGACATTGGCAATGTGGATATGTGTTTGAACTTTAAGCAAATGCCTTTATTATCTTTATTATAGATTATTTTGCTTTATATTATTATTTTGTTTGGATAAATGTAAGATAAAATATTAAAATTGACTTAAAATAAAAATTCCGCCTAGGCTCCCTAGGCGCTAGGCCCCCTCCGGCCGCCCGCCTCCCACTTAGCGCCTTTTAAAACCTTGCATTGAGGTCAAGGTACACACATACAATTATTTTCAAGACTAGAGCAATTAATTTCCTCAATTGTTGATGTTTTTGGCTTGTACTGTTTCTCATACCGAAGCTATTCCTCGACAGCCCAAGTCGTCAAGTTCTTTGGTGTGTTCACCGTTTGGTCCCTGTGCAGGTTTATAACTCGTGTTTTGGTAATTTGGTGAGCGGACAAAATCACGCATTAACAATATGCACATAGTATTTGGTAGCTTTAAGATTTATTTAGGGTTAATAGCACTTTAGTCTCTCAAAGCTTCACTCATGTTATAATTAATTGAACCCTCTGGTGAACTAATTTTTTCGATTTGGACCCTCAAGTACTGTTAAGTAAGTACGATGGACCCTAATTGGTATTCCGATAGTTTTTTACCCGGAATGTTGAGGTGACATAACTCTTTATAACAAACATTAAGTCCGAATATCGAATTTGGATGTGAATCGGTAACTTAACAATATTTGAGGGTCCATATGGGAAGAATTAATATTTTAGGAGTTCAACTATAAAATGGGTTGAACTTCAAGTGACTAAAGTGCTATTAGTTCCGTGGTCTTCTGTTCATTTAGTGAATAAGACTTACTAGGTGTTTTGCTGAGTTAAGGTACATTTTGAAATTGAAAAACCCATGAGAAAAGAAAAGGAAAATAAACATAATATGTGAAAAACTATCTTGATGCACAAATATCCAATCATCAATACTTTTAAAATTTCCAATATAGATATAAGAATGTTCAAGTTTAGTATATAGATGGTTAATAATGTTCAATAATCTTTTACATTTCATTTTGTTTCCCTCGAGTTTTCCAAGCTCCAAACTGCAAACAAGTTATACATAAACATTTTTATGCAGCCGAATTGTTTTCTTTCTTTTTTTTTTGGTTACTAACTGCTACAATGTATTATAATCGTACCACTAATTAATATAATATGATGTAGGAGGATGTTGAAGGCATTTTCATGGACATGTTTGTTCAAGGGGAAGCGTTATATCTTGATCTATGCATTAGGTACTCTTCAAATTATTTCAATAGTAGATTGTTGACCTGTTCGTACATGAATTTATATATTCAACACTAAGGCTTGGGAGTGGTTAATTAAGTAGGATAAAAAAATCCCAGTAGAGACAGTATTTGATCAGCTAAGACGTTCTCTCTTAATTATAGGGTTATGGTTTTGTTTCCTTTGTGGGTTTGAGCTTACAAGTTATTTCCTATTTAATAAAATAAAGAAAGTTCATGAATAATGTATAGTATTGGAAACATATATTGGTATTTATTCCATATAAAAAAAATCCTTAATTTGGTTAAAGAAAAATAAAATGTAGTACCAGGGATAATTCGGGGAAGATTAATATTTTTGTTTTTATTGTGAAAAATCATGAAATGATCTACTTTCCTAACTAAGGAGATTATTAATGATTACCAAGAACTAGTTGGAAGATTGAACATCAAATTGATATAAAATCAATGAGATGACTTACTTTCATATATCAATACCAAAAAATAAGAAGACAAACACAGAATCGTTTTCGTTATTTTCGAGTCGACTCAGTAATTTTTTTAGTGACTCAACAACTCAAATGTTTTTTATTTTTATTTTTTATTTTTGCGTGATATAGATTCATCAATAATGACAAATTCATAAACCAAATACATTATACCCCTTTGTTTTCTTGTTCTTCATTGAGTGAGAAGTCCAAAGATTTTTTTTGGTACTCCACATTTTGTCTCAAATTCATTACTTCTCAAATTCATAACCTAAATGCATTCTTTTATATTTTTCTTATTCCAATGAATGTGTTTTCAATTCTCTTAGCATGTTTGTATATACCTAACAATTCTTTCACATATGATCATTCTCAATGTTCATGTATGCCCAAGTAACATTTAAGCTATATATTTTTTTTGGTAATATCGTTTACCAACTAATACATCCTATATGATCTAAAACGGTATAGAAAATTTTATATTAGTATTATGATTATTATCGCATAAATATATTATTTTAAAATTTATCTGTACTTTGCACGGGTTATCAAGCTTAAAATGCAGGAAATGACTACTACTCCATCCAGCGAAAATGATAGTCTTGTTTCTTTTTTTTTTTCTTTTAACTTGATTCTTGTTCCGATATTCAATATTTGCATTGGACAATTTTATACTCCCTCCGTTCCAGGATAAAAATTCTGGTTGACTTTTTGCGCATATTAAGAAAGAGGATTAAATGACAAAATTGTCCATATTTATATTCTCATTTAGTTATATAGTTTTTTGTACATGAGTAGTGATGCTCCATAAATATGCATAGGGAATAGAAATATGACAATTAATACTAAGGGTATTATGGACAAATTATTGTAAAAAATAGATTATTTAAGGTAAGTAGACTTTTAACATGGGACTACCTAAAATAGTAATAAAGACTTTTATCCTGGGACGGAGGGAGTACATACTTTTTATACAATTTAATGTTTATATCAAACTTAGAAGAGTAAACTTTAATATTAGGAAAATTTTATTAAGAAAAATTATATCTAAACATGTTAAATGCAAAACTTAAAAAGTACTCTCTCCGTCCCTAAAATGATGACTAAAGTTAAAACAAAATTTGTCTCCAAAAGAATGAGATAAAGTACATAAAGTGAAACGTATATATGTCATTTAGTGGAATCCATTAGTATAAAAAACTAAAAGTACTGATCACTCTATATAATCTTATGGGCCACTAAAGATAATGTTTGAACTTTTTTATTTTTTTTTTCTCCACTTTTACTTTTTCTTAATATGTGTGTAAATTGTACTTTGCTTATCGTTTTGGGGACGAAGGGAGTAACTTTTATTTAGCAAAAATAAAAATAAGAATAAAAATGCGAACCTTAGAATTTCGAAAAAGTTACCGAAGGACTCTCATTTCCATTCAGAGAGAATATTTTACAATCTGGTTCTATTATCCGCTAGCTATACGTTACAATTAAAGAACTTAAAAGGATTATTTACTACACCAAAATAGTTATCCTCTTTGAATTGTGTGCTACTATTTTTATGTCATTAGGATTGGCTTTCGGATATCAGTGATCGGAAATAGATCAATGTTGCGGGAGTCCATACAAAAAGTGGTATATAAAGTGGAGGAAGCTACAAAGAGAAACTCAAGACTCCATCTTATCTTCGCAATTGATTATAATGGACAATCGGACATAATACAGGCTTGCACAAGTGTTGCCAGCAAGGTTAAGGACGGTCTTATTCAACTGGAAGACATCAACGAGAGCCTATTCGAGCAAGAACTTCAAACAAATTGCTGCGAGTTTCCTAACCCTGATCTGCTCATACGAACCGGCGGTAAAATTAGGCTCAGCAACTTCATGTTATGGCAACTGGCCTACACTGAACTTTACTTTGTAGACAAATTGTCGCCTGATTTTGATGGAGTAGACTTCATGGAAGCCGTGAGCTCATTTCAGAAAAGAAGGAGACGTTATGGTGGAATTAAGTACTAAACTGTAGTCATCTATGTCTCCTCTATGTCAATACATTTTTACAGAACCTTTTAGTTATTGATACTCTTCAAAAATTATGTTATTGTTCCTACAATACATATTTAGCGACACAAATATTATTTTTAGCGACGATACCAATGACATAATTTATTGTAACGAATTTTATTGTATTACTAAATGTAATATTTTTGTCGTAAATGTGTATTAGATAAAATTGGGTGAAAGTCGTAATGGAAGTGATCCTTTAATAGTTTTTTTTAAGTAGAAAAATTTTCTCCAATTTACTTGTGGTTTGGAACTTTTTAGGAGAATAAATTTACTTTTCTATATTACTCTTACATTCTCTTATTTTAGAATAAATTCTTTTTCTTGTATTAGTAGTTTCCAACTTACAATAAAAGGGTAGTGATGAAATTTTACACGAATTGTAACAATAAAGTGATAATATTAAATGATTTTCTAATCCATAACTTTGGAGAGCATATATTATTACAATTGTTGTGTTTTTAATGTTTGTCATGTGTTTGGAATTTAATGGAGGTAGTTTGCAAAATTAATTTATTTGTGCAGTTGTAAAGGAGAGCTTGCGCTTGCTCACCAAGAATGTGTTGTAAAGTGGTTTTGCATTAAAGGAAACAAGACATGTGATTTCTGCAAGCAAGATGTTCGAAACCTTCCCATAACATTATTAAAAGGGTTGAATGACATTTCTGTCCTTTCAAGTTGTCACCCACATTTAAAGTCGTTCATAAAGTTTATTTTTCGTCAATTAGGTTCTTAAAATGACATTTTTTGGCGTTTATGTTCCTTTTACCCGATTTGACCCCAACCCAACCCATTTTGACCAAATTTTGACCCAACCTGACCCAGTTTGACCCGACCCTAATTTCACCAATTATTTTTATAAAAAAAACTAAAAAGTTTTAAAATTATTTTAAAAATAATTATTATTTAAAATTATTTTAAAAATAATTATTATTTAAATTATTTTAAAAATAATTATTATTTTAAAATTATTGTAAAAGTAATATTTTATTTAAAAATAATTATTATTTTAAATATTTTTAAAAATAATTATTATTTTTAGAAAAAAAATTAGAAACTTTATTTTTTCATAAAATTAGTAAAGTTTCATAAAATATAGATTCCAAAAAATTAAATAAGAAATAAAACAATTTTCAAAAAAAATAGATTTTTTTTCATTTTTTATGTAAAAATTTATTTTCAGGAAAAAAAACGTTTGTGTCTTTACCATTATTATATGTATTCTTAATATTAGAAATTTTAAAAATAAAAACTAAAAATAGAAATTAAAATATAAAAAACAATAAGAGATAAATAAAAAAATTGATTCAATTTAAAAAAAAAAAAAAAATTAGAAAGTTTTAAAAATAATTATTATTTTCAGGAAAAAAAATTAGAAACTTTTTCATTTTTAAAAAAATGAGTAAAGTTTTATAAAATATAGATTAAAAAAATAAAACAAAAAAATAAAACTTTACTTTAAAAAAAATAGAAATTTTTATATTTTTAAAAAATGAGTAAAATTTCATAAAATATAGATTCAAAAAAACTAAATAAAAAAAATTTATTTTCATAAAACAAAATTAGAATTTTTTTTATTTTTTAAAAGATGTGTAAATTTTCATAAAAATAATTAAGAATTAAAATTTTAAATTTTCATTTTTTTGAATCTATATTTTATGAAATTTTACACATTTTTTAAAAAATAAAAAATTCTAATATTTTATCCTGAAAATAATAATTTATTTTTATTTTTTTAAAAATAATATTTTATTTTAAAATATTAAAAATAATTATTCTTCTAAAATAATTTTTTAAAAAATATTTTATTTTAAAATATTAAAAATAATATTTTATTTTAAAATTTTAAAATAATGATTATTTGTAAAATAATTTTAAAACTTTTAAGTTTTTTTCCTGAAAATAATAAGTATTTTTAAAACTTTTTCAAAATAATATTTTATTTTAAAATATTTAAAATAATTATTATTTTAAAATTAATATTTTATTTTAAAATACTAAAAATAATATTTTATTTTTATAATAATAATTATTTTTAAAATAATTTTAAAACTTTTTAGTTTTTTTATAAAAAAAAATTAATTGATGAAATTGGGGTCGGGTCAAACTGGGTCGGGTTGGGTCAAAATGAGTTCGCTAGGGTCAAATCGGGTAAAAAGAACAGAAACGCCAAAAAATGTCACTTTAAGGACTTAATTGGCGAAAACTGAACTTTAAGAATGACTTTAAAAGTGGGTGGCAACTTGGAAGGACATAAGTGTCATTCAGCCTTATTAAAATAAAGTATTTCAGCACAGTTATGATATATGCATGCAGCTTTACAAGAAAGAGGACTTTGTAATGGGAGAAACGGAGCTGCGACACAACAAGGTCCACATGCCAGGCCAGAGTTCAAATCCTAGTTCCAGCAAAATTAGTTAAAAGTTTTGTGAGCAAATTATTTTAATCAGTAAGTTGTGGGCCAAGCCCATTAACTTAATTGAAGAAAGATCAGTAGCCTTTAGCTTTAAAGTGGCGATCCAAATAGTCAACAAATAAAACCCAACTAAGACTTCACAGATTTCTAATTAAAAAGCCCAAAAAGTAATTGAAAGCAAGAGGGCTTTAGAAAGAGAGCGACATCATCAGTTTGAGGACAACGGCGAATTTGAGAGCAGCATCCCTCTGATTTTTTTTCCTTTAATGATACTGATGTGATAAAATTATATAACTGCAAGTGCACAGTGTCAAATTGAAGAACTGACAAGTACAGGTCGAACCCACCGAGACTAGATTAATTTTAATGTATCCTTAATATCTATTTTAGGCGAATTAGAAATACAGATTTAGAATCAATTAACTAAAATTTAACTAATTAATAATAAAGAAGCAATCTAGGAATCCGAATCCATTAAATAATAAACATAACAAGTAATTCAATCTCTTCTATTTTTATAACTTAATTATGATTTTGATCTCCCTTCCCTTTAATTTAGTAATTTTATAATTAACGTGGGCAAGCATAGACTATGAAAATTTAAGGATTAACTATAACCCATCAAAACTTCTTTGAGCAAGCATGGATTATGAAAAGCTCATATCTTAACAATAATCTGTCAAAACCTCTTAATTAATTTAAACTCACATAAGAACTATAAAACGAAGGTATTTCAATAATGAAACATGAAGGCGAAATCAATTAAGCATAAAAGCATAAATAATAGAAGAGATAAAAAATATTATCATGAATAATTATTTAATTTCATCTTCATCCTAGATTAAAGAAATTAACTAGACATGAAAATAAATAAGCTAACTAAAATAAAGAAGAAGTAGAAAATTAAAAATAAAATAAGAAAAAAACTCCCTTTAATTAACGATCCTCCAACAAGCGTACAATGAAAAAGTAATTTAATCTTACTCCTACTCCTAACCTAAACTAATACTTCCAACTTAAACTAATACCTCTCTTTTCTCTAAAACAGGAGACCTATTTATAGGAAAAATAAATTTGTGCCCTAATTTAGATTCATTGAACTTGGCCTCTTTTGTTTCCTTTTTGATTTTAATTTCTAGATGGTAATCTCCCAAGAGTCCTTTTCCATGTAGTTTTCAACTTCCTAGTGGCAATCAACTTCTCAAAAATATCTTCTAGATTGACTTTCTTTTTCTTTATTGGATTTGACTTGCACACCAAGATTGTTCCACCTCCTTCTTTCTCCTTGTAAGATTCTTCTCGGATATTTCCTTACATGAATAAGAGCATTAAATATTGCTTGATCACCAAGATTTTGACTTTATTGCAACAAAATATTAAATCCTACAAAATAAAATAAAACATATTAATTTAATAAACTAATATAATTAAAAGGACAAAATTAGGGATAATAAAATGTATGAATTATGTGTTTATCAAATACAAAGTAGCTTATTGTTATTTTCTCTTCTTCTAGCAATTCATGAGCACAATTCCTTTATTCAATTTACTCTTTGATTTCGAATATTAAGGAGAGCATTGTTTCTTATTTGGAGCGGTTTGAATATTGCAATTCAGAATTTATTTTTATTTTTTTCCTCCCCTTCTTCAATTAATTGGCACATTCAAGTAACTATTATGTATTTAATTATGTTTTGTGTATCAATTTCAAGCATGCTAGGCTAGGTTATTTTCTAGGGTTGAGGATGAATATAATTGATTGATTCCATTGCACGTATTCATGCCAGTTGATTGTACCAATTTAGTGTTTTCATGTAAAAAATAATTCTTTCTATTGGATGCCTATTTTTATTGATAAAAAAATAAGGTTGGATTCTTATTATTATTTGTCGGATTCAGTTCATGATTTGTTGAAAGCGGATATAAACTGTGTTTTGATGGGAATAGTGAGTATTTTGACCTTATACATACGTTTGGTTGTGGAAGAATTAACAAATGGATTTTAAAGATTAATTGGACTTAACTGATTTTATTTTCCGCATCTAATAGAGTCTATAGACCAAATTAGTGCGAGATAAAAAGTAGAATTTATTGGGAATGAATATTAGGAAGATAATATCAAATATATGACTCTGCCACCCTAGTATTTTGATAAGTGCATAATATTCATTTATTTTCATTCCTTTATATTTAGTTTATTGCATGTTTTATTGTGTATATGCACTTATTAGGTTGTTTATTGATTTCAGAAGGATTCAGAGTCAAAAGTAGAAAAAGATGGAAAATCGGAGCCAAAACGAGAAAAGTTGAAGAATTGAAAAATTGTGGTTCTCGCCCCGGCGAGAACTTTGTATTGGAGTTTCTCGCCCCGGCGAGAAATCTTCTGCCCGTTTTTGCCCTAGCTGATCTAGAGCTCGCCCCGGCCCAAAACTTTCTGCTCGTTCTCGCCCCGGCGAGAAACCTAGGCATAAAATTCTCGCCCCAGCGAGAAAGGCGGCGTTGACCAAGTTTGACCAGCTTTGACTTTTTGTAATTTTTGAGGATTTCTACTTCAGATTGGATTCTTAATTCTTAGAGACTTAGGATATTATCTTAGGACTATAAATAGATGTTTTTGGTTTATTATTAGGGAGATCTTGACAACTACAATTGTAATCTTAATTGGAGGAGATTGAAGGCATGTGAGGCTAAACTCTTACTTTCAGTTCTAAGGGATGTTGAACCTTTTTCATAATTAATGGTTTAATCAGGTTTTATTTATTTATTCCTTCTTGCATGAGATTTATTCTGATAATCTGTTTTAAACTGATTATATGTTATTTAATCTTTTGATTTGATTTGGCCAATTGAATTAATTTGATTAATATCATCTGCTAGATTAAGATATAGTATTAAGCAAACGATATTATATCTGATCATAGGTAGCGATTAATAGTATTTGATTGTGGACAAGCTTTTGGATATTATTAAGATTATTAGAAGGCAAGTTAAATAATTCCTGATTGTGTAATTGTTGCTTGGAATAACCTAATTCTCTAATTATTCATGCTGCTGTTATATTAAATCTAGACTGATAGTTCTAGGTTATATGATAGTTAGGGTCTCTTGAGGCGATTGTCACATTAGATTTACACATAAGGAGAATTTCGGATAATTAGCAATTGCGGTTATCTAGGGTTATTAATCTCATTGAAGGGTAAATATTATCAAACTTGATTTTTCCATGATTGTGATGAGGTGATACTGAACTGAAGAACTGAAGCTTTTTATTTATTGATCACTCTTAATTACTTTTGTTAGTTTAGTGAATCAAACTCAAAATCCCCCCATTAATAGAAATAATAGGAATATTAGAATAAGTAAAAGATTAATTCATTTCTCTGTGGGATCGATCTTTGCTTGTCATTATACTAAGTTTTGTGCTAGTAGAGTATTAGTAAGGTATTAATTTTGGAGTGTAAAACAACAGCTCCCAAATTTTGGCGCCGTTACCGGGGAAGTGTTATTTATCTTTATTTATTCTTCATTTTATTTTATTTTTGTTTATTATTGTAGTTTATGACACGATCCTTTCAATCCGGTGATTTGAATTTTGATCCAGAAATTGAGAAAACTGCACGCAGGCTAAGGAAAGAAGCTCGTCAAGCTCGAGGCATCACTGCAGAGTCAGACGAAATTCCATCACCGGGACTCAACATAGCACTTGAATTACTGTCAAATACATCATCCACCGATTCAGAGGAAGAAGAAGAAATGGCGGTGCCAAATAACAATAGAACACTTAAAGAATTAGCCACTCCTAATCTCAATCAACAACCCTTATGCATTGAATATCCTACATTAACTGCTGCTTTTGAACTTAAATCGGGACTAATTCATCTTTTGCCTACTTTTCGTGGTCTCACAGGTGAAGATCCGTACAAGCACTTGAAGGAATTCCATGTGGTGTGTTCCACCATGAAGCCACATGGAATAACAGAGGATCAAATCAAGCTAAGGGCATTTCCATTCTCATTGGGAGATCTAGCGAATGACTGGCTGTACTATCTTCCTTCAAGGTCAATACAGTCATGGAATGACATGAAAATGTTGTTCTTGGAGAAGTACTTTCCTGCTTCAAGAGTTGCCAACATCAGAAAGGAGATATGCGGCATTCGACAGTTCAACGGAGAGACACTGTATGAGTATTGGGAAAGATTTAAAAAACTGTGTTCCAGTTGTCCTCCCCATCAAATAGACGATCAACACCTGATTCAGTACTTTTATGAGGGATTATTACCAATGGATCGAAGTATGATTGATGCTGCAAGTGGAGGAGCACTAGTGGATAAGACACCGGAGGCTGCAAGGACTTTAATTGCAAATATGGCTGCTAATTCTCAGCAGTATGGGACAAGGAATGACCGTGCACCTGTAAAAGTGAATGAGATTACCACGAGCAATCTCGAACAACAAATTTTTGATTTGACTGAGATGGTTAGACAATTGGCTACAGGAAATACACCAGCAACAAAAGTTTGTGGGATTTGTTTAATGGATGGTCATAGTACTGATTCTTGTCCGACATTGCAAGAGGATGAAACCGCACAATAAGCTAATGCAGTGGGAAATTATCAAGCACAACCTCAGCGGAAGTATGACCCATATTCAAATACTTACAATCCAGGATGGAGGGATCACCCTAACCTTAGTTATGGAGGAAATAGGTCACCAGCGCAAAGCATGTATCCGGTTAGACAACAAGGGTTCCCACAAGGCTCTCAACCAGCTCCACATCAATATCAACCTAGACAGACAGCTCCTGCAAATTCTGGAACATCTTTGGAAGACATGTTCAAGGCATTCATGAGTCAGACACAGCAGTTCCAGCAGGAAACGAAAAATTCTATTTAAGACTTGAGAAATCAGATAGGTCAACTTGCCACCACAGTGGGGAGGTTGGATGCTCAGGGTTCAGGAAAGTTGCCCTCCCAAACAGTTGTCAATCCAAGGGAGAATGCTAGTGCGATTACACTAAGGAGTGGAAAAGAGTTGGAAATACCCAAAACAGTGACGGAAATTGAAAAGGAGAAGGCTAGTGATGAGATAGAGACACCGAGGGAAGCTGTTACCCATCTACTTCGGTTAAGACCCCACCGTTGTCGTTTCCACCTAGAACACACAAGACTTCAAAGAAGGAGGAAAAGGATAAGGAAATTTTGGAAACCTTCAGGAAGGTAGAAGTCAATATTCCTCTTTTGGAGGCCATCAAACAAGTGCCCAGGCATGCAAAGTTTTTGAAAGAATTGTGCACTAACAAAAGAAAATTGAAAGATGATGAAAAAGTCACTGTAGGAGAGAATGTGTCAGCAGTGCTTCAAAGAAAAATGCCTCCTAAATGTAAAGATCCAGGAATGTTTACAATCCCATGCAGAATAGGTAATACCAGATTTGAGAAAGCCATGCTAGATTTAGGAGCGTCAATAAATGTCATGCCATTATTTGTATTTGCTTTTTTAAATCTAGGACCTTTGAAACAAACTGGTGTTATCATTCAACTTGCTGATCGTACTAACACTTACCCTCAAGGGGTAATTGAAGATGTCTTAGTGTAGGTGAATCAGTTAATATTTCCTGTAGATTTTTACATTGTGGATATGGAAGATGACAGATCTCCAAATCCCTCGCACATCTTGCTAAGAAGGCCATTCTTGAAAACAGCAAGGACAATGATCGATGTGCACAATGGGACCTTGACCATGGAATTTGATGGAGAGAAAATTCAGTTCAATATATATGACGCCATGAGGTACCCTAGTGATGTTGATCATGTTTTTGCCATTGACATCATTGATTCTATATTGCAGGGATCTTTTGAACAAGACCACAGGGAAAGCTTGGAGATGGATATTGCTAACAACTTGGACATGGATAAAGAGGAAGAATTTGACCAGAATCAGGAATTGAAGGAAGTTGTGGCTGCATTGCACTCTTTACCAAAATTCACAGATAAATATGCAGTTCAATCAATTCAATTGCCTGTTTCTCATAAAAAACTGTTACCATCTGTGGAGCAAGCTCCAATCTTAGAATTGAAACCTTTACCTGCTCACTTGAAATATGCATATTTAGGGACTAATGAAACTTTACCTGTGATTATTGCTAGTAATCTAACCAAAATGCAGGAAGAGAAATTGTTGAGAGTTCTAAGGGACCATGTCACAGTGTTTGGTTGGATGATAGCAGATATCAAAGGTATAAGCCCCGCGATGTGCATGCATAAGATTCTTTTGGATGATGGAGCAAAGCCCACGAGAGAAGCACAACGAAGATTAAATCCACCCATGATGGAGGTAGTCAAGAAAGAGGTGATTAAATTACTTGATGCAGGCATAATCTACCCCATCTCCGACAGTCAGTGGGTGAGTCCGGTACAGGTAGTTCCGAAGAAGTCTGGAATAACTGTCATCACGAATGACAATAATGAGTTGGTGCCCACACGGATACAAACAGGATGGAGAGTGTGTATTGACTACAGGAAACTAAATGTTGTAACCAGAAAAGACCATTTTCCTCTTCCCTTTATTGATCAAATGCTAGAAAGATTAGCGGGGCATACTTATTATTGCTTTCTAGATGGTTTTTCAGGTTATAATCAGATCGTGATTGCACCCGAAGACCAGGAAAAGACCACATTCACGTGTCCATTTGGTACTTTTGCATACCGGAGGATGTCGTTTGGACTTTGCAATGCACCAGGTACTTTCCAGCGATGCATGGTAAGCATTTTTTCTGATCTTTTAGAAAATTGCATCGAGGTCTTTATGGATGATTTCAAAGTACATGGTGATTCTTTGGATTTGTGCTTGGACAATCTAACTCGTGTGCTAGATAGATGCTTGGAAACTAACCTTGTTCTTAATTGGGAAAAGTGTCATTTTATGGTAGAACAGGGTATAGTGCTTGGTCATGTTGTGTCAGCTAAAGGTTTAGAGGTTGATAAAGCTAAGATAGATATTGTGTCTGCTTTGCCTTACCCCGCCAGTGTGCGGGAGATTCGCTCTTTTCTTGGACATGCAGGTTTCTATCGGAGATTTATCAAAGACTTTTCCAAAATAGCTCTGCCATTATGTAAGTTGCTACAAAAAGATGTGGAATTCCAGTTCGATGATGCGTGCAAGGAGGCATTTGACATGTTGAAGAGCCTATTGACCTCCGCACCTGTGATACAACCGCCAAATTGGAATCTTCCCTTTGAAATAATGTGTGATGCAAGCAATTATGCAGTCGGAGCTGTTTTGGGCCAAAGAGTTGACAAAGTTGTCCATGCCATCTATTATGCCTCTAGAACATTGAATGCAGCTCAGATTAACTACTCGACAACAGAAAAAGAACTTTTGTCTGTTGTTTTTGCTTTAGATAAATTTTGATCTTATTTACTTGGCACTAAAGTTGTAGTTTATTCTGACCATGCAGCTCTCAGGTATTTGTTAACCAAGCAGGACTCTAAACCCAGGATTATCAGATGGATTCTGCTGTTGCAGGAATTTGACTTGGAAATCAAGGATAAGAAGGGAGCGGATAACTTGGTAGCAGATCACTTGAGTAGACTGGTGAGAGATGAGGAGGCACTACCATTATATGATTCCTTTCCGGATGAGCATCTCTTTTCTATTCAGGAGGAATTGCCTTGGTATGCTAATATTGTTAATTATTTAGCAAGTGCGTATATTCCTAATGAATTTTCTAAAAACCAAAAGGATAAGGTTAGGAGTGATGCTAGACATTATGTTTGGGATGATCCATATCTGTGGAAATTTTGTGCTGATAATCCGTAGATGTGTGCCTAATACTGAAACATTGTCTATTCTAACTTTTTGTCATTCCTATGCTTGCGAAGGTTATTTTGGACCAAAACAGACTGCTCATAAGGTTTTAGAAAGTGGTTTTTATTGGCCAACAATTTTTAGAGACTCATATCTATTTTGTAAATCATGCGAGAATTGTCAACGAACAGGTAATATATCACATAGAAATCAAATGCCACAAACTCCCATTTTAATTGTTGAGATTTTTGATGTTTGGGGTATTGATTTTATGGGACCTTTTCCTGTTTCTCATGGTAATATTTACATTCTCTTGGCTGTCGACTATGTTTCTAAATGGGTGGAAGCTAAAGGCACCAGGACTGATGATTCTAAAGTTGTTGCAGATTTTGTCAAAACTAACATATTTGTCAGATTTGGAACGCCTAGAGCTATCATCAGCGATAAAGGAACTCACTTTTGCAACAGGATGTTAGCAGCACTTTTCAGGAAATATAATGTTTTGCATAAGATTTCTACATCTTATCATCCGCACAGCAATGGTCAGGCTGAAGTATCCAACCGTGAAGTGAAATCCATTTTGGAAAAGGTCGTCAAGCCAAGCAGAAAAGATTGGAGTCTGCGGTTAGAAGATGCATTGTGGGCGTATAGAACTGCGTACAAAACCCCTATTGGTATGTCTCCGTACAGATTGGTTTTTGGGAAGCCATGTAATTTACCCGTGGAATTAGAACATAGAGCTTTTTGGGCGATCAAGCAATGTAATATGAGTTTGGATGACGCGCGAATGCATAGGAAGTTCCAGCTACAAGAACTCGAAGAGATGAGGAATGAAGCATATGAGAGTTCTAGACTTTACAAGAATAAGACAAAGGCCTTCCATGACAAGCAGATTTTGAGGAAAGATTTCACCGTTGGACAACAAGTTCTCCTATTCAATTCGAGGCTGAAGTTATTTCTAGGTAAGTTGCGCTCTCGTTGGGAAGGTCCATTTGTTATTACTAATGTGTTCTCTCATGGTGCTATAGATATACAGAATCCAAAGACAGGGAAAGTATTCAAGGTCAATAGACATAGGCTGAAACCTTTCCGTGAAGGATTTTCGATGGAGAGTGTGGAGATGATAGACCTAGTGGATCCGAGTTATGAGTGATTGAGGAGAATCAATGTCGGGCTAATGACGTTAACCAAATGCGCTACTTGGGAGGCAACCCAAGACATCAGATTTGCTTTTTTATCCCTTTTTATTTATTTATTTGTTTTTTTTTATTTATCTCGTCTTTGCATGATTGTCTTACATTGGGGACAATGTAAGGTTTGAGTGTGGGGGGAGGGGTTTAGGTTTAGGATAGTATAGGGTAGGTTTGCTTTAAATGTGAAAATCTGAGTTGTTTTGTGAAAAAAAATTTGTGTTTGGTAAAGTTTTCAAAGGTTTTTGGTTTTAGAATGAAGATTGATGCCATTGATTGAATTTGTTTGATGCTGAATTAATTGATAAATGATGATAATGAAGTTAGGACCCATAGTTGACTGATTTAGATTGAATTGGTATTGCATGAGTACTTAAGTATGAGATACATGTTTACTTGACTAAGTTATCTGTGGAGTTGACTTTGTGCACTGATTTCATGATTTAGAACTGTGTAACTGCTTATCTTGTTTGCAAGACCATGTGAAAAAATTGGAAATTTGAAAAAGAATTGAGAGTAAAAACTGAAAAATTTTGTTTCAAAAGAAAAACATGTGGTGGGTTGAGATGGAGCGTAAAACACACTCACCCATAAACACATGCAACGAGATGGAGCGTAAAACGCACTCGTTGGTGAGAAGAAAAGTGAGATGGAGCATAAAATGCACTCACTTAAGAAAAGAATGAGAAGAGGTGAAATGGAGCATAAAATGCATTCACCTGAATGAAAAAAATGGATAGCAGAAAGAAAAGAGAAAAAAACATGTTCTGGTTTTGAGTCAATGTGCACGGTTATTGTTCCATATGACCTGAGTTGAGTATTTGTGTTAATCATAGGAGATGCATATGTAGTTTCAATTTGATTTAGAAATGTTCAGTGGGGAATGATGGGATTATTGTTATGAGTTGATTGATGAGGTATTGATCAAATTTCTGTTGATTGGTGTTAGTATTCATAGATGCTAATTGAATTTGAACCTTTGGAAGTTTGGTTGAATAGAATTCTAATGACTTCAATATAACTTTTGTTTTAGTTTACACGAGGACGTGTAAAGACTAAGTGTGGGGGAATTTGATAAGTGCATAATATTTATTTATTTTCATTCCTTTATATTTAGTTTATTGCATGTTTTATTGTGTATATGCACTTATTAGGTTGTTTATTGATTTCAGGAGGATTCAGAGTCAAAAGTAGAAAAAGATGGAAAATCGGAGCCAAAACGAGAAAAGTTGAAGAATTGGAAAATTGTGGTTCTCGCCCCGGCGAGAACTTTGCATTGGAGTTTCTCGCCCCGGCGAGAAATCTTCTGCCCGTTTTCGCCCCAGCTGATCCAGAGCTCGCCCCGGCCCAAAACTTTCTGCTCATTCTCGCCCCGGCGAGAAACCTAGGCATAAAATTCTCGCCCCAGCGAGAAAGGCGGCGTTGACCAAGTTTGACTTTTTGTAATTTTTGAGGATTTCTACTTCAGATTGGATTCTTAATTCTTAGAGACTTAGGATATTATCTTAGGACTATAAATAGATATTTTTGGTTTATTATTAGGGAGATCTTGACAACTACAATTGTAATCTTAATTGGAGGAGATTGAAGGCATGTGAGGCTAAACTCTTACTTTCAGTTCTAAGGGATGTTGAACCTTTTTCATAATTAATGGTTTAATCAGGTTTTATTTATTTATTCCTTCTTGCATGAGATTTATTCTGATAATCTGTTTTAACTGATTATATGTTATTTAATCTTTTGATTTGATTTGGCCAATTGAATTAATTTGATTAATATCATCTGCTAGATTAAGATATAGTATTAAGCAAACGATATTATATCTGATCATAGATAGCGATTAATAGTATTTGATTGTGGACAAGCTTTTGGATATTATTAAGATTATTAGAAGGCAAGTTAAATAATTCCTGATTGTGTAATTGTTGCTTGGAATAACCTAATTCTCTAATTATTCATGCTGCTGTTATATTAAATCTAGACTGATAGTTCTAGGTTATATGATAGTTAGGGTCTCTTGAGGCGATTGTCACATTAGATTTACACATAAGGAGAATTTTGAATAATTAGCGATTGCGGTTATCTAGGGTTATTAATCTCATTGAAGGGTAAATATTATCAAACTTGACTTTTCCATGATTGTGATGAGGTGATACTGAACTGAAGAACTGAAGCTTTTTATTTATTGATCACTCTTAATTACTTTTGTTAGTTTAGTGAATCAAACTCAAAATCCCCCCATTAATAGAAATAATAGGAATATTAGAATAAGTAAAAGATTAATTCATTTCTCTGTGGGATCGATCCTTGCTTGTCATTATACTAAGTTTTGTGCTAGTAGAGTGTTAGTAAGGTATTAATTTTGGAGTGTAAAACGACAGCTCCCATATTTTTATTATTGATTATTTTATTCACATTTTTTTAGTTGATAAATTTTCTCTCTTAATTTCTAAGCTAGATTAGGAATTAATTAGAATTAGTTTGTGAGTAACGCACATTCCATCCGTCAAGTCATTAGGGTTCGACCTTGCACTTGCCTAAGCTATACTAGATATTCAATTCGTGCACTTGCGAGTATATAAAACATCTACAACATATTCTAAGTTCGCAGAATTATTAAGTCAAACCTCAGAGTTCGTAGAGTACAAGCAATGATCGAAGAATCAAAGCAAAGTTGGAGATCATCAAGCTAAGAAGAGATGAAGACTTAGTCTTTTAAGACTAAATAGAAGCATCATAGATTGCACTAAAATTAAGTGTAAAACGTAGAGCCTACCTAGCCAGATACTATACGACTGGATACTCAACTCTACAATTAGGAAAATCGTAAAGTGTATCAGCTCTGACATGGACTAACAGTGCCGATCTTCGTAGAGTGAAGACCCTAAGGTAGTTTGTTAAAACTCTTAAGGCTAAGGAGAAGGGCATTTGAAAATGTGTCTAACAACTATATTGGTGAAAGACAGAACTCGCGTGCTTGTCTCTGTAGCAGTCAGTACTATGAAAGTGATATGTCGTAGTCGAAAGCTGACACACCTCCTCTAAAGTCAACAATCAGATATCTACAAGTGTTTAAGTATTAATGGAGCAACGGTAACTTCCAAACGAGAAGAGTTCGAGGAAAGTCTATAAAAGGCAAGGAAATTCAAACAAACAGTACAAAACGAATAATCAAAAAGTCAAACTGCTGCCATTTCAAAAAGGCTCCTGCTCTACGATTTTGAACTTCTTGTTCTGCTGCTAAGTCATTATGTGTCGAACTTCAAGCACCTTAGTAGCACCTAAAACACATTATTCTTTCTACGATAATTTGGTCTTAGTGACCTTTTTAACTAAGTCTTAGTGACTTGAAAGAATCTTAGTGATTCAGTTGTTATAACTGTTCTTCGTGAACAGATCTTAGTGATCACCCCATCCTTAATAAATTATACCTACTCAAGGAGTAAAAGAGTGGACTATGAGATCTTTGTGCTCCGAGCCACTTAAAATCTCTCGTCTCATTTACTTTCAACATTTACTTTCCTGTAGAATTATTTTAAGTACTCTACCATTTAGTTTGTGACTTAGTTCCATATTTGATTGCTAAAATTAGAGTTGTGATTTCTCTATAATCTTTGAAGGTGTTTTTCTAAACTATCATTCCACTGTGCAAAATCATCTAATTAACTTGTTTAATTATAAGTTGGTAATAACTCTTTATAAGCAAAAATTTTAAAGGATCTATTCAACCCCTTCTAGATCTCTCAGTGCCTTTGGGAATGATAGTAACTGCTGGTTCCAGACTTCCTACCATCAAGGACCCAAGTTATAATAATAGAAATCTTCAAGAGGTTACCATTGAAAGAGAACAACAAGTCCAACTTCCTTCAGGGCCAAGAGAAATCGAAGAATAAATGTGACAAAGAAAAGAGGACGGAAGAAGTGTACCAGAGGAGAATACAGAATGTAAATCACTACAACAAAAAAGTCTATCTACGACTGCATATCAGCGACCGTTATCGGTCGCTGATACCCATCTGCGACCGACTGCAGTCGCTGATAGTAGTCGCATATAATCTAGTCGCTGGTTGGACATCAACGACTACTTTTAACGACCGAAAGATCAGCGAACGATTCTGTCGCTAATCTGAGTCACGACATGTCAGGTTTTAGGGGTGATGTGGGCCATCTAGATACGTGACAACGACCACCATTAGCAACCGCGGACGGTCGCTAATACCCTAATGCCATCAGCGGTCGCTAATGCATGCGATCACTGATTCGTATTTAAAAAAAAATTGCCTATTTGTGGATTTCCCAAAAAAACTGTACCTGTGTTTGTACCTGATTTATATCCCAACACACAATAGTAAATATATACATCCATATAAATATCTATCCATACTTTATATCCGAACACATGCACAACAGTATATATAAATATCCATCCTTATGCAAACACATAAACCAACACAATATAAACTATATAAACATTAAGAAACCAATATAAGCTAAAGAAATATATACAAATGTCATCTTTAACTAATATACAGTTATCTAAAGAATGAATATAAAAGTATAAGGCTTTAAATATCTAGAAAACAAGCATGGCTCTTCATACATCATCGTCCAAATTAGTACAACCCCGTAATTAACAAACGAATAAAACATGTTACATATAGAATATATATGTTGATACTGGTATGACTTATACAAAGCAAAACGAGGGAAAGCTAAACAATAGAAATTATTTAAACATAAGTAAGACATAACAATAGACATGTATATATATAATTAAGTGACTATTTTGACTGTTATAAGTACTAAGATTATCTCGTCGCCAACCTCGTCGCCATCCTTGTGTCGTGCTACTGTTGTCACTGCATCTTCTAACTCATCAGGACTCAGAGACTGCAAATGCCCGCCCAGTATGCGAAGAAGATCACAATCTCGACACATCACTCTCACACAATCAGCAGGAGTATGATAGGCTGGATGACCCGATGACTGTGTATACTAGGTAGCAGAGCTACCTGTGCCACTAAAGATCGGGCGTCGTTGTTGTCTTTGGCCTCTGACATAGTTCTTCTTCACAACTGACGCCCTCTCCCATAATTCTTGATCAATCGGCAGACGCGGGGTGCCTTCAGGATAGCGGTCGTTCATTAAACTCTTATAAGTGTCCTGTTAGTAGGTTAATGTTGCCAGATTTCACAATCGACAATTACGTGCAAGTATACACGATCAACAAGTAATAAAGTGATAAGAAAGAGTGTCGAACCCACAGGAATTACTATGTTTTTAATCTCCAATTACCAATCTAAATTATGCCTATTCTATTAAACAATCACAAATTGGGATTTTTGATTAAGAATAATTAAATAAATACTAACACTGACAATTAATTCAAAGGTTGAAATTCAGATTTAAGATGATTAAGACTACAATATCCCCAGTTATTTATCAAAAACCAATCTATCTATGTCTTCCAATCATTCACTTCAATGGAGTTGTTAACAGAAATTCAATTGCATTTATAAGCCCTTTTCCAAGTGATCAAATAAATCTATCTAATCCAAATAACTCTACTATATTCCTATGCAAAGTTAAAAGATTAAATTCATTAAGTTCCAATTTCCAATTGTTACATGCAGCAAGCAATATTCCTATTTACTTCACAAATCCAATTATTCAACACATGCAAATAATTGAGAATACATGTTATCTTATCCAGTTCTAACCCTAGATTTCATCTCCCGAATTCATCTAAACTAACCCGCTAATTGTCGGCCAAACAACTAATCAATAAGCATAAAATAAAATAGACAACTTCCATCAACTTGAACAATTGAAATCAAATAGATAATCAACTCATAATATAACTAGTTCAATTGTAGCCTTAATTAAAAATTTAGTTCATACTGACAATAAAGACTAGACTATCAAAATAAGACATCATGATTAATTACAAATCAGAGGATAAAGATTTAAAGAAAACTTAGTATAATCTCTAACTCTCCAATCTGAACTTCTCACAATGCTTGACTTGTCCTCCAATCTCCTTGCTCAGCTCTGGAATTCAATCTCTGAATAAGTCTATGTCTCTAAATCCAAGTCTTGATCTTCTATTTATAGTCTCCTTTTGTCCCTCAATAAGTATAATAGCAAGAGTCCTTGATCACTTCTATCTTTCCAACATAACAGTATTCCAGCAAAATCAGGATTTCCATCTGCCGCTTCCTCGCCCCGGCGAGAAATTCAAAGCATAAGTTCTCGCCCCGGCGAACTCCCGCCCCGGCGAGAAATATAACACACAAATTCTCGCCCCGGCGAGAATGCCCTGCACCCAGCCAATTTTATACTTTTCATCCCTGCATCCAGCCATGACCTACAAAACCAATGCAAAACAAGTAAAAAGCTACCAAACACTTAAAAACAAGTAAAGAATGAGCCAAAAGACATATCAAACGCGTAGGTTAAAACCTACTCATCAAATACCCCCAAACTCAAAACTTTGCTTGCCCTCAAGCAAAACATAAAACAAAGCAAAACCACAACTAAACTAGCTACTACATGAATGCACATGCATGACTAACCATACTCAAGCAATTAATCAATAGACATCATAAAAATCCGGCCTCAAAAATCAATAACTACCAGTTCAACAGAATTTCAACCTCACACCATCCAAAAGCCAACGATTAGTAATTATGAATCACTCTCAACCCTTCCATAAGTATGCAACATATATTAAACCAATCAGGGTATGAATCCAACTCTAGGTATCACAATGCTCAAAAAGAGACAAGTTCACAGAGTTTACTTTTAAGCTCAACTGCTATTCACTTGCCTTCTCATTTTTTCCCTTTTTTTCTTTAACGAGTGCGTTTTACGCTCCATCTCGTCATATATCCCGACTAGTGCAATGTTCATCTTTATTAGGCTATTCAGTGCCACATGTGTAGCGAACTTTCAACCAACGACTCCCAAACCAGACGATTTTAGGGCGCTGAGTGTAAAGACATCTCCTAAGGGTATACTCATTCAAATGACACCGGCCACAAAGACAAACTTAGTCAAGACCTGCTCTTATCTGTCTATATTCATTAATTCCATATTTTCTTGCACTTAGACAGACATCGAAGTAGTATTTATTCAAAATTTTTTATTTTTTTTCATCTTTTCTCAGTTTTCTTTCTTTTTTTTTAGATCCAACAAGTGATAACAGTCTATATCTACATATGAGCATGTAATATACCAAAGAAGAACCAACTGCTAATTACTTTAATACACATTCGTGAACAAGTAAAAACCAAAGGTCTCAAATAACCACAACTACAGCAGTTAAACTCCAGATTTAGCAAAAAGTATCCATCCCGTTAAACTATAATAGAACTAATCAAATTTCATCATTGGCCATCCCTAAATGACTTCCATCAATACATTGCTTGAATACCTCTAAATGCAATATCATATGATCCTATGCTACTAATTTTTTGGATTTTTGGATTTTTTTTTTCATAAATATAACTACAATGACACTCATGCAACTAAAACTACAAATTCAAATGAGCTAAACATGCAAATATGCAAACACACCCCCCCAAACTCAAACGAAACAATGTCCTCATTGTGCGAAAAATAAAGAAAGTTAAGAACAGAGGACTCCCCTAGCAGTTCAAGCAGTAGGCTCGAACTCATCATCGTCATTTGGGGACGGTGGTGGAAAAACTGGCAATGGCTGGGCTGTGGGAAACTGAACAGGATCCATCATTGGCTGCATATTGGAGTACATGTTCGCCATGGTTTGGGTGCAACTCTGCTGGTACGCATACATATGCTCCTGCCGATCCGCCAATCGCTGGTTCTGCCTCAATATGGTCTTATGATGAGAATCAATAAGACGCTGCAACTCTCGAAACTGGAGGCTGAACTTGGCTCAGTAGAAGTGGAAGGACCTGCTGAAGGACCCTCTCCCTCATCATCATCGGACTCATGTGCTTCTTCGGCGGGAGGAGAATGAACTATGTAACCCATACCACGAGGATGGGATTCACCGCCTTCCCATTCCTTATAACGTGCAATCAAACGGTGATCCAAAAGTAGTAAGGGCTGCTGCAAAGCCTCCTCAGCTCCCCAACAAACTCCCGCACGAAGACACAAACCACATATCAACGAAGGATGAGGCAAACCACCCTGACTATGCAAAGTCCGTATAGTGCGGCGAATCGATGCCTCAATCAACTGACCCACATTTATCTCAATCCCTGTCACAATAGAATATAATAACAACGCTTTCTCCTTGGGAACATCACTCACGTGCTGTGATGGCATCAGTTTAGCCAAAAGGAAGGCATACCATACCGACTCAAGTCCTTGCTATGAAACATAGGTGCAGCACGTGGCCCTCTAGATATCCATGTCGTCCCAGGCCTGCATAAGTCAGTAACTACCTTCTCCACATTGGGCCTCTCCTCAAGGAATCGAGTGTATCTGCAACGTAAATCCGGCCTCAAGTTGTAATACTCATTGATTGTTTGGGCACTGAAGGACACTGTCTTCCCTCGGACTGTAACTTCGCATATAGCCGCGTCCTCTGCATTAGCGTAAAACTCCTTGACTATAGCTATACATGCAGGCTCCGGATGGGCAGTGAATGTCTCCCATCCCCTCTCGACTATCTGATGCATCATCTCCCCATCAACCACCTCGTCAGGCGTGAGACCGCGCTCGGGAGTTAGAGCTTTACCCGATGTATACGTTTCATATCTGATAGCTGCCTCTGCACTGACAAACTTTCTTCTATCAAAGGCCCTGGATGGAGTAGACGATGATCCTTCACCACGTTGCCTCTTTGGAGCCATGATTGATCTTTTGACAAACAACCCAAACACTACAATCTGCTATGCAATCACAATACCCCCCAAACTCCAACTTTTCTAACTCCGAAGTGATAAAAGCACAATCCAATGGAATAGATCTGAGGAGTAAACCCTAGAATACTTGCATGCAACAATAGAGCAAATAGAAACCTTGAAAACCACAGAGTATTCCGTCTAATGAATGAGAGATGGATTAGACAGAGGCTAGGGTTTGTTTTTATAGTGGTATGATTTAGGGTTTGCGTAGGATTTCAAGTATGGAAAGTAATTGGAAGGAAATTTGAAGAGAAATAGGAGGAATTTGGGTTGGGTCGGTCTTAGAGAAGGAGAAATAGTGTTTTGGAGAAGTTGCATGGGAGTTGGAATGTTAAACATCAAATTAGAATCGGATTTTAAAAACTGAATTTCGCGATTCTCGCCGAGGCGAGAAAATAGGCTTGTGAACCTCGCCGGGGCGAGAAGTGGCAGAGAGGTTGGGGCTGGGGCGAGAAAAATCCAGGCCGGGGCGCGCTTCAACAGAGAGGTTCTCGCCGGGGCGAGAAACCTTAGTGCAATTTTCTCGCCGGGGCGAGAATCCTTAGACTTGAAAATTTTTCTGCTTTTTCCTCTTGATCCTCTTGTCCTCTCTTGTACCATCCCAATGACCATGTTTCCTCCTTCTAAATCATTCCCATAGATTGTATCCCTGTTTCAATAAACACCACATAAATGAGTTAAACACGGAAGATTGAAGACCAAATTCAACAAAAACACATAAACTACTCCTAAAAAAAACATTAATCAAACTAATTCTATAAAAGCAATAAAATATCATGATTGGGTTGCCTCCCATCAAGCGCTTGGTTTATAGTCGTCAGCCCGACTTTCTCAGCAGTATTAGGCTTCAGCTTGATCGGGAATAGAAAGATGAATCACTGATACTTGTCGATCCACATCGCCTCCCCAATAATGTTTGAGTCGTTGACCGTTGACTTTGAATGTGCGCTTTGAATCCGGCTCTTCGACTTCAATTGCCCCATGAGATCCTACAACAGTAATAATGAAAGGGCCTGACCATCTAGACTTCAGTTTCCCAGGAAATAACCGCAGCCTGGAATTGAACAACAGCACAGCTTGTCCCGGTTCAAACTTTCGATCCACAATCCGTTTGTCATGCCACCTTTTGACTTTTTCTTTGTACAGCTTGGCATTCTCATAGGCATGATGGCGAAACTCCTCCATCTCGTTCAATTGGAGCAACCTTTTCTCACCAGCGGCTTGAAGATCAAGGTTCAACTTTTGAATTGCCCAATAGGCCTTATGCTCAAGTTCAACCGGTAAATGACAAGCTTTCCCATAAACCATACGATACGGCGACATTCCGATGGGATTCTTATAAGCAGTGCGATACGCCCATAAAGCATCGTCTAGTTTCATTGCCCAGTCCTTACGAGTCGGGTTTACCACTTTCTCCAGAATTTGCTTAATTTCCCGATTCGATACCTCTGCTTGGCCATTCGTTTGGGGATGATAAGCTGTAGCAATCCGGTGTTTGACTCCGTATTTAGCTAACAACTTAGTGAACTGCTTATTACAAAAATGAGTACCTTCGTCACTGATTATGGCTCTTGGTGTACCGAATCTAGTAAAGATATTCTTGTGCAGGAACCGTAGAACCACTTTGGCATCATTGGTGGGTAATGCAAGTGCTTCGACCCATTTTGACACGTAATCCACTGCCAAAAGTATGTATTGATTGTTGAACGATGACGGAAACGGCCCCATAAAGTCGATACCCCAAACATCAAATAGTTCAACCTCAAGGATGGTGTTGAGAGGCATTTCGTGCCGCTTCGAGATATTTCCAACCCGTTGACATCTATCACACTTAAGCACAAAGAGATGGGCGCCCTTGAACAACGAAGGCCAGAAAAATCCCGACTGTAAGACCTTGGCTGCAGTTCTTTCTCCTCCATAATGGCCTCCATAATCTGACGAATGACAATGAGTCAAGATGCTCTCCATTTCTACCTGTGGCACACAACGTCTTATCATTTGATCCGCACAAGTTTTGAAGAGGAATGGCTCATCCCAAAAGTATTGCTTGACATCATGGAGAAATTTCTTTCTTTGCTGAGAAGTGAAATCTTGCGGAAGAACATTACTGACTAGAAAGTTCACATAATCAGCATACCAAGGGACTTCGGTGTTGATACCAAACAATTGTTCATCTGGAAACGACTCATTGATTACCACATAATTCTTTTTCTGCATGTCGGCATTCTCTAACCTTGAAAGATGATCAGCCACTTGATTCTCTGTACCTTTCCTATCTCGAATCTCTAAGTCAAATTCTTGCAACAAGAGGACCCATCGAATCAACCTAGGTTTAGCATCCTTCTTTGCAATTAAGTATTTGATAGCTGCATGATCAGTGTAGACAATCACCTTGGTTCCAATCAGATATGCTCGAAACTTGCCAAAGGTAAATACTACTGCAAGCAACTCCTTCTCTGTAGTAGTATAATTCAATTGAGCTTCTGTGAGTGTCTTACTTGAGTAGTAGATGGTGTGAAAAACCTTATCCCTTTGCTGACCCAGCACAGTTCCTACTGCATAATCACTTGCGTCACACATCAACTCAAAAGGCAAAGTCCAATCGGGAGCAACTATGATCGGGGCTGTGATTAACTTCTTTTTCAGCACCTCAAAGGCTTCGATGCAAGCTTGATTCATCTTAAAGGGAACATCTTTTTCAAGGAGTGAACACAATGGTTTTGAAATTTTTGAGAAATCCTTGATGAATCGACGGTAGAATCCTGCATATCCGAGAAAACTTCTAATACCTTTTACAGATGTCGGTGGAGGTAGCTTTTCAATGGTTTCAATCTTTGCCCTATCCACCTCTAGACCTGCGTCGGATACTTTGTGCCCCAGAATAATCCCTTCTCGCACCATAAAGTGGCACTTTTTCCAATTAAGCACCAGATTCGTCTCCACACAACGCTTCAGTACTAAGATGAGATTATTAAGACACAAGTCAAAACTATCACCGAATACAGAGAAGTCATCTATAAATACCTCCAAATTCTGCTCAACCATATCCGAGAAGATAGCCATCATGCATCGCTGGAATGTAGCCGGTGCATTACATAACCCGAAAGACATTCTCCGGAATGCAAACGTTCCATACGGACATGTAAAAGTTGTTTTCTCTTGATCTTCCAGAGCTATCACTATCTGGTTATATCCTGAGTATCCATCGAGAAGGCAATAGAACTGATGACCGGACAACCTATCTAACATCTGATCAATAAATGGTAAAGGAAAGTGATCCTTGCGCGTAGCTTTGTTCAACTTGCGGTAATCCATACACACTCTCCAACCTGTGACCGTTCTTGTAGGAATGAGATCATTTTTTTCGTTCTCAACCACTGTCATTTCTCCCTTCTTAGGTACACATTGAACGGGACTTACCCAAGCACTATCTGAAATTGGATAGATAATACCGGCGTCTAACCACTTAATAATCTCCTTCTTCACCACGTCTTTCATAATCGGATTCAATCTTCGTTGTTGCTCAATGACCGGTTTTGCTCCTTCTTCAAGCAGAATTTTATGCATGCAAAACGACGGGTTGATTCCCTTGATATCTGCTATTGTCCACACAATTGTTGTTTTATACTCACGCAAAACCCTTAATAGTTTTTCTTCTTGAGATTCATTCAAATGCGCAGAAACTATTACTGGTAGTGTGTCCGAGTCTCCCAAATAAGCATATCGTAAATGAGATGGAAGAGGTTTAAGCTCAAGCACGGGTGGCTCTTCCACTGACGGTTTGGACCTCTTTTCTCCTTCGTTCGGCCGGTCAAGTACATCAAATTGCCTGCTGAATTTCCGAGGAATAGGTAATGAGTCTAGAACCTCGACATAATCCCACTCATCTGGATTATCAAAAGTTTCTATCCCAACCAGAGCAGCTTCTAATGGATCTTCAATAATAATTGCCCTGGTTTGTTCGTTCATGATTTCATCAAGCAGGTCTATCCGTAAGCATTCCTCGCCCTCCTTAGGGAATTTCATCGATTTAAATACATTAAAGGTGACTTCCTGATCTTGAACTCTCATTGTTAATTCACCTTTTTGTACATCTATCAACGTTCTCCCTGTTGCTAAGAATGGACGACCTAGAATTATGGGAATCTCCTTATCCTCTTCGTAATCCAAAATAATGAAATCAGCCGGGAAGATGAATTTATCAACTTTAACCAAAATATCTTCCACAATACCCCTCGGATATGTCACTGATCTGTCTGCCAACTGCAAGCTGATGTTCGTTGGTTTTGGTGCCTTTAGCCCAAGCTGAGTGTAAACTGATAATGGCATTAAATTAATACTAGCTCCTAAGTCACACAATGCCATTCCCGAGAACTGGTTACCAATTACACAAGGGATAGTGAAGCTTCCTGGATCCTTTAGTTTAGGTGGCAACTTGTTTTGCAAAATTGCAATGCACTCCTCGGTAAGTGCCACCGTTTCGAATTCACCCAATTTCCTTTTCTTTGACAAAACATCCTTCATAAACTTTGCATAACTGGGCATCTGTTCCAGGGCTTCTGCAAACGGTATATTAATGTGTAGTTTCTTGAAAACATCCAAAAATCTGGAAAATTGCTCGTCTAGCTTGGCTTTCTGCAATCTTTGAGGGAATGGTACAGGAGGTACTACTCTATCTGGCTTAAGTTCCTTTGACTTTACCTCCGAACCTGTATCCTTCACCTTTTCTGATTCAGTCACCTTACTTTTCACCGGTGCTTCCTCATCCTCATTCTCCACAACTGTTTTTGGTTTATAATTTCCTTTAACTGCATCTGGCAACAATTTACCACTTCTTAAGGTGACATCCTTGCAATGTTCCTTTCCTTCCGTTCTTGGGTTAACCTCTGTATCGCTTGGAAGTGCTCCTTGAGGTCGAGTATTCAAGACTTGAGCCAACTGTTCCAGCTGATTTTCCAAGTTCCTAATTGACACTGCCTGGCTCTTCACATTCAAATCTACCTGAGTTAGCAACTTATCTTGATCATTCATTCTTTTCTCAGATGCTATGATAAACCTTGCCAACGATTCTTCTAAATTCGGCTTTCTTTCTGCATGTTGTGGAGCTTGGTTCTGAAAACCTGGGGGATTCTGAGTTCTAGGAGCTGGATTTTGAACCTGAGTGTTATTGCTCCATGAGAAACCCGGATGATTCTTCCACCCCGGATTATATGCATTCTGATATGGCTGTTGTTGTCTGTTATAACTCCCCACGAACTGTACCGATTCCGGATTAATGGCACAATACTCCGTCGGATGCGCTCTTGCACAAAGCTCACACACATAGGCTACTTGCTGGACTTTCGATTCAGACAAAGCTTCAATCTTCTTAGACATGGCTGCCATCTGAGCTGTTAGGGCTGTGACCGTATCTACTTCCAAAACTCCAGCTACCTTTTATTGATTCAGTCTGAAAGTCGGTCATTGATAATTATTTGCAGCCATAGTCTCTAACAAAGTGTAAGCTTCATCAAACTTTTTATCCATAAGTGCTCCTCCTGCAGCTGCATCAATGCATGTTCGAGTGTCATTATTCAGCCCATTGTAGAATGTCTGCACTTGTAGCCACTTGGGTAGCCCATGATGTGGACATTTTCTTAATAACTCCTTGAACCTTTCCCAAGCCTTGTATAGTGACTCTCCATGCTGTTGCCAAAATGTAGAAATCTCGTTTCTCAACTTAGCCGACTTAGCTGGCAGGAAAAATTTCGCTAAGAATTTCTGAGCTAAATCATCCCACGTTGTGATGGACCCGGGTGGAAGTGAGTGCAACCAGCTCTTTGCCTTATCTCTTAGTGTGAACGGAAATAGACGTAATCTCACTGCATCATCTATCACATTGGGATATTTGAAGGTGTCACAAATCTCCAGGAAACTAACCAAGTGTTCATTTGGATCATCGTTGGCTAAACCCCCAAACTGTACCGCATTTTGAAGCATATGAATTGTTCCTGGCTTGATTTTGAAGGAATTAGCGGTGATGACTGGTCTCGTGATGCTCGATTTGATCTCGTTTATCTTAGGCATAGCATATTCCCTCAATGATTTCTGTTCTTCGTTAGCCATTTTCTCTTTCTCAAGTGTTTCCTGACACAATTTTCTCAACTGACGAAGCTTGTTCTCAAGATTATCCTCACACTACACGAGTTCCGGTTGTTTTGATCGCGTTTACATAAACGAATCAAAAGTCACCTGAACAAGAAACAAAAGAAAAATAAGTTTGCTTAACTAAAACAGACTTAACTAAACTGATATTAAAAATTATAAACACAAATAATCCCCGGCAACGGCGCCAAAAACTTGTTGCCCGATTTCACAATCGACAATTACGTGCAAGTATACACGATCAACAAGTAATAAAGTGATAAGAAAGAGTGTCGAACCCACAGGAATTACTATGTTTTTAATCTCCAATTACCAATCTAAATTATGCCTATTCTATTAAACAATCACAAATTGGGATTTTTGATTAAGAATAATTAAATAAATACTAACACTGACAATTAATTCAAAGGTTGAAATTCAGATTTAAGATGATTAAGACTACAATATCCCCAGTTATTTATCAAAAACCAATCTATCTATATCTTCCAATCATTCACTTCAATGGAGTTGTTAATAGAAATTCAATTGCATTTATAAGCCCTTTTCCAAGTGATCAAATAAATCTATCTAATCCAAATAACTCTACTATATTCCTATGCAAAGTTAAAAGATTAAATTCATTAAGTTCCAATTTCCAATTGTTACATGCAGCAAGCAATATTCCTATTTACTTCACAAATCCAATTATTCAACACATGCAAATAATTGAGAATGCATGCTATCTTATCCAGTTCTAACCCTAGATTTCATCTCCCGAATTCATCTAAAGTAACCCGCTAATTGTCGGCCAAACAATTAATCAATAAGCATAAAATAAAATAGACAACTTCCATCAATTTGAACAATTGAAATCAAATAGATAATCAACTCATAATATAACTGGTTCAATTGTAGCCTTAATTAAAAATTGAGTTCATACTGAATTACAAATCAGAGGATAAAGATTTAAAGAAAACTTAGTATAATCTCTAACTCTCCAATCTGAACTTCTCACAATGCTTGACTTGTCCTCCAATCTCCTTGCTCAGCTCTGGAATTCAATCTCTGAATAAGTCTGTGTCTCTAAATCCAAGTCTTGATCTTCTATTTATAGTCTCCTTTTGTCCCTCAATAAGTTTAATAGCAAGAGTCCTTGATCACTTCTATCTTTCCAACATAACAGCATTCCAGCAAAATCAGGATTTCCATCTGCCGCTTCCTCGCCCCGGCAAGAAATTCAAAGCATAAGTTCTCGCCCCGGCGAACTCCCGCCCCCGCGAACTCCCGCCCCCGCGAACTCCCGCCCCGGCGAGAAATATAACACACAAATTCTCGCCCCGGCGAGAATGCCCTGCACCCAGCCAATTTTCTACTTTTCATCCCTGCATCCAGCCATGACCTACAAAACCAATGCAAAACAAGTAAAAAGCTACCAAACACTTAAAAACAAGTAAAGAATGAGCCAAAAGACATATCAAACGCGTAGGTTAAAACCTACTCATCAGTTAACAATTAAATAGTTAAAATAAATATAAATGCTAAAGAATGACGTAAAAATTTATAAACATATCAAAGTTATAAAAAAATTATTACCGCTATCTGGACAACCTCAGGCAGACCATCGCGGGTGGCCATATACATATCCAGTTGATGGATAGGCTGACCCTGAGACTGAGCCTCCTACAAAACATGCTCGCATATTAATATGTAAACATTTGATATTCTACAAACTATGACTGTAAATATAAAAAAATAATTAAACCAACAAGTTTGCTATTCATACGTACCCTGGCAGCAATATGCTGTAACTGTGAGATACTGCCGCCCCTATAGGTGCTTTTTACCTTGTCGCCTTCAGGTGCACCTGAGGCTCTGTTCGAGGCGGCAGTCCTGCGTCTCTTGACCCAACTCTCAGCTCTTCACTAGTCACGCATCTCAGCCCATATGGGTTGCGCGCACCACCAAGGGCTATGCTCATGCATGTATTGCTCACCTTGTCCTTCATGGTCCATCTCTGCATTATGCAGAGCTTTCTGTCTTTCTTTGTTCAAATTATATTTGGTTCTGACGGCATATTTCTGTCAGAACAGTGTCTGAATAACTGATGTCTGAACGTCATCCCATCTATACATACCTCTTCTGCAAATAAAACAACAATAATAATATTAAAACGGTGAAATTAGCATAATACAACACTACTATATAAACAATATTAGTTCATTAATTATATTATATGTCAGAATTAAAAAAATATACCTGAAATTCAGCCCAAACTGCATCCTTGTGGGCGAGACGTGTGCTCGCCCACGTAATCACTGGCGTAGGCCAGTTCTGCAAACAAAGCTGTGAAATGCACTTGACAATCTTGTTATTTGGAAAATCACTAAAATATACAACAATTTACATTAAAAATAAGTAATTTTATTTTAATATTTAAAGCAATTTATATTAGTATATATCTACAACAATGGTAATATAAAATACTTATAGATAATAGGTAGATAACGTACATGTTATCCGGAGGAGGTCTAATCTGTATCAGAATTCGCTCATCCGGATTAGCCGGGGCCTTTGGGACATGATAGGCCCCTGACCCAAGTCGTGCTTTCTCTACGCTGCTTCAGAAGACATCTGTAAATAAAAATTTTAGGATGTTATTATAAGTTATATGGCATTAAATATACAAATAAAATGATAATAATGACAGGTAATTTGATATTAAATAATTGACTGATAATTGACAGGTAATTATTTTTTATATTTATTATAATCACTAAATAAGAAGGATATAGGATGTAAATATATGTAATATAAGTAAAACTAAACATACATTTTAATGAAAATCGTTGTCTGAGTCAGAATCATTTTGTACACGTATTAGAGATTCATAACCATCATTTTCTTCAGATTAAGTGTCAATGTCAGTCAATAACTCTTCCTCATCAATATCAATGTCATCTGGCACATGTATTGACTCGGGATCCAATTCATCAGGTTCATCTCCACTCTCTAACTGGATTACTTCATTGTTATCCTCCACATTTATTATATAAGGTATATGAAGCATTTTCTCTTGTTAGAACTCCCCGTCTACTAATTGGACACAACTACGCGCGGGAGTATGAATTACAACTTGCCAATCTGCAAGCGGTCTATCCCTTTTCCTAATAGGACTAGGAGTGTAGTATACTTGTATTGTTTGAGTTGGCAACACAAATGGTGCGTTGACGTATGTGAACCTATGGAGGCCAATATCGACGATTCCATATCGATCGACACGTATCCCTTTTTCTAAATCAAACCAACGACACTTGAACAAGTTAATATGACCCCCATAAGTACCCTTGTACGACAACTCGATGATTTCCTCCAACTCCCCATAAAAGGCACGACCAAGCTTATTGTAAAAATCTCATTGAACACACACTCCAGTGTTAGTTGTTCTTTTACCGCGAGCATATGTCTTTGTATGAAATTTACAGCCATTTATTTTGTAACCATTGCGGCTGACCCGGTCCCTGTCTGGGCCCATAGCTAGGACTTGTACATTTGGAGGAATGATTCCCTCATTAAGAGCCTACAAAAATTCTATTAAATTAAATGAATTCATAAATTAATACTATATATGTCGTGTTTAATTAACTTAACTTACTCTGTCCTTTAGCCAAAGTGCAAATTTTTGATCACGACTGAGTTGAATATTTTTATCAGTGATGTCGGGCTGATTTACTTTTAACTCGCCATCGTATGATCTATACAATTTTATAAACATTAACATATTGGAATGTATAAGATTGCAGGTTAAGATATAGGTCCAATAAATATGAATTTTATATGTATACCTCACAAATTCGCCAATCTCGTCGTCTCATCCAACTACGGTATGAACAGAGGACCTTGATACCACGGTACCTACTGCAGACAAAAATTATTGTATTCCCCTTGTTAAAGATTTACAATTCAGCCTAATGTCATTTATGATACATATAGATATATATAAATGTATCTTTATGTAAGCATATGACTTGAGTATACTTGTAAACATATGACTTGAGCATACTTGTAAGCATATGATTAACAGTTAAGCATACTTGTAAACATATGACTTGAGCATACTTATAAGTATATGATTAACATTTTAACATACTTGTAAGCATATGATTTGAGCATACTTGCAAGCATATGATTAATATTTAAGCATACTTGTAAGCTGTTGTTGTTTGAACAAGTTGTTATTGTTTGAGGGTGTTCAAACAAAAACACAGCCCCAACCATACATGTTCAAACCATAATGAAAAGAATGAGCAGCTTAATATAAGGGATATGCAACCAAAATCTAATCTTGAATGGGTATCAGAATGGTGGCCCCTTGATGCTCCATTCCCTTACAGTTCCCAGTTGTGGCCCTCTCTTCCTCTTATCTATTGGACTGTTACTTCCTTAGTTCTATTACAATGCACTAACAGCTTTGGGGGTGGAAGAGCTAGCTCTATATATATGGCAGAGCTCTCTATCTATTGGACTGTTACAATGAACCATGTCATTCATAGTCCAGTTTGCACAATCCCTCAGTTTGCTTTTATTAAAAACTCAGCAGTCTCTTATGAACTTTACCAACCCTATTTTTTATATACTCAAAATCATGTTTATTTGTTTTATTTTATTTTATTATTTTATATTATTTTGTTTAGTATTGAGAAACTAAGTAAATACTAATTAGTTCATCATATTATTTTATTTTATTTTACTTTACTTTATTTTATTTTGTATTATTTTATTTTATTTTATTTAGTATTGAGAAACTAAGTAAATATTACTTAGTTCATTATATTATTTGTTTTATTTTATTTGATTTATTTTATTTTATTTTATTATTTTATTTTATTTTATTTAGTATTGAGAAACTAAGTAAATACTACTTAGTTCATTATATTATTTTATTTTATTTTACTTTACTTTACTTTATTTTATTTTATTTTGAATTATTTTATTTTATTTAGTATTGAGAACCTAAGTAAATACTACTTAGTTCATTATATTATTTGTTTTATTTGTTTTATTTTATTTTATTTTTATTATTTTATTTTCTTTTATTTTACTATACTTTATTTTATTTTATTTTATCATATCCACCGTATTAAACGCTAGAATGAACCTTGTGATATACATTTCTTAAAGACCTTTCTACAAGCTCAACAAACAAGAAAAAGATGCTTGGAAAATGAATAGAACAAAATTGATTAAGGAAATTAAGAATTAAACATGCACGTACTATCCAAGGTAACCTGGGCTTGGTCGCAATAACAGTTCAGAAGGGCAACCAATAACAAGTATTCAGGACAATTACTTTAAAGTTGGTAAACAAGAAGATTCAATAATCTATAGGAAGTCAACTCAGATCATCAACACGGGAAAAAGATTCGAGTTCCTTTATTAAAAAAAAAAAAAGAGTTCTCATACTGACATTTCAAGTTTAGAACAACACAACATTCAAAATTTCACAGACAAACAAGGCTATTCAATGCTACATTATCCAAGCATAAATGAATCATTAATGTATCATCCTAATTCCAAAGGGGAAATAATTCACCACTTTTTCTAATGGTATAGAGCATGCTATGGATACAACTTGGTACAGGAAAACCATCTACTTGCACCTAAGAGGTCAAACATTAGCTTCTTTTACTAGGAAAACAAAAACAAAAAATATATACAACTATATAATTCTCCATAAAGCATTTCAAAAACATTAAAATCACCTAGACCAAACTACATAACCCCTGAGCATGATATTTCATAGTTTTCATAGATTGAGAACAGAAAAACTAGTATGCAGCTGGCAAATTGCAACATTCAAACACCAATAAGATGCCCAAAACAACTAAACAATTAAATCGAATCAATTTTAAAAACTAAATAAAATCTTGCTTAGTACATTTTCTGATTAAGGAGGCATTTTCAACTAGCAGAAATATCCGCCACCTAAAAATAATTTTCCTCCAAATGAATATAGAAATAAACATAAGAGGACCAAATATTTTTTCATCAACTCCATATGGTTTTGATAGACGTCTAACCTGGGCTTGGACAAAAACACCCCCTAATATTCAATAAGATTACATGAAGTAAAAGAACAATAATTAATGGAGATTCACATCTAAATCAACGTGAAAGAGGAAGCTCAATCGCAATAACAGTTCAGAAGGGCAACTTGAGCTTGGTTGGCGACGGCTTCGGTGGCGGCAACCTCCATCTCTTCCCTCTCTTCTTCCTCTTCTTTTTCTCCCTTTTCTTTTTCTTTCTTTCTTTCCTCCGTCTACTAATCTGCCCGACTGCCTGGTTCTGATTAGATTAAAAAGGATCAGTGATGACGTGGATGCATTAGCGACCACTTTGCGGTCGCTAAAGCGATCGCTGAAAGTTATTGGTCGCAACAAACCTCCTCGCCCAACATTTGCGCTAAATTTAAGGCAACAAATTTGTATTAGCGACCAATCAGCAACCGCACTGCGGTCATTAATAGTAATAGCGACTAGATTTACCTACGGTCGCTATTAATAATAGTAGTGACCGAATAGTGCGGTCGCAGATACGTTTGGTCGTTGTTGGGCCATTTTCTTATAGTGAAGGAGAACCCCACCCCACCCCACCCCCAAAAAAGACCCTCTAAGAGGCCAAAATATTGGAGGTAATTGTATTCTTTTGTAAAAATTCTTGTAATATTTTTAATTCCTTGTAATTTAATTTTATATATCAATAAAAGCATACTTTTCTCTAGACAATACAGTTGCTTGATCACTATATATAAGTCATGTTTACTTTGTACTGTCTTGCATTAATATAGAATTATGATTGATTTAAACTACTTGTTTTGTCATCATCAAATATGGGAGATTGTTAGTACTTGCATTTATGTTATTCCCTATTTGATTTGGTGACGACTATGCTATAATGTATACTTGTATAAACAAGTTTGTTTTGTAAAGTCGTTATGAAATTTCTACGTAAAAGGACTTAGTTAGGGATCTAATTTATTAGGTAGATCCACAATCGTATGATATAGCCATGTATTCTTTGTAATAGTTGAAGCTGACCAAGAAAACAAGTAATTCGTTGAGTGAAAACTAAGTTTAGTACTCTGAGATTGCAGAGTAAAGAAAACAAGTATTCAGGAAGAACTTTGAGATCATTGAGTGGAGAGCCAGATTGTAGAGCCATATCGCAAAGCAGCTAAAAATTGTAAAGCCACTAAAATTTGTAACCTCCGTCCTTAATTAGTGGATCATCTCTACTCTCATAGTAGAAGAGATGACTAGGAGACTTTTGTGTTTCAAATCTCTTAAAAATCTTTGTGTTCTTTACTTACCTGCACTTATATTTTCTACACATTACTATCTGCCACTCTACGATTCTCGTCTGTGACTAGTTTCTATAATTGCACTAAATTCAGAATTTTGAATTTTCATTTAATCTTTGAAGGGTTTTCAAACTAATTCTGTTGTACTTGTTCAATTAAATTAACTCTTTTAATTATTTATTAATTAAATCTTTAATTTTTTTTTAAAGAATCTATTTAACCTCCTCCTTTTAGATCTCTTTTGTGTCTTTAGGAATAACATATTTTTTTTTCATTTTCTGTCTAAATGTATAGGACAGCTCGAGCACAACTTCTCACTCTGAGGAATATCCTTTTGAGACTGAGCGTAAGCGTAATGATTGTCACACTCCTGAGTTTGCACACAGTGATGAAGATGCCACACGGGAAGGCACACACTCCTGAGTTTGCACACAGTGATGAAGATGCCACACGGGAAGGCACGAGCGGTAGCATTGGTATTGGACATCATTGTTATTTCTACATGCAACAGTCTTCCCCCAAACATGACTAATTGGCCTATTCGTTCGACATTGGTTACTCTATACTTGGTTTGTTAGTTCTTAATACTTTTACTTCATTATCTTTTAGTTTTTTAGACTTGTAGTTCGTTGAGCAAGTTTAGTGATAATATAAACATTTGTAATCTTAATATTTACCTTTTTATCGAATAGTTTAGTATTTTGTTCATTTTGGTTGTGGATGTTGTGGGAGTTGTATTTGTTATTGCCACAGGTTGTGACAGTTGTTGGTTGTGGTTTAAACTAAAACAAGTTTTTCTGAGTGATCACGAAAAATAAATAAATAAATAAACTCTTAATTCTTAAGAAAATTGTCAAACCCAACAAATTTTTTGGCGGAGTTATATATGGAGAAGAACCCATGCTGACAGGTGACGGTTATAACAAACAATATAATCGATGAATAAATCTATCAAAAATAAAGGCTTCGTGTGTGAATGTAATGGTGACACGTGGTGTGGTCTAAAACCGACTAGCTTAATAGCGACAAAATATTTTGTTAGTTTAACTTAAAATCCACGGCTAATTTCGACAAAACTCAAAAATAACAGTCATAACTCGGACAAATAATTCCTACAGTTTTATCTTAGAATAATACTATGAGCACAAACTGTATATAAAAAATTATGCACAAAGAGTAGGATCCATGTATTGTTTATTAATAAAAATGTATAAAACATCTAATCGTAGATCCCACTTTTTCTTTTTTCTTTTTTTTATACTGTTTGTGCATAATTTTTATGTATAATTTGTGTCTCTAACATTACTTTTTATCTTAATTGAGACAGATAGTTCTAATATCGGTGGATAGGTTAATTTGTCGGATTGAAGGGTTTTATTTAAGCCATCTCTTTGCCTCCACTGCTTCTTCATTATCCTTGAACTTTTATAAATTCAAACAATTTAGATCTACTATTCTTATTTATGTGAACCATTATACCTTCCACTCTCCCAAAAGCATCCAAATAAACTACTCAACAACTCCTTCGTAAACCTTAGCGGAAGATTGGAAACATAGAGTTCTTCGTTCAGCTAGATACGGATCCTTAAACTCTTTCATCTCTCCTTTTCGAACCCATAGGTGATTACGTCTCAGCTTATTATAAATTGGTACTGGAAACTCTAGTGGTGGATCATTCGATTTTAAGCTTATCAGATTAACTTCTCTTTGATCTGAGACCCCTACCTTTCGATTATATTAGAATATTTCAAAATTCTCTCTCCAGTTTTCTCTCTCTACTCGGTCAACTCCCCCTATGTCCATTATGTCATTGTGTGTTGCTTTTACTTGGATGTAGTTGAGAGTCTCCTACTGCGCGTACTATTGATTGACCCCAAAGTGGATTTAATTGGTACAAGATCGTTCTGTATTTCCTCCTAAACATGATATGTTGTACACCATGCTGGCTTCTCCATTACTGTACAAATATTGAAATTGCATGACAAAGGACAGCTAGATTCAAATTTACATTATCATTTGTTTGCTTATTTCACACGAAATTCTTTAATAAAACCTCCTATTGCAACATAGCCAACTCTCGTAATATGTGACATTGCGTTATTAAATCACGAAAACTCTTAAACAGCTAATTATTTTTTAAAATTCAGCAAGGTTTATTGATTAAAAAATTATCACATTTTCGTATGATTGAGATTCCATCTGTACAAAAAGTACTTGTTAAACTAACAATAACCCAAAAACCTTTCTTTTGTTCAACTACTGTTCGATTGGGCAAAAATATTTACAAGTTATAACTGGAAACGTGAGGAAAAAGCGAAAGATATAAAATTTAATTAGAAACATATTGGAGCTTTATTGACGCTTTTGTACACAACTTCAACATGATTTGATTCTTGAAAATAACTAGAAATGTGTTTAAGAACCTCCTATTGCAACATAGTCAACTCTCGTAATATGTGAGATTGTGTTATTAAATCACGAAAACTCTTAAAACAGCTAATTATTTTTTAAAAATTCAGCAAGGTTTATGGTTAAAATATTATCACATTTTCGTATGATTGAGATTCCATCTGTACAGAAAGTACTTGGGAAACTAACTATAACCCAAAAACCTTCCTTTTGTTCAACTACTGTTCGATTGGACGGAAATATTTACAAGCTATAACTGGAAACGTGAGGAAAAAGCGAAAATATATAATTTAATTAGAAACATATTGGAGCTTTATTGACGCTTTTGTACACAACTTTAACATGATTTGATTCTTGAAAATAACTAGAAATGTGTTTGCTAATATGGATTTATTTTGATTAGATTACAGATTTATTCTTTTAAGTTGTTAGTTAATTTCAAAGTAACCCTTCAATTATCAAAGTGAAGACTTGCCTCCTTATAGTTATCATTAATTTAATGTCAGTTATGTTCTATTGGTTGATTTTTCTCTAAATTTGTTTTACGTGCTAGTCATGCATTTGTTTACCAGAATATATTGATATCAAGTGGTAACTATAAGGAGACAAATATTTATTTTAATAATTCAAGTTGAAATTGACTAACAATTTAGAAGGGCGGATATATATATTTTTCTGACCGCAGGTAAGAGTTGCGGTCAACAAAAAATTATTTAAAGTGTGGGTATTTTAGACATTTCTCCTGGCAGCACCTCTTAATTGTGACCAGCAAAAAAAAATTTATCTGACCACAACTAAGAGGTGCGGTCAATTCCTCTTTAGGCTATTAGATCTCTGAATTAATGGTGTAAGATCCATTAACTGGAATAATAACCTTAGCTAACGTGTGTTGCGGAACGAGACTCATATATATATATATATACATATATATATATATTTGATTAGTAAAATAAAATTTTATTAATAACCCCATGTGATACATCTGTGATAAATCCATAATATTTGGATTGGGCCACATCAATTGTATTAAATAAAATACTACAATAGAAAACCACTAGATAGACATAAATATAAAAAACATTTAATTTCTGCACCGGATATTCAAATATCATTCTAACCAACCCGTATCCCTTGTGTATATCCTTAAGGACTAGCCAGAGCTCCTTGAACATTTATGTAATCATTACATAAATATGACCCATTCCAATACTGGCCCAGCAAATTACCTTCTTATTAAACACCATCTGATTTCTGGATAAGGATCCTCTCCGTTTCATTTGAAATGAAGAGTCTCCATTTAAAGATTGAGATTTAAAGTTATTAGATCTAAGGCCTAGAACATGGCACCTCATTTAAAAATCACTAACTTAACTTAATTCAAATAAAAAAAGTTAACTAAGGTTTATGAAAACCACTAACTTAACTTAACTCAAATTTGTCTTTACTCTTTACCAATATATTTATTAAGCATCAACTCCTAAACTACACAATATTTTTACTTTTTACTTCAAGGTTTAACCAATTTAAATTTCAATAATCTAATTTACTTTTACACTAGTTAATTGGCAAATATTAAAATTTAAATTGTGAATTTTTTTAATTTTTAAAATAAAAATTTTATACTTAATATATTGCTTTTTAAATATTTTACAACATTAATAACTATTTAATGTTGTAAAATATATATCAAATCATATTAAGTATCCTTTTCCTTATTAATTATCCTTTTCCTTTTCCTTTTCCTTGCAGGAGGTTGGCCTGTCTTGTTAAATTAGGATCATGGCTAACATCATATTATCTTTTTCCTATCTTAGTTTGGATTGACTAATCTTTGATTTGATGACCTTACTAAAATAGCTAGGACATAAATTCTTATTGCATATTGAATTCTTAGTATTGTCGGATAACAATTATTTTATACTCCTAATTAAATAAACATAAATAAGGACTGGATAGTAATTTTCCTCCACTTATTTTTCAGATTTTAATTTCCACCCATTTTAACTCTCACTTCTGAATTTTATTTATTTTTATTTTTATTTTTATTTTTATTTTTCACCCACTGTACTAACTAAATTAACTCCCCGAAAAAAAAAGAAAAGAAAGAAAGATACAATCTAGGTAAGGGGGTACATAAGCCCCTGTGACAATAGTTATTAATGTAGTTATTTTATAAATTTGTTCTAAATTTATAAATACATTTTTAATCCTATTTAATGTAGTTATTAATGTTGTAAAATATTTAAAAAGCAATATATTAAGTATACAATTTTTATTTTAAAAATTAAAAAAAATCACAATTTAAATTTTAATATTTGCCAATTAACTAGTGTAAAAGTAAATTAGATTATTGAAAATTTTAAATTGGTTAAACCTCGAGATAGAAAGTAAAAATATTGCGTGGTTTAGGAGTTGATGCTTAATAAATATATTGGTAAAGAGTAAAAACAAATTTGAGTTAAGTTAGTGGTTTTCATAAACCTTAGTTAACTTTTTTTATTTGAGTTAAGTTAAGTTAGTGATTTTTAAATGAGGTGACATGTTCTAGGCTTTAGATCTAATAACTTTAAATCCCAATCCTTAAATGGAGACTCTCCATTTCAAAATGAAATGGAGAGTATCCTTATCCCTGATTTCTTGCCTCACCATCTCCACAATGTTTTGGCTGCACCCAAACCAAAACGGCACCATTTGACTATATTCGCCCTTAACCCCCGTGACCATTACGTTGAAATTGGCTAGAGACACATTTTCTAACCCCACACCCAATCGAAAATGTTAACTAAGAAGTGACGACATAACATACCTTCGCATATCATGTAGCTTGTTCCTTTTCAATGAAGAATTCAAAAATCATTTCCTTTGCAATTTTCTCCTGTTGAGAATTCTCCTTGATGAGACCCAACTCTTTTCCAAAAGCCAAAGTCTTTAAGATGGCTTCATTTCTTGTTGTAATGTCGCAACTCGTATTTTCTTTCCAAATAACAAACTTAATCACACTTCCACATGGCGCCTTTGATTGTAGTTTAATTCTTTAATTGATATCCTAGTGTTAAAGTTTTCTCCTTTTACTATACAAGGTCACAAGTTCAAATTTAAAAAATAAGTTTTTTTTAGTTACCCTCCTGACCTCTTTCTCAGGCCCCTCTAAGCCCTTAGATGAAATGTGTTCCAATATTGTAATAGTATAGGCCCTAAAAAAAAATTCCTAGTCTGCAAGTGTTGTCGACGCCGGGTTTTCGCTTTCTCTTTTCCTTTTCCAATTTTAGCCTTTTGGTTTAGATGATTTTTTGGAAAAGGTCGGCATTAATGTCGACGGGGTTTTGAAAGATCGTTTTTATGATGAGCCAATTAACCAGAGTCGCCAGTTGGCATATTTGAAATGGATGTACCAACTCATCCGAGTTTTCGTTTTTTTATAAATCGCTGGCTCATGTGTGACTCCGAATTAATTGGTCTGCGAATCGAGATTCATCGAGTTCGGGGGCTTGTTTAAGTGAGGGGAAGGTGTTAGGCACCCCTCGACTTCCGTGAAACACGGTTACCGCAATCTTGATGCTTTCCTATCATTTAATTCATGAATGTGTGTGTGTAGGTGTGCGTGTGTGTGTGTGTATGTGTGCCTATGTGAATGTTGTGGTGAGTTTGTATGAAAGAGTCATTTGGATTTTAGGGAAAATCGTGCTTTTAATTTGAGAACGTTTCGGAATGTCTTTTCGGTATACACGAGAAAGCTTGGTTCGTTATAAGAAAAATTTGATTTTTATTTATCAAAACTATGAGATTTTCATTAGGTGTCGTTTTGGCAAAACAAGAGTTTTAAACCTTCGTCAAAATAGGAATCGAGATCTATACGTTGCTTTCGTGAAATGATCGGGCAATTTCTAGAATCTCTTTAACCCTATATACAATGGTTTAATAAAACGTCATTTTATTTATAAAATCATTTTGTGTGATGTTTTGGAAAACGATCCTTCTTTAGCTTTCTCGTTAGATAGGAATCGACATTCATTAACATTTCTCAAATTTTAACCTCGTGATTCTAATATCCTACTTTGATTGATTTTATGAAAATCTTATCATTTAGCTTTGAAATCAATTTCGTGTCATAAATCAAATCAAGCATAAACACGCGTCGGGGCTATTCATGGGCATGTAAGCCATCAAAATATCCCCGAACGCCAACAATCACCAATTTCACTATTTCGGGGGCCTTAAACACGATTTTCGCCTTAGCGTCGTTTTAAGGCCCAACGATTACATATTTACAAAGAGGCTACATCCTACCCGCTACATACATCAAGACATGTCCATCATCGGATTTGGACCACGGGGTCGCTTTCCTAGGCTCACAACCAAGTATCCACACACAAACAATTGGATATTACAAGAAAATAAACCAACCCGGATAATCTAACAATACCAAGACATCCTAAAATAACGATTTAAAGGAATTGATACCAAATATAACACCTTAAAACAAACAAAGAAATTAATGAGAACGAATATCATCGGGTTGTTAGGAAGAAAAGAATTTTGTTCCAAATGGAACCATCACTAATACTCCATAATTTATCGTTCCATAATCATATGAAAAGCTTCATTTGATTTGACCAAAAGATGTGATAGAAATTGCAAAATTGAGGAGACTTTCACCTTGCAAATGAGATCAAAATGGATGTAAACTTGTGTATTGAATAGAAGAAGAAATATGTGTGATACAATCAAATCACAAAATATTATTCCTCTCTTTTTTTCTCACTTTCTCTCCTATTTTTTGTTGCAAATCTAGCTATTTTCCTCTCAATTTTCGTGCTTTGTTGCTGCTGTATCCTCTTTCTTTTCAATTTTTGCTGAACCTCCTGTATGCTGCCTGAAGCTGGCTTAAATAGGCTGGCCAGAGCCAGCCGCAGATCTATCTGCGGCTGGCCGCAGATGGATCTGCGGCTGGCCAGCTGGCACGCCTCCCATCGCACTCAGCTGGTAGTGCTGATTTCCTGGTTTCCGTGCTGGCGCACCCACTTGGCCGCAGATCTATCCGCGGCTGGCGGGCTTGACTTTCTCGATTTTCGTGCCACGCCTCGCTTTTCGTGCTGCAACGTCGGTTTTCGCTGACAGGCTCGTATTCTGCAGTCCGGGAATTTCCGGGAGACGTGCCACACCTTCCGGGAATGCCAAATTCGGATAGCCCTGCTATCATGTCGATTTCGGCTACAAATTATCATGGTGGCGTCGAGTGTCCGTACTTTTCCTATCTTTTGCTCTCGCAGGACGATCCACTTGACGAATTTGCCCCCTGTCATGATTAGTAAAAGGAAACGCAAAATTTGGGTGTCTACAGCTGCCCCTCTTTATCATGTTTATGAAATGATAAATGAAATGAACAGGATAAAGAATAGACACTCGATGCATGAATGACAGTGTGTAAGAATGACAGTGCATACATGATGCCTCACACATATAGCTTATGATGCAACATAAGATGCAATGCATGCAAGACATTCGCAAGAGTGTCAATGTATCAACCCCTTGACCGTGTTCGTTAGTCTTTGGGTTCACTCTTTCAATCTATCGTCTCGTTCGGGGCCGGGTATCGTCGCCGGTCACCCATCTCGTAACCCCCGGTTATCGTCGCCGGTTGGTTATCTTGTCGGAGCCGGTTATCGTCGCCGGTCATCCATCTCGTGATCGCCGGTTATCGTCGCCGGTCGATCGTCATGTCGGGGCCGGGTATCGTCGCCGGTCACCCATCTCGTAACCCCCGGTTATCGTCGCCGGTTGGTTATCTGTCGGAGCCGGTTATCGTCGCCGGACATCCATCTCGTGATCGCCGGTTATCGTCGCCGGTCGATCGTCATGTCGGGGCCGGGTATCGTCGCCGGTCACCCATCGCGTAACCCCCGGTTATCGTCGCCGGTTGGTTATCTTGTCGGAGCCGGTTATCGTCGCCGGTCATCCATCTCGTGGTCGCCGGTTATCGTCGCCGGTCGATCGTCATGTCGGGGCCGGGTATCGTCGCCGGTCACCCATCACGTAACCCCCGGTTATCGTCGCCGGTTGGTTATCTATCGGAGCCGGTTATCGTCGCCGGACATCCATCTCGTGATCGCCGGTTATCGTCGCCGGTCGATCTTCATGTCGGGGCCGGGTATCGTCGCCGGTCACCCATCTCGTAACCCCCGGTTATCGTCGCCGGTTGGTTATCTTGTCGGAGCCGGTTATCGTCGCCGGTCATCCATCTCGTGGTCGCCGGTTATCGTCGCCGGTCGATCGTCTCGTCGGGGCCGGGTATCGTCGCCGGTCACCCATCTCGTAACCCCCGGTTATCGTCGCCGGTTGGTTATCTGTCGGAGCCGGTTATCGTCGCCGGACATCCATCTCGTGATCGCCGGTTATCGTCGCCGGTCGATCGTCATGTCGGGGCCGGGTATCGTCGCCGGTCACCCATCTCGTAACCTCCGGTTATCGTCGCCGGTCGGTTATCTTGTCGGAGCCGGTTATCGTCGCCGGTCATCCATATCGTGGTCGCCGGTTATCGTCGCCGGTCGATCGTCATGTCGGGGCCGGGTATCGTCGCCGGTCACCCATCTCGTAAACTTTTCACTTCAACACGTCAAATGGCTGCAAGGGAGCAAGGTGGGGCCCACCAGGGCCAGCCGCAGATGGATCTGCGGCCAGCCGCAGATACATCTGCGGCCAAGATCGGGCCTTATAACCAACGCGCCTCCTCCAGATCTGTCACTTTCAACTTGCAATCCTCAGAGATTCTCTCGATTTTTCTTGTTCGCAAGGGCTTTTTGTCGATTTTTTTCAATTTTCCTGCAAAAACTGCTCCGGTAGGGTCGATCTACGCGCTTCTTTCTCGCCCGTTCTATTCCAGCTATGGATCGTGATGCGCCCAGTAGCTCCTCCGCCTCTCGGACTTCGGGTGTTCGCCGTCGTAGGGCTGCACCTGCCCCTATTCCCCCTCGTACCCGTCAGGCTCGTCGCTTGGCGGAGTCTGTCATCCGTCCTGATCACCCGGACGTTGAGGAGGTTGCTCCTCCGGAGGTTGCGGTGGAGGAGCCGTCTTTCAGCACATCAGCTCCCCCCACTCATCGCACCTTATCTGGCGCTTCTGTCCAGATACCCGATCTATTGGGTCGGGATCTCAGTCGTCATCCCTCGGCATCTCTTGTGGCTAATGAGGTATCCTCGATTCGGCTTTTCATTTGTTCTTGATTTCTCAATTTCCGGTTTTATCTGGATTGACCCATTGGTGATTTTCACAGGTGCCTGAGTTTACCCAGCCGAGGGGTAACTGGTTCAACATCTACTCCCTTTACGCGGCCCTGCACAGTGATTATCGGGCGATGGTGGACTCTTGGGGCTTTCGACATTTCTTCACTATCATCCCCCGCCAGTGCCCCTGGGGTTACATGAGGGCTTTATCCGAGCGATGGTTCCACCAGACGCAGTCTCTTCATCTCCTCGACTGCGAGGTCGTGTTGACCCCATGGGACTGGAGGTACATTACCGGCATTGAGTTTACCGGGTCCCGCGTCCCCTTGGATCTTGATATCACTCCTGTGGAGGTTCGAGCTTTGCTGGGCTTCGCTGCTGAGGACCGGGTCTTTAAGGCCCGCAGTATCCGATCTGGTGCTTTGGCTGTCGATGCAGTCGGGGGTCTCTATGCGCTGCCTATTCCAGCAGATCAGGGCACCAGAGACATTCTGCTACGACGCCTGTTCCTGACCATCATGAGGGGTTGTTTTTCTGGGGAACAACTCCTCCACCATTCATTTCAGCGTCGTAGGAGCGGTCAGAGACGTGGACCGCATCGGTGATTATGACTGGGGGTCATTCACCTTTGCCTATTTCCTCCATGGCATGCGTCTACGCTCAGAGGGACAGACTGATGCCTGGCTCGGCTTCTACCATTTTCTGTTGGTGAGTCCCCTCCTCCTCTCTCTTACTGTATTTCTTTTCCTTTCATCTCTTTTCTGTATTTGATAGTGACTCATGCCTTGCCTTGTTTCTATTCACAGTTCTGGGCTTACGAGCGGCTGCCATGTCTGAGGCCTATCACTACTCTGGGCCCGGACACTTATCCTCGGGGTCGGCGATGGCATCACAGCACTCTGGAGGAGGTCCCCGTGTCGGGCAGCTTTGCCCATTGTCGTATTCAGCTGGAGTTTGATCACGGCTGCCGACGTCGTCTGGATTCCCTACCTCTCCGATCATCTGACTGTGGGGTTTGCTGACGGCATCCTTCCGGCCCGGAGTTCGAGCTTTCCACCCGTCGCCTCACTTTGCAGAGTGTTGGAGGCTGGGTGATGTATCTGGGAGAGCGCGCATTCAGATGCGTCACTGGAGAGATCCGCATCCCGCACTCCCTTTCTTTCACTACTTTCTGGCCGCTGGATTCTCAGCCCTCGGAGATCATGCTCGCCGGGGAGGATGGTCGGATGCTTTCCACGGGTCCCACTACGAGTGATGCATTCCGTACATGGTGGGTGCCCCGTACCATCGGTCCTCAGACTCGGGCCACTTTCTTTCTTGGAGATATGGTTCCAGGCTCGGTGACGATGACCGATTGGGCTGCCTGTGTTCGGACCCCTACCCACGCTGAGCAGATCGCCTCATTGACCCGTCAGGTAGATCAGTTGTCGCTGTTTATTCGGGGGTTGGGCCGGGCCCCGGAGGAGGCTTACACCTACGATCCTGACGGTGCAGGTTATGATGCAGGCCCGAGTTCATCTGATGCCACAGCGCATCCCTACATCCCTGATAATGAACTTTGGTCCTCCGAGCTCGACGACTCCAGGGGATCAGTTCGAGGATCCTGCTTTCATAGATGATACTGATTTTATTTAGACCAGGATAGGATAGGGCCTTTTGTATCGGCACCTGCCTAGATTTCTTTTTCATTTATGCACTATGTACTGAACTCATTTATTTATTTATTTACGCACAGTTCTTTTTCATCTCTATGGAATTCACCTGCTTTATTATTAACTGTATGATGCATGCTTTTATTTATGGATAGAGAATGACCCCTGTACAGTCTTTTTGATACTATTTTTTCAGATGTCGTCCTCGGATACTGTGACTCGTTTGGATTCCATTCCTCCCACAGGGTTGGTCGGCAGCCTCTTCCGCTGGTTGGACAGTTTACTGCCGGCAGACAGGATTATCGCAGATGGTCTTTTGGGACATTCTTGGTCCTTACTGGCCTTTCAGGTGCCAGCGGGCTTTGTGGATGGTCTTCTGAGCTATTGGGCCCCTGCTCGTCAGGTGTTTAGGTTAGGGACCGTAGAGCTGACCCCCACCCTTGAGGAGTATGCTCGCTTTACCGGCTTGCCGTTGGACGGCCCTTGTGCTAGGGTCACAGTTGGTTCCATGCGCCGTCAATTCTTGACTTTCACCGGTTTGCGGAGGGCTGTCTTATTACCGGTAATCATATCGGACCATATGGTTCCTCTTCAATTCTTGATTGACCGATTTGGCTCACCTGACAGTTTCCGTATTTTCCTCGGTGATTTTTCCGTGTCCGAGGAGCGTTGGGATGCCTTGAGAGTGGACGTTCTGATGGCCTGTGTCATCTCAATTTTGTATTTGCCTGCAGGACCCGATCATTTGGATATGCGGATTGTGGCGGCCGTTCGAGCCCTCCGGGAGGATCATACCATTCTTCCTATGATATTGGCGGATACCTATATGTCAGCCACATATTGCCAGTCCTTCCGAGGCAGAGCCTTCAGAGGGAGCTCGACTTTGCTGTATGTGTGGTTCATGAGTCATCTTAGTCCCATCGGCCACTTCCGCCGCCAAGGGTTTTGCTTCAGTCACAACATAGCCGCGCAGTTTTCGTTTCGTCCCGCGAGTTGTACTGATGTGGCCTCCTGGACATCATTTTTGTCTATCATTGAGGACCCCTTTCATCTATTGGTTTACTCGGGCTATTGCTCCTTCATGAGCTTCTTGACTCATGTGCCTGGCATGGATTTCATTCCCATTGCTGGTTTGAGGGCGTGACGACCTATCATCCCCTGGCGGTTATTGGGCAGTTTGATCAGAAACAGGATCTACACCCCTTCGCGGGTGCAACCGCATACCGATTCCTTTATATCATCCCGTACAGAGAGGGATCTACTGCAGGTATACGAGCTTTGGGATTGCAGGATCTTTGCCGAATATAGTGAAAGCTGTCACATCCAGACATTTGCCTACGTACAGTGGTTGCGTGGAGACTTGGATTCGGCTAGTTTGAGTCGGACTGGGGCCTTTGATGACTCTGGAGTGATTTTCACAGAAGATACCACAGACCACCCCATTTCAGCCGATTCTGCCCCGAGTCGGGTCGCTGAGGATTCCCGACTCCGCCTGGCCCTGATTACTACTGAAGCCGAGAGGGATGTCGCCCTTGCCGAGAGAGATGAGGCCATTCGGGCGAGAGATGCTGCCATTGCTGATAGAGAGGCCATAGTATTTCAGACCATGGTAGTGGTAGATGCTCATTTTGGGACTGTCAGCCGAGCTACTGCTTTACTGGATCGTATTGATATGATGGGGCATCATATTGCAGGAGATGCTGATGCTTCAGATCTATCCACCACCTTATCCATCCTGCTTCGGCTAGTTTCAGATTTGTAGATTATTTGATTTCCTGCATAGACTATGTTGGTTTCATCAGTTATTGAAAGAGAAATCTTGTAATAAAACGACTTATATATATAGACATGCATTTAAATTTAGTCATTTTCCCCTTTTGTCGTATCATTGCCTTCCATTGGATCATCATTTTATCCAATTGACCATGATTTTGACATCTCGCCTTCTTTCTTTTCTCAAGACTTGATGGAGATTTGACAGATATTGCCGCACACCTTTTGATTTCGTCGGATTGAATCTCAGATTTTGGATAACTGTTTGGGTTGGATCAGGGTATGTATTCTGGGATGAAACTGGTTAGGCAGTTGGTTTCGGGAAGGTTTTGAGGGTGTAGGGAGGTTTTATCTGGCTATCGAAAATTGGTTTTGGTTAGGGAAAGGATTATTTCTTTTAAAGGATCGGACCGCGCCATGATGGGTGCCTACGTACCCCCACAAGTTGGGAGATCAGGTCCTACGTAGTTCGCTCTCAAAGGAAAAACAGAACTGATGATTTAAGCGTAGAACCGCTTCACCGAGTCAGAATTGAGGGGTTGTGGAAATACCTCACCATCCATTTCTTGCAATATGAGGGCTCCTCCGGATAGCACTTTCTTGATCACAAATGGCCCTTCCCAGTTCGGGGCAAACTTCCCCTTGGCCTCGTCTTGACAAGGCATGACTCTTTTCAACACCAAATCATTTTCCTTGAACTTCCGAAGGCTTATCTTTTTATCGTTGTACACGATCGAGAGATCCTCTGTTGATATAGCTGACCATGCCAAACGGCAGCCACTCTCCTTTCATCAATCAGGGCCAATTGGTCGTATCGACTTTGCATCCAATCCTCCTCGCTTATCTGAGCATCGATCACTATTCTGAGGGACGCCATCTCAACTTCAACTGGCAGGACAGCCTCCATTCCATATACCAAGGCGTATGGGGTTGCCCCTGTAGAAGTACGCGTTGACGTTCGGTAGGCTAACAAGGTGAGGGGTAACAAATCCGGTCATCCCCGATGATTAGCAGACATTTTTGCCATGATCCTCTTGATGTTTTTATTTGCAGCCTCCACTGCCCCATTCATCTTAGGACGGTAAATGACGGAATTGAGATGCTTGATCTTGAACTGGTCACACAGTTCCTTCATGAGGGCGTTGTTTAAATTCTTGGCATTGTCGGAGACCACAACCTCAGGTTGCCCATATCGGCAAATGACATTATTCCTGATGAAGTTGACGATGACCTCCTGAGTGACTTTGGGGAAAGAGGCTGCTTCTACCCATTTGGTGAAATAATCGATCATGACGAAGATGAATCGGTGCCCGTTGCTTGCTTTGGGCTCTATTGGTCCGATTACATCCATTCCCCACATTGAAAATGGCCAGGGGGAGGTCATACAGTGCAGTTCATTGGGAGGTGTATGGATCACATTACCGTGCGCCTGACATTGATAACATCGCTTGACATGATCATCGCAATCGGCCCTCAGTGTTAACCAATAATGCCCTTGTGTCCTCAAGATCTTTTTGGCCAACATCGGTCCACTCATGTGTGGCCCACACACCCCGCCATGGATTTCATTCATAATCCTTTGGGATTGCGTTTCGTCTACGCATTGCAACAGTCCCAACCCGGCATCCCTTTTGTAAAGTGAATCGCCACTCAGGTAAAACTTCATCGCCATCTTTTGAATTCTCATCCTTTCAGTCCGCTTTGCCTGATCGGGAAGGGATCTGTCTCTCAAATATTCCCTTATGTCGTGATACCAGGGCTGCCTTGTCAACACCACCTCGTTTGATAACACTGCCACATCTTCCTCATATGCCGGGGCATTCTGTACGGTGATCTCAATCTGTGGACTGTCCCTGCTCTTGATCACGTGGATTAAGGAAGCCAAAGTCGCCAATGCATCGGCAAAATCATTTCGTCCCCGAGGAATATGGCGGAAGGCGATATCTTCGAACTCTTGCGTAAGCTGGGTGACACAACGATGGTATGGAAGTAACCGAAGCTCCTTAGTGTTGTATACCCCGATTGCTTGTCTGATTACCAATTCTGAATCCCCAAACACCGCTAGTCTTTTTACTCCCATGTCACGGGCCAATCGGAGTCCCAAGATACACCCCTCGTATTCAGCGGTGTTGTTCGAATTGCTGAAACGAAGTTTAGTGGCCACGGGGTATTGTTCTCCGGTGATAGAGACTAGGACCGCTCCGGCTCCTGCCCCCCCCGGCATTCATGGCACCATCAAAATACAACTTCCAGAATTGTCCCTCGTCATCACATTTTTCGCGCGATACCCAAAATATATCCTCGCCCGGGAGAGGAGTTTCTAACGGCTCCATCCCTCCTGCCGGGGCTTCTGCCAACTGATCTGCAATTCCCTGCCCTTTCATGGCCTTTTGGGTCACGTACACCATGTCAAACTGTTGTAAAATCAACTGCCATCTTGATAGTCGACAATTCAGCATGGGCCTTTCGAAAATATATTTCAGGGGGTCCATTCTTGATATCAGGTACGTTGTATGCCCATGGAGGTAGTGCTGTAATCTCCCTGCAGCCCAGGCCAGAGCACAACAGGTCTTCTCAATGGGAGTGTAATTCTGCTCACATTGGCTAAATCTTTTGCTGAGGTAATAGATGGCCTGCTCTTTTCCCGCCTCATTTTTCTGTCCCAACATACATCCCATTGCGATGACATTTACCGATATATACATAAACAGAGGGATCCCCTCCTTCGGGGGTACCAGCACTGGTGCCTCAATCAATTGCTTTTTAATGGTCTGAAACGCCTTCTGACACTGCTCATTCCATTCTTGGGACACCCCTTTTCTTAACAGTTTAAAAATCGGCTCACATGTAGTCGTCAAGTGGGATATAAAACGGCTGATGAAGTTTATCCTCCCGAGGAATCCTCTTATCTCCTTCTCTGTGTGGGGTGCCGGCATATCCACAATGGCCTTAATCTTTGCTGGGTCCAACTCAATGCCCCGATCACTAACCAGGAAACCCAAGAGCTTGCCCGATTGTACTCCGAAAGCACACTTGGCTGGATTGAGTTTCAGATTATACTTTCTGAGCCGATCGAATAGCTTTTTGAGATGAGTTATATGATCGGATTCTACCTTTGATTTTACAATAATGTCATCCACGTAGACCTCGATCTCCTTGTGCATCATATCGTGGAACAAGGCCATCATGGCTCTCTGATAAGTAGCCCCGGCATTTGTGAGACCGAAAGCCAGTCGTCTATAGCAGAAAGTGCCCCAGGGGGTGATGAATGCGGTTTTTTCCCGGTCCTCTTCCGCCACCATTATCTGATGATATCCCGCAAAGCAATCCACAAAAGAATACATTTCGTACTGGGCTGTGTTATCTACCAAGATGTGTATGAAAGGCACCGGGAAGTTATCCTTGAGACTGGCCTTGTTTAGATCTCTGTAGTCTACACATACCCTCACCTTTCCTCCAGGTTTAGCCACTGGGACCACATTGGATAGCCATTCCGGGTAAGTGGATACCATAATGATTCCCGCCCTGAACTGCTTGATGATCTCTTCCTTCACTTTTAAGCTCCACTCAGGTTTCAACTTTCTTAGTTTCTGCTTGACAGGCCTGAAACCCTCCTTGATGGGTAACCGGTGCACCACAATGTCGGTGGACAATCCGATCATATCCTCGTGCGACCAGGCAAAGACATCCTCATATTGGCTTAGTAACTCAATCATTTCTGCTTTTTGGCTGGGGGTAAGGTCTGTCCCTATCTTGAGTTCTTTTGGATTGTCAGGGGTTCCGATATCTATAGTGATGGTTTGGTCCAAATTGGGTTTGGGTTTATCTTCAACCCATCCTTTGATCTCATCAGGTGCGTCGTCGTAATCTGTCTCGTCTTGCTCAATGCCCATTAAATCGAAATCCAGCTCAATGTCAAAATCATAATCATCATTCAAATTTGAAAGACCATTTGTTAGGCAAGGAATACTCAAGTTGGTACACCTGACATAAAACAAAGTACTTGTCATATATAAATCATTTACGACGATCGCAATTTCAAATAACACGAAGAAACGACACAATTATGCAGAAATAAAACAACAACAAAATAAAACTTCTTCATTCCCCCATCCTCTAGGGTTAACCACCCTGACGTCGAGCTTTACCCTTGTTTGGATATCACTGGTTTTTGGGTCCAATTATCGATGGTCAGGTCAGATGAAATGCGCTGGATAAAGGAGGGCCTCACATCGGACACCTCCCCGATAATCACGGATACGTCGCCTGAGTCCTTCTCCATATCCTTTCCAGGAATAATCAGCCCTGCCCAATCGATGACAGGCACAACTTGTTGGGCTCCTGGTGGTGTGGATAACATTCGTCCCCTCCTTACTGCTTTGTTGATTGTCCGGGGATATAGCATTTGGTTTCGAACTCCTTTTGCGACCTCCCGCAGGAAACTTTCCCTCCGGGCCGACTCATTACATGTGGGGGTTAACTCTTCATTCCCTGCCCCAATCACAGGTCCGCTGATCCCCTGCTTATTGTCGACTTTGGTCACTGGACTGCCAACTAGTCGAATCGGAGTCGCACCCTGACGGTGTCCTCGTACTGCGCCCACATGGTATCCCAATCCTGCTTTGCCTATCTGCTGTGGTAGGTGGATGGGCTCGGTGATTCCCTGACTGCTTTTCCCTAGTCCCTGTCCAGGTTGGAAGTTCATTTTAATCATTTCCCGTGCCACAAAGGTGAGTTCCGGAGAGACCCTTGGTTTCACAGCTGGAGCCCCCAGGCATCTATAATGGGGAGTGCTAATCTCTAGTGCTTGAAAGCTGGCAGGCGCCGCTGTCTCATCCACATTGATTACTGGTAGGCCACTCCTGGGAGGAGAAGGGTCATCACATTCGGCCGAGATCGTTACCAGATTCCCATCGATGATCAACTTGATTTGTTGGTGGAGCGTGGAAGGAACTGCCCCGGCCATGTGTATCCACGGCCTCCCTAACAGCAGGTTGTAGCTTGCCGTAATATCTAGGACTTGGAAGGATATATCAAAAGTATAGGGCCCTATCTCCACTGGCAATTCTATCTCTCCGATGGTATCCCTCCGGGATCCGTCAAAAGCCCGAACCACCACATGACTGGCCCGTAGGCGCTTGAGACTGATGTTCATTTTCTTCAGCGTGCTGAGAGGACATATATTCAATGTCGATCCCCCGTCGATCAGCACCCCATTCATGACATATCCTGAGGAGATTACCGCGATGTGTAGCGGTTTTCGGTGCCCCCTTCCCTCTTTGGGAATGTCCTCCTCCGTAAAGGATATTGCATCGGTTTCCAATAAGTGGCCTATCAGCTGGCCGAAACCCTCCTCACTAATTTCTTTGGACACAAATGCCTCCTCCAGAACCTTCATCAGGGTCTTGCAATGCTCACTGGATGACAACACCAAGTCTATGACTGATGTTAGGGTTGATTTCTCACTTAAAATCTGGATCCCCCTCGTTTCTGGGTGATCCATCCTTTTCAAAAACTCTATGGCCCTTTCCTCGGAAACCTCTTCATTTTTTCTCTTTTGGCTCTCAAGGACTCGCCCGGGAAGATATAAGGGGTTCCCCTTGGTCGTCACGGAAGCACAACTGGCCGCTTCCTCTGGTATTCCCCCATAATTCCAGGGTACAGTCTTCAGACTACTGATAGGGAGTTGCGGCCTTGCTGCAAGTATGATGGGCCTCGGGGCTGTCAACTTGACAGGTCTTTCCATGCCATTTGTACTTATCCCTATCAACCTGATGGGCGCTCCCCGTGCGCTCCCATGATCATGTATCACGTTGATCAATTCCTCAATTTTCTGCACATAGTTCAACCTTGGCGGCCCCCCAGCCTCACTTGCCTCCGTCACATTAACTCCCCCCCCCCCATCATGTCTTGGCAAGGGATTTGCCTTAACATTCGGGGAGTCCGGTTGTTCCACCACAATCTCTCCACTGTCTATCATGTTTTGAATTCGATGCTTCAACGTCCAACAATCTTGAGTATCATGGCCAGGGGAACTGGAGTGGTATGCACATCGCTTGCTCGGGTCAAATCTTCTACCCTTTGGGTCACTCGGTGGTGCCAGACCAACTATTTTCTTTTGGGCTACTAATACCGCTAGTACCCGTTCAAGCGGCTCCCCGAGCGGGGTGAATACTCGATTTTGCGAGGCCTCATATCTCCTTCGCCCCTCTGTCCTTTGATCTGTGAAGTTTGGCTGACGGGATGGACCTCCCCTCTGTACCTGAACCGGAAGATGACTTTCCGTTTTTCTGGATGACCCCTGTAAGATGAGGGAAACATCCTCTTCCTTCTTCTTTTGGACCCTCCGGGAAGTGCTGCCATAGTTTTCCATTTTGTATTTGCTCGGACTTTCGGAGCAGTTTCTAAAGCAGTAAGATCCCGGATTTTACCCGATTTCAAACCCATGTCAACCATCTCTCCATGTTTAATCATTTCAGCAAAGGGTCTTCCACTCCCCGAGATGACCCGCTCATAATACGGTGCCTCCTGAATGTCTACAAAGGTCATTACCATCTCTGATTCGCTCATCGGGGGAGTTACCTGTGCGGCCATGCCCCTCCATCTTTGCGCATATTCCCTGAAGGATTCCCTAGGCTGTTTTTTAACCTTTGTCATTTGGTACCTGTCAAGAGCCATCTGGGCCTGAAAGCTGTATTGGGTTAAGAAAGTATGGGCCAATTCCTCCCAGTTGTGGATTCGGGCGTTGTCGAGGCGAGCATACCAGATTCTTGCCTCCCCTGTTAAGCTTTTCTGGAATAGTTGCATTCTCAACCCCTCGTCTTCGGCATAAGACCCGAGTTCTCCAATGTATATTTTCAAGTGTGTATAGGGGTCTCCCTTTCCATTGTACTTTTCAAACTCGGGGACTTTGAACTTTTCGGGATATCTGGCTCCGGGGAAAACACATAGATCTGAATAATTAACCCTGCCCAAGGAGCCTATGCCCCTTAGAGATTGGATGGTCTCCTCCATGTGTTTCATTTTTCTCCGAAGGTCGTCATTGTCCCCTTCTTCTGGGATAGTAATCACTGTCCTGCTATGTATGGGAGCGGCCTTCGGGATGACTGGTTCGTCCTTGAGTCGGGGTTGGTCCTCTTTAAGCAAGTTTGTACCATTTTTAGGAGGATTCTGATCATCCCCTGGTGGTGGAATATTATGCGATCCCTGGTTTACCGGATCCTGTCTGATTAAGAATTGTTCCTTTAACATCGTGGCCATTTCCATCATCTGTCTTTTAAAATCATCAAACTCTTCCCGAGATATGGAACTATGATTAGGAATATCAGCCATTTCAGATGTAGAATTTTGGGCTTTCTTAGACTGCGAACGGGTTTGAGGAGCAATCCTACAGAGACAACGGTTCGAAGTTTAGTCCCGGGGAAAATGAAAACATGGATGCATGCTAAAACTGTAAAAAATTTTTGTGTGTTTTTGGGTTTTTTAATCTTTCCCTGTAAAACAGAAAGTTAGTAGTCCTTTAGTGCCATAACCAATGCCAAACATGCTTTATTATGCTCCCCCAACTATTCCCTGCAATTCACAGCGGTTAGTAATCTCTTTCGACACAGAAAAAGGGATGTATGAATATTGAATGAGATCATGACATTTAGACATATAAACATAAAAAGGCATGAAGAGACTTTTCCTGCGTTGGGTTAATCTGAGGCTGACCTACCCTAGGGTTACTCTCGCGGGCTTTTCGGCATGAAGGTTCCCAAATCTTCGCAATCTACTCGTTTGAGCCCTTTCGATTGGAGCGGATTCGAGTGGTGCGTTTCCTGAGCCATCTCCGGGGAGCAGCCCCATCGAGTCCAGTAATAAGCAACCGACGGGTTCGCCTCAGGAGGAGGTACAATCTCAACATACATTCACATTCATCGTCCTCACCGTATGCAAATGATTACTTTAAGGTAAAACAAATCCATTCAATCATTCATTCATTGGACAACAACACACATTCACACAACAATAAAAAGAAGTCAAAATGTCGCATACACATACACATTTATAAATTTTAAAGGATAGGATAGCATCAAGACTTGACGCGGCTTAAGCCCTCTAATGTCCCCAGCAGAGTCGCCAGCTGTCGACGCCGGGTTTTCGCTTTCTCTTTTCCTTTTCCAATTTTAGCCTTTTGGTTTAGATGATTTTTTGGAAAAGGTCGGCATTAATGTCGACGGGGTTTTGAAAGATCGTTTTTATGATGAGCCAATTAACCAGAGTCGCCAGTTGGCATATTTGAAATGGATGTACCAACTCATCCGAGTTTTCGTTTTTTTATAAATCGCTGGCTCATGTGTGACTCCGAATTAATTGGTCTGCGAATCGAGATTCATCGAGTTCGGGGGCTTGTTTAAGTGAGGGGAAGGTGTTAGGCACCCCTCGACTTCCGTGAAACACGGTTACCGCAATCTTGATGCTTTCCTATCCTTTAATTCATGAATGTGTGTGTGTAGGTGTGCGTGTGTGTGTGTATGTGTGCCTATGTAAATGTTGTGGTGAGTTTGTATGAAAGAGTCATTTGGATTTTAGGGAAAATCGTGCTTTTAATTTGAGAACGTTTCGGAATGTCTTTTCGGTATACACGAGAAAGCTTGGTTCGTTATAAGAAAAATTTGATTTTTATTTATCAAAACTATGAGATTTTCATTAGGTGTCGTTTTGGCAAAACAAGAGTTTTAAACCTTCGTCAAAATAGGAATCGAGATCTATACGTTGCTTTCGTGAAATGATCGGGCAATTTCTAGAATCTCTTTAACCCTATATACAATGGTTTAATAAAACGTCATTTTATTTATAAAATCATTTTGTGTGATGTTTTGGAAAACGATCCTTCTTTAGCTTTCTCGTTAGATAGGAATCGACATTCATTAACATTTCTCAAATTTTAACCTCGTGATTCTAATATCCTACTTTGATTGATTTTATGAAAATCTTATCATTTAGCTTTGAAATCAATTTCGTGTCATAAATCAAATCAAGCATAAACACGCGTCGGGGCTATTCATGGGCATGTAAGCCATCAAAATATCCCCGAACGCCAACAATCACCAATTTCACTATTTCGGGGGCCTTAAACACGATTTTCGCCTTAGCGTCGTTTTAAGGCCCAACGATTACATATTTACAAAGAGGCTACATCCTACCCGCTACATACATCAAGACATGTCCATCATCGGATTTGGACCACGGGGTCGCTTTCCTAGGCTCACAACCAAGTATCCACACACAAACAATTGGATATTACAAGAAAATAAACCAACCCGGATAATCTAACAATACCAAGACATCCTAAAATAACGATTTAAAGGAATTGATACCAAATATAACACCTTAAAACAAACAAAGAAATTAATGAACGAATATCATCGGGTTGTTAGGAAGAATTTTGTTCCAAATGGAACCATCACTAATACTCCATAATTTATCGTTCCATAATCATATGAAAAGCTTCATTTGATTTGACCAAAAGATGTGATAGAAATTGCAAAATTGAGGAGACTTTCACCTTGCAAATGAGATCAAAATGGATGTAAACTTGTGTATTGAATAGAAGAAGAAATATGTGTGATACAATCAAATCACAAAATATTATTCCTCTCTTTTTTTCTCACTTTCTCTCCTATTTTTTGTTGCAAATCTAGCTATTTTCCTCTCAATTTTCGTGCTTTGTTGCTGCTGTATCCTCCTTCTTTTCAATTTTTGCTGAACCTCCTGTATGCTGCCTGAAGCTGGCTTAAATAGGCTGGCCAGAGCCAGCCGCAGATCTATCTGCGGCTGGCCGCAGATGGATCTGCGGCTGGCCGCAGATGGATCTGCGGCTGGCCAGCTGGCACGCATCCCATCGCACTCAGCTGGTAGTGCTGATTTCCTGGTTTCCGTGCTGGCGCACCCACTTGGCCGCAGATCTATCCGCGGCTGGCGGGCTTGACTTTCTCGATTTTCGTGCCACGCCTCGCTTTTCGTGCTGCAACGTCGGTTTTCGCTGACAGGCTCGTATTCTGCAGTCCGGGAATTTCCGGGAGACGTGCCACACCTTCCGGGAATGCCAAATTCGGATAGCCCTGCTATCATGTCGATTTCGGCTACAAATTATCATGGTGGCGTCGAGTGTCCGTACTTTTCCTATCTTTTGCTCTCGCAGGACGATCCACTTGACGAATTTGCCCCCCTGTCATGATTAGTAAAAGGAAACGCAAAATTTGGGTGTCTACAAGTGTATTTAACAACCAATGATAACATTGATAAACAAAGGAAAACACACTAACATCACAAAATGATATCTTTGGGATCACTAACTCATGCCCCTTCAACTAAGAACACACTACCCCCTTTAGAAAAGAAGCCCTTTTCTTCTATTGTAATAGGTGGTGGAAAGGCCCAGTTTAATGCTAAGTTTTCAGTTTCTCTTCCCAAATTTTGCAAGGTCTTGGCATCATCTTCGGATAATGTAGCTGTACAATATGGAGACGAAGTGAAAGAAAGCATGGAAGTGGAACACAAACTGCCAGAGGGCCTTCGAGCCCAACTAATGCCAAATCATGTGGCCGTAATTATGGATGGTAACAGGAGGTGGGCGCGGCAGAGAGACTTGCCGGTGATGCATGGACACACTGCCGGTAAAGAGGCAGTGAAAAAACTTGCTCGGCTATGTTCTAAATGGGGAATTAAAGTTCTCACAGTTTTCGCATTCTCTACTGAAAATTGGAGTAGGCCAAAAGTTAGTAACATTTTCTGAATTCAGATCTGCTGTTCATTTTTCTCTTACACTATCTCAATGCATGTAATGGTGTCAGGTAATTTTTATTTATTTTTTGATCGCCGTAATAGTTATAGTTTTAAAAAACAAACGGTAAATAAAGTAAATACATAACACATGGCAGCAATACATAACATGAAACATGATAGATGAGATAGAGGATGGAACAAAATATTTGGACTCACATTTTCTTGCTGTGTTGAGAGTATTTTAAAACTTGTTTGCTATCCTGTTTGCCTGTTCGATCGGTTCCTCCTATCTCAATAGTAACAAGTTTTCTCTTCGTAGAGCTCAAGCAAAAATATATCTTTATTTATGTATAAAAATCTAGTGAATGGCAAAAGGTATTACCTAAAACTGATAGTTTGATATGGTGTAGGAGGAGGTTGACTTTTTGATGAATTTCTTTGAAGAGGTGGTCAAATTAGATCTGGAAGAGTTTATGAGGTACTTCTATATAATTTCTTGTGCATTATATAATTATTTGTTCTTTCTTGTTATCGCTTAGTTCCCTCCGAAGTTGAAGGGACCTCAGACCTAAACAGATGAACACAACGGTGATCCGTCGTGATTTTCCTCAGAAAAATAACCGGCATAAGGATACAAATATATGTTAAAAAATGCAGGTAAAGGTAAACCTAAAGAGAGAGCGAGAGTGAAACTACATGCCTGTTGTCAACGGTCACGTGCTTATATCATGTGACCTGACTAGCTCATCAATTCTTGATTTGTCATATATATTTTTAAGTCATTGTTGTCTAATACTCTCTTCGACTAAATATAAAAGTTCTGATTTATTTTTTTCCCATATTAAAAAGAGGATAAAATGACAAAATTATTTATATTTAAATTTTTATTTAATTGCATAGTTTTTTGCAAAATGACTAGTGATACTCTATAAATATGCATAGAGAATAGAAATATAACAATTAATACTAAAAGTATTATAGGTAAATTATTATAAAAAAATAAAATATTTAAGGTAAGTAGATATTTAACTTGAGACTATTTAAAATAATATTAAACACTTTTGTCCTGAGACAAAAAAAAGTATATTACAATCAAGGCAGTGGCGTAACTAGGTTGGGAAGTGAAAGAGCCAGGCCCCCTCTATAGTATTATTTGTATATTTTGTTAATAATTTATCTCGGCACCTTTCCAAATGGCTTTAAAAAAAATCATAATAGTGGACTCATATTTTAAAAACATATATTTATACTATACTAGGCCCAAAATAACATATAAAATTATTTTTCAAGTTTCAATACACATTAAATTTCATAATAATTTTCAAAGTCAAATAAATAAATTTAAAATTAAAAGATTTACTTATAGCATCTCTCTCGCAATCGGCTTAGCGATTGCTCCTTATCATAAATTTTTTTTTTTATCGAAGTGCACCTTTCACTCTTATATGATCTACGCGTTTATACTATAGATACCCACAAATATATGTAGAGCGCTAATTCATTTACTTTTTTTTTTTTGTAATGCAAGCAAATTGTAAAAGTTCTATTCTTGTTTAGGGATCGTAGAAATGTTAAAATTTATGTTTATGTGGAATTCAAAATCTTGAAAATTTTGAGAGGTGGGGAAAAGAAAAGAGATATGTAATAGGTTAAATTTTAAAATTGTCCCTCCATGTTGCCACCCAATTTTAATGTGGCCATTTAATTGGTAAAAGTTTTAATATGACCTAAAATTGTTAGAATTGGGTTCAATTCAGTACTCTAACTGAGTTGAGCATTTATTATAGATAAAATGATAAACTCGCCTAAATGAATTCATTTTTAATAATAAAACAAAATAAGTAACTATTAATAATTAAAAACTCATATTAATGACTGAAAAACAAATAATAAAATAACTAATGTTTAAAACTAATATTATTTTTAAAAGAGAAAATATAAAAATTTAGAAAATAATCAATTATTTTGAAAAATAATAAAATTTCATTTAAGGCAGATATTTGCAAAAATAAAAATATAAATAAATAAATAAATAAATACTATCATTAAAAATGCAAAACATCAATTAAAAAAACTACAAAACACCTTCAACAAAATATAGACATCTTCTCTTTTTCTTAAACAAAACATCAATTCAAAATAAAAACCAATTAAAAGAAGAAAAAAAACCCAACTATTTGCAGGTAATTGATTTCAATTTGTTGGATTTGGGGACATGGGGAGATGACTTTTGGATCTGAGTGGAGGATATAAAGAGGGTAGTGGTCGACGGCGGCGTCCAGACCTATTTCTATCTCTCTAGATCTATTTCTCATCTCTGTTTTTCTCTTTAGATCTCGGCGGCGTTCAGATCTAAGCGACGACAGGGGGAGGTGGGGGTACTGGGGGTCTGTTTTCCGATGAAACCTTATACCAAACACATTATCTGCAACTTATTTATAGCTTGAAGAATGAAGAGCCACATTCCGGGCGTAAATTTGTGTGGCTTCTTCACTCCTCCGGTCGCCGGCGTCGATTTCCTAGCTGTTTTGGTTGCCAGTTGCTTCCTTAGAACCTTGCCGCGGGTGATTTTTGTGATGTTTGCTTGGTACGAGCCATTTCGGAGAGAGAAAATGAGATGAAATTATCTGAGATGAAGATTTTGGAATGATAAGTGAATTGAAATGGCGGGTTTGATGGGTTTTATAAATTAGAATTGAAGGTTTTTAAAGAGCGGCATTTTGCAGATCCTTAGGCATTTGTAAACTATTAATTTGGTTGAATTATGTTTTAGTTTGTTAATTGTGAGTGTTGATTTGTTAGGCATTTTGTTCTTTTTGTTTGATTTTTGGAATTGAATCTCCCGTCTAAAATCATAGTTGAAATCAGCTGAAGAAGATATTAGATCTGAGTTGGGGGTTGGGGTGTTATTGGTGTTTTAGTGTGTGTTAGAATTTGAGTAATTATATTAGTTACTTAATTAATTAATTGTTATTTTACTTATTTTAATATTTACTTGTTTTATTTTTATTATTTAAAAGTAACCTATTTAGGCAAGTTTACTATTTTGCCTTTTAAAAAAAGCTTCAACTCAGTTAGAGGACTGAATTGAACTTGATTATGCCGATTTTGAGTTATATTGAAACTTTTACCGATTAAGAAGTCTCATCGAAATTGGGTGATAATTTAGAGAGACAATTTTGCAATTCGACCTATGTAATATTTATAAAAAAAATATTCTAAAATTGTTTAGCATTATACTACGTGACTACTTTTAACTTGAGTTTCGTTCCCCTAATTCTTACCCAAGTTTCTGCCTACGCCCCTGACCTCGGGGAGGAGGAGGAGGGGAGTACTGAACCCAGGATCTTTGCATAATCTTTGCTATGCAAATGTCTGGTAATACCTAGTATGCCAAAGTTTGTTGGTGCTTGGGTAGGGAGTTACAAAAAGAAGCAAACAGTCTTTTGCCACGTACCAGTTAAAAACATATCATTGTCCAATATTGCCTATCAAATGAGAAATCTTATTTGACTTTTTTAATATCAGAATCATTCGAGGAAAGCTTCTCACTATTTAATTTCTATTACAATATTGATAGGTATGACCATAGGATATCAGTGATCGGGAATAGGTCAATGCTCTCCAAGTCTTTACAAAAAGCAGTGGCTCAAGTAGAGGAGAATACAAAGTCGAACTCAGGAACTCAACTTAATATTGCAATCAACTATGGTGGTCGATACGACATTCTACAAGCTTGCACAGCTATTGCTAACAAAACGAAGGATGGTCTTCTTCAACTCAACCAGATTACTGAGAGCATTTTTGAACAAGAACTAGAGACAAAGTGCATTGCTGAGTTCCAAAATCCTGAATTACTCATACGCACGAGTGGGGAACTTAGAATCAGTAATTTCTTGTTGTGGCAATTGGCTTACAGTGAACTACACTTTGTTGAAAAAATGTTTCCCGATTTCGGGGAAGCCGACTTCATTGAGGCCCTGAGGTCATTTCAGAAAAGGCGAAGAAACAATATGGTGGACACAAGCATTAGAGAGGGCTAAAAGCACTTTAGTCACTCAAAGTTCTACTCGTTTTATAATGAGCCCCTAAAGTATCAATCTTCCTAATATGGACTCTCAAGTACTGTTAAGTTACCGATACACACCTATATAGATCTGGTGTGTGTGTGTGTGTGTGTATATATATATATATCAGCCTAATTTTTTGCCGAATAAAGTTGTGCCACTTCATCATTCAGGTAAAAAATCTATCTGATTACCAATTTGGATTCATAATGCTTATTTAACAGTAATATCGGGTACAAAGAGGATTGGTAGATTAGGGGCTCAATTACAACACAGGTGGAATTTTGACGACTAAAGCTATTAGCCCCATTAGAAATATATCGACCCGTTATTATTTCTATCTGTTGCATTTGCATTGTAGGAATTAAAATGAAAATGAATGGCTCATTCCCATGGAATTGAAAAAATATTTTTGATAGTTGCATTAAAATGAAATGAACTCATTATTCATATTCTTGCCAAATTGATGATTTTTATAATTCCTTAATATAGAGAGGTGGTGGAATGGCTCGTTCTATTACATTATTCATTTCTTCCCTTATCTCTTCCATTACTATCTTAATTTCCTTCCTTAAATTCAAATTTAGCACAATTCTATAAGAAGTCTCAGTGAATTTAATTGATTAATTAATCAATAAACAAGTTTATGTTCAGGAATTATCAGACCAGTGTATTTTGTGTGTGTATTTCTGTTTACCTAGAGAAGTTGAATAAGAATACACTGCTCACCTCTCCTTTGTATTGTTTATTTATTTTGCTAATATTTCTTGATTTCATATGTTTTGGGTAGATCTATTTATTCAAAATAGTTATATATATGTTTATTCTTGATTTCATATGTTTTGGTGGATGACATTTTTTTTAGTCTCGGCCGTTGCTTGTTACAATAGACGGTATTGATGGTGTATGCCTTATTTTCCTTCATAGCAAGTACTTACTATGAATTATTTCAAATATATATATACAGTCCCCTTCAGTTGAGGGATCCCTCAAATAGTGTTATTTGAGGGATGTGTATCTCAACCGTTGGATATGTTTTATGTGGCTGAGATTGTTATTCATATCAGATAAACTTAATATTATTGTTGGGGTGGTTATCTGATATGAGGTGGTTATCTGATATGAATAACAATCTCAGCCACATAAAACATATCCAACGGTTGAGATACACATCCCTCAAATAACACTATTTGAGGGATTCCTCAACTGAAGAGGATTGTATATACATATATATATATATATAGGGCAATGATTCATAGTATATATTTGTCATGGATCAAAAATGGGCAAATAACATCTCTAGCGTCGGTTACAATAATCAACGGCTGGGATTAAAAAAAAAATCTCGGCGTCCGCTAGTAATTCTAGCCGACGGGATTAAAAAAAATTTGGACGATTATGCCCCCCAATTAGAGAGCGACAACTACTCTGCAATAATTAGTGTTTTCTGAAAACAGTCGACTCATAAAAGCACTATTGAGTCTAGTAGGAGAGTGACAACTACTCTGCAATAATTAGTGTTTTCTGAAAACAGTTTACATAGGATAGTTCTTGACAATCAGTGTAATGCACCTACATTTGTAAAGCAGTGGATGGTGCATAGAAATGTTCGCATGATCCTTATTCATTGTGTAATAGGTCACTGTTGCTTCTCTTTAATAAAGGAATATGTCAATCTGTACTAAAATCATTGTAATACAGCATGATGTCTATGAAATGAGGACCAGATGCTCCTTGTCTTGTGCACAATGCTCAAGTTGTTATTCTTAAACTGTATTAAGTCGAATTTCTGACATGCTTGTAGGTAAAGTTGGAGGATTTATTGCTTCAATTCCTGAAGTCATGGTTGCAGCTTTACTGTGCTTTATGTTATCCTTCAAGGTGTTGGTTTAGCTTTGCTTCATCCGCTAGTAATTCTAGCGGAACTTGTGAAATTTGTAACTATTTGAGGGCATAATCATCCAAAATTATGCCCCAAAGAAATTTTTAATCCCGTCCGCTATAATTACTAGCGGACACTGAGGTATTTTTTTTTAATCCCAACCGTTGATCATTGTAACGGACGCTAGAAATGCTATTTACCCATTTTTGATCCATAACAAATACATACTATGAATCAGTGTCTATAAATATATATATATATATATATATATATATATATATATTGAAAGTAGTATGCACACAAGCCAATCATATTTGATATATGATGTAGCATATACTTTGTAATCTTATTCGTTTATTACGGACATTTTACTTTATCTACATTGTGCTGTTATATTAAATGTGATAAACTCATAGTTTTGAACAATGCTTTTAAAATCATGATGGTGATCATGCTAATGAGATCTAAATTCTAGATAGCTCACAAACTAAAATCGTTCATCATCGTTAGATTACTAAAAAGGGGATTAGGGAATCCGGATAGACTAGTACATACGTTGTTTGCTCTTAAAAAGAGGATGATTGATCTCATAATCATTTGTGTGGAGACACTAAAACAAGTATGCAGGTGCTTATTGGAGAATAAGTTCACGAACGTGGCTCGCTAAGGAATACCTAATGGAGTTTTACTCGTCTATCAATAGGAATTCCTCTAGTGATAGTAATACAAGTGATCATTGGACTTGAGATCATCATAGTATCTTGTGTATGATGAGTTATACTTTGACATGTCCCTTAAGACCTTTAAGGTATATCAAAGGGTATTATTGGGTATAATAAGTTGTACATGGAGATAGGTGAATGATCAACAAAGAATCTATCACATCTAGTAAAAGATGTGAATGTCCTATGTGATTCAATAAATGACAACTCAGTAGTCATTGGCCAAGACAGAATGAAATTAGAAAAGAGTTTCTAATTTACATTATTTAAAGTTGTGCATTTGGGAATCAAAATACATATAATTAAATAAAATAAGACTTGACAGTAATTCCATGTCTTATATTTAATTGGAACATTGTATGGTAGAAGGATTGAATTGTACGGTAAGTATTTACTGAAAAGTTCTTTTGTGATTAATGTTGAAATCTATATTATCTGAAAAGTCGTTCATCGCTAAGGGGGCTTACCCTTATTGTAGAATAAATATTATTTATTTAAATGAATTAAATAGTTTAATTTATTTATTTAAATAAGATTAGAATTGTTCTAATTGATTTATTCACAACCGGTTTAATATGGAGAACCTAAAGGGTCACACCACAAAAGTAAAATATTTATTTAAGAAGTAAATGACATAATTATAATAATAAGTTAAGTATATTTAATTTAATCTATGGAGATAGAATAAATTAAATAACTTAATATTTATTATTTAGGGTTCTAATCCATGACAACCGGTTGCTAGAGGAACTATTTCAGCAACCATCATCTCCATCGTTGATCAACATATTTAATGGTTGAGATTAAAAAAAATAAAAGCCCAGCCGCTACATGTTGTAGCGGCAATAAAATCACATGTACCGGCATCAATATTTACTAAAGTAGCCCTCCTTGAATGCATGCCGCTACAACATGTAGCGACTGACTTTATTCTTATTATTATATTATTATAATAATGAATTGTAATATAATATTATAATAATACTCTTGTCCCAAACTAATGAATGCATGCCGCTACAACATGTAGCGGCTGCTCCTTTCATGTCCCAACTTGTTTGTCTTGTCCCAATTTATTTCATTGGTTAATATTAACGTAGGAACTCTTCAAAAGCTAGCCATTTGGTTAATATTAGTTAGTAAACATATGTGAATAAAATTATCCATTTAGTTAATATTTGTTAGTAATATTATTAGTTAGTTAATATTATTATTAATACTAGTTAATAATATTATTATTACTTAGTAATATTATTAATATTAATTTTAGTTAGTAATATTATTAGTTAGTTACCACTATTAGTAATATTATTAATATTAATCATATTCTTAATAATAATATTTATATTAATATTAGTTAGAAATATTATTAATAGTAATATTAGTTAGTAATATAAATTAGGACAAGACAAACAATTTATTCACATACGTTTACTAACTAGTATTAATATTAATAATAATATTAACTAACTAATAATATTACTAACAAATATTAACTAGTATTATTAATATTATTAGTATTAATAATAGTAATATTATTAACTAATAATATTACTAACAAATTACTAACTAGTATTAATATTAATGATAATATTAACTAACTAATAATATTACTAACAAATATTAACTAAATGGATAATTTTATTCACATACGTTTACTAACTAATATTAACCAAATGGCTAGCTTTTGAAGAGTTCCCGCGTTAATATTAACCAATGAAATAAATTGGGACAAGACAAACAATTTGGGACATGAAAGGAGTAGCCGCTACATGTTGTAGCGGCATGCATTCATTAGTTTGGGACAAGAGTATTATTATAATATTATATTACAATTCATTATTATAATAATATAATAATAAGAATAAAGCCAACCGCTACATGTTGTAGCGGCATGCATTCAAGGAGGGATACTTTAGTAAATATTGATGCAGGTACATGTGATTTTATTGCCGCTACAACATGTAGTGGCTGAGCTTTTATTCTTTTTAATCTCAACCATTAAATATGTTGATCAACGATGAAGATGATGGTTGCTGAAATAGTTCCTCTAGCAACCGGTTGCCATGGATTAGAACCCTATTATTTAATATTTTAAAAATATTAAATATAAATTAATAAGAGGAGTCTTATTATTATTATTATTACTATTACTATTATTTAATTCCTAATAGGGATTGAGAATTAATTAATAGAAGTACTCTCTCATGAATTCCTAATTAGATTAGGAGTTTAATTTGATTAAAGGAGTTTAATTAGAATAGAAAATCTAATCCTAAATAGTTTAGGGAAGGGTTTTCCTACATCTATAAATAAAAGAAGTCTTATCATAGATTAGGGTTACACACTCTTGCATAACAATTGTGGAGAGTACTTATAATTTCTATAGATATAGAAACTAGAGTTTTGCCAACACCCATCTTCTTGAACAAGTATTATTCCTTGGTGGATCACCTCTAGAGACCAAACACTTGGGTGGCTAACGTTGATCAAAGGAAGCAATTTAATCGGTAGAATTCAAGGAGAACGCGAAGGAATTAGAGGTGAACTTGTACCTGAGGAAGCTAGAATTTTACAAGGGTATAATATTTATTCTCCATCTCTTTCGTTTAATTAATAATTGTGCATAAAGAAAGATCATGGTGATGGTTTGTATAAAATTTTAAAATCTGATTTTATCACGCTTCCGTTTTATTTATGTAATTTGATTGCATGTTCGCGTTATACAAACCTAATAGTGGTATCAAGAGTCAAACTTTATACGAATTATTAATTGTTTTGATTCTGTATATACATTGATATGTGTTTAGAACAATTTAATTGGGCATAATTGTTTATGTAAAATTATTTTATTTTTTATTTAAAAAAAAACTTTTAAAAAAAAATTGGTCAAAGTCAACGGTCAAACGTTGACTGGTCAACTGATCACGTGGCGCTGGCTGCTGATGTGGCGATGACTGGTCAATTGTTGACTGCTGACGTGGCGCTAACTGGTCAACTGTTGACGTGGCGCTGACTGTGGTCAACCTTTAAAAATGAAATAATTAATTTGGAGCTAGAAGGTTTTGAACCATTAACCTATTGGTCATAAGTTGGAAGCCTTACCACTATACCAAAATTACTTTTTATTATGAATTAGAATGTTTAATATTTAAACTATATAATTCTGGGTTTGAAGTTTGACTTAAAGGCTTGTTTGATTATTTCTTTTAAAGGTTTATGATCAAGGGTTGACCTCATTTTATTTATTTTTTTATTTCGTAAATTAAAATAAAGGGGTTTATTTTGATTTGGAATTTGATTAAAAATAAAGGAGTTTATTTTTATTCAAAATTGGATAAATTAAAATAAAAAGTTTATTTTGATTTGGAATTTGATTAAAAAATAAAAGGAGTTTATTTTTTATTCAAAATTGGATAAATTAAAATAAAAGAGTTTATTTTGATTTGGAATATGATTAAAATAAATAATTTTATTTTAGTTGGAATTAGATTTCATGATAACTAATTAGAGTTGGAATTAGATTTCATGATAACTAATTGGAGTTGAAATTGGATTTTATACTAACTAATATTGCACATTAAATGATATTAATGCATATATGGAATGATTTTATTATTCATGAGATGAATATTATTTATTGATGCACATGGAGACATGTATGATAATAAATAGGGATTGATTATGGACTATTGACCAATGTGTGATTGGAATTATTTTAGAGGATGCTTGAATGAATGAGTTTTATAAATGGGGTCTGCGTACCTCGTCTTCTCTAATTTTTCTTAATGTAAATTCTATCTCACTCCTATGTACTTCCCCTTGACTGCTGATCAAGGTTTCTATTATAGTAAATAGTTCATGTAATAGGATTAGTTAGAATTATTTTGAAGAATTGGAGACAAAGGAAAAAGGAGCGTTTGAAGACCCGTTTGTATTGGAGCCCGGGTTTAAATGTAATAATTATATTTAAATTTAATTCTTGCACCCTAGGTTTGACCTTTTGGTTCACTTGGTGGCTCTAGTGAACCAAACTAGAATAAAAGTCCATAATTAATTCGGGTAGAATATAGTATTCTATATGTGCATGCTTACTATATATATATATATATTATATATATATTATCCAACATGCTTCGCATGTCAAATAATATGACGCATATTATATATATATATATATATATATATATATATATATATATATATATATATATATATATAGATATATGCATGCGCGCTAAACAAGATGAGACAAATAATAACAAACCCCTCAAAGAAATTATATTAAGTCCTAAACGTTCAAAGATATTTGGAATATCGAACGTCGCCTTCTATCATGGTAAAACGATAGAGTATTAAATATTTAATATGAGTTTGTTGTGCACACACAAGGCGAGTATTAAATATTTAAGATGTTGTTTTATCACATTTGATGCTTATTAAGGAATTGAACATTACTGCTTCACAAGGGCAATCTTTTTCTTTTCACATATATGAAAGTGCTAGGTTGGACTTAACTTAGATTATTTTAGTTCGGATGTGCACACACTTGACCATTATAATCTAAGAGGCAAAATACAAGGAGTTACATAATGATGTAATTGACAATAGTTGTCTACCTATTTATTTATATATAGTTTGTTGTGCACACACAAGACTATATACATTTGAAATGAGATCCTTATTCTCACTAGCAAATCTTTAATTAGATTTGTCGAACTATATATTGAGGATAATATAGTTTGATAAAAATAGTGGGAGATACCAATTTAAATAAAGACCTAATTTATTGTGGTAATTAATAAAATGAATGTATGCTAAAATATTGTTAATTCATTTACAGAATTTTATAATGTCTAATTTACTATCACTGCAGAGCATATTAGATGCTAATTAACCGGACTGAATTATACGGACTGATTAAGGAATCTGAGAATAATTCTCAAGGCTAAAAAGCTATCTTATATCCTTAATACGCCTTTCCTTGTAATGGTTGCAGACAATACCTTTGAGGAAGAGATTGCTACTTTTAAAAAGTAGCAAGATGATGCATAGTTGGCTCAATGCATCATGCTCACATCCATGAGTAACGAGCTTTAGCATCAGCATGAAACTATGGATGTTCCTACTATACTCCTGCACCTTCAAGGAGTTAAATGGTGAGGAAAGTAGGACTATTAGATATCAGATATCTAAGGAGCTCTTCCAATATAGAATGAACGATGGCTCTACAGACAAATGTCCTAAAATGATCAATCTGGTTGAACAATTGGGACAACTGGGTTTTGTCACGGATGGAGAGTTGATCCAAGATTTGATCTTGCAATCACTTCCGGACTCTTTCTCATAATTTGTTGTGAATTTTCACATGAATAAGCTATATGTCAGCCTGCCTGAGTTGCTTAAATATGTTAAACATTGTAGAGAGTCATTTTTCTAACCAAGAAAGACCAAGTTTTACTGGTAGGGGCCAACGGATCTTTTGAAAAGAAGAATAATTCAAAGAAGGTATAAGAAAAAGCAAAAATAAAGGATTATAAGAACAAAACTGATGCGGATAGCAAAGGAGTTTGCTCCCACTGCAATAAGCCTGGACACTGGAAAGAAAACTGTAAGGAGCATCTTGCAGAGACTAACCAGAAGAAGCTTAGTGAAGCTTCAGTTACAGATATAAGTTTGTTCATAATTGAAATAAATTTTTCTATAAGTCAAGATTCTATTTGGGTATTGGATACCGGCTATAGTTCTCACGTATGCAATCCAATGCAAAGAACAAGTAGAAGTAGAAAGCTAAACAAAGAGTAAGTAATCTTACGTGTGGGAATGGAGCAATGATTGCTACATTAGCCGTAGGAACTTATAGTTTAGCGTTGCCTGCGGGCAAATTTATTAAGTTAATAAGTTGTTATTATGTTCCAGTTCTCTTTAGAAACATTATTACTTTCATTGTTGGACAAGGAAGGTTCTGGTATTATATTTAAGAACAATTATTGTTCTATTTATAATGATAATGTTTTGTTTGAAGCTGGAAGATTACTTAATGGACTTTGTATACTTGACTTATATGAAAAATAATTTTGCAAATTGAACAAACTAATAAAAAAAAGGAGATGATCACTCAAAGAGTTAAATATATGTATTTGATGAAATACAAGTCTGAATCATTTGAAAGGTTCAAAGAATTCAGAAGTGAAACAAATGACAAAGTATTAAGATTCTTTGATCAGATCGAAGAATGAATACTTGTACAATGAGTTTCTAGATCATCTCAAAATGGTATTTTCTCATAATGGACGACGCTTCATGAAACGCAATAATTAATTAGTGTATCTAAAAGGAGAAATTGTACCTTGTTGGACATGGTGCGGTCCATAATGATTTTTTACCGACATTCCAGTATCCATCTGGGGTTATGCCCTAGAAACGGCTGCATATCTACAAAATAAGGTAACCTCAAAATCCGACCCCAAGACTTCATAAAAGTTATGGATAGGGAGGATTCCTAATCTTAAGTGTGTTAAGATAAGGGGTTGTGCAACTTATGTGAAAAGATTTCAAAAGATAAGTTTGGGACAAAATCTGACAAGTGCAGATTTGTGGGATATCCTAAAAAGGGTTTAGGATATTATTACTATAATCCTACACGCTGCCTTCTTGGATAAAGGTGTTTATCATTGAAGGAGCTAGTGGGAGGATAATAGATCTTGAAGGAGTTTAAGAACCACAAAGCATTTTGAGTCAAATCGAGGAACCTGTAGATAGACCTATTGTACCACAACCGAATCGTAAATCTGGAAGAGTACCGAAGATACCTAGAAGGTATGGATTCATCACAAAGGATGATGATGAGGTACGCATCATAGATGATGATGATCCAATTATATACGATAATGCTATGAGTAGTAGACACTTAGAGAAATGGCATATGGCCATGAAATCCGAAATGGACTCCATGTATGAGAACCAAATATAGACTTTAGTTACTCCATCGAAAGGCATAGTGCCTAGAGGGTGTATATGGGTCTTTAAGAGAAAGACTGAGGCAAATGACAAGGTGGAGACCTATAAGACCAGACCTGTTTAAAAGGTTTAAAATCAAGTTAAGGAGTTAACTATGATAAAACCTTATTAACGGGTAATGCTCAAGTCCATTTGGATTTTACTTGCGATTGTAGCTTATTATTACTAAATCTGGCAAATGGACGTGAAGATGCCCTTTCTCAATGAAGACTTGAGGAGAATGTATGTATGATACAATCAGAGAAATTTGTTTCAAAGGTTGAAGCAAATCGTGTATGTAAGCTACAATGATCCATTTATGGATTGAAACAAGCTTCTCAAAGATGGAACATTCGTTTTGATGAGACAATCAAAAGAGTTTGATTTTATCAAAAACGAGAATGAACCTAGTGTGTACAAAAGGGTCAGTGGGAGTACTGTGACATTCCTAGTATTATATGTTGATATACTACTAATAAGGAATGACACACCAATGCTACAATCAGTAAAGATAAAATTGTCTAAACATTCCTCCATGAATAACTTGGAAGGAGCATCCTATAAATTGGGGATATAAATCTATATAGATAAATTTAAAAGGATGCTCGGCTTAACCCAATGAATGTATATTCATTCGATGCTAAAGGCGTTTAGCATGGCAAACTCCAAGAGAGGTCTCATGATGATGAGTCATGGAGTGTATCTCTTTAAATTGTCCTCAATAAAAAAGAGATCGCATGAGTTACTATCATGTATGCAATGAATATGCAAGGCATGATGTTGATCAGTCATATTTAGGAGAAGATCACTGTAAGACAGTGATAAACATCTTTAAGTACTTAACCAGTATTGAAGATGTGATCATGATTCATGGTAGGTCTAAATTAAAACTAAAGGGTTAAACAAACTCAAGTTTTTCAGACTGACCAAGACGATAACAAATCCACTTTAGGGTAAATCGTTACCTTGAATGGTCGTGCAGTGAATTGGAAAGGTTCCAAACAGCAAAGAGTTGCAGGTTAGTGACAAAGACAAAGTATATAACTGTAAATGAAGCTGCAAGTTGATTGTTTGGATGAAAAGTTCATTACAGAACTATGAATAGTTCCTAAGTCTCATCTTGGATTCAAACATGTGTTACGGCACTTTCATTTTATTAGAAGAATCATTGAAAGACGAAAAGGTCACTATAGAGATAGTGGACTCTCAAGAACAACATTGCATATCCATTTACTGAAGTTTTATCCAACAACAGGATGATCGTCACTTAGAGAAGAAGGGTATTAGATACCATGGCGATTGGCTTTGGTGCAAGTGGGAGATTGAAAGTAGTATGCACACAAGCCAATCATATTTGATATGATGTAGCATATACTTTATAATCTTATTCGTTTATTAAAGGCATTTTACTTTATCTACATTATGTTGTTATATTAAATGTGATAAACTTATAGTTTTGAGCAATACTTTTAGAATCATGATGGTGATCATGCTAATGAGATCTAAATTCTAGATAGCTCACAAACTAAAATCGTTCCTAATCGTTGGATTACTAAAAAAGGGACTAATGAATCCGGATAGATTAGTACATGCGTTGCTTGCTCTTAAGAAGAGGATGATTGATCTCATAATCATTTGTGTGGAGACACTAAAGCAAGTATGTAGGTGTTTATTGGAGAATAAGTTCACTGAACGTGGCTCGCTAAGGAATACCTAATAGAGTTTTACTCGCCTGTCAATAGGAATTCCTCTAGTGATAGTAGTACAAGTGATCCTTGGACTTGAGATCATCATAGTATCTTGTGTATGATGAGTTATACTTTGACATGTCCCTTAAGACCTTTAAGGTATATCAAAGGGTATGATTGGGTATAATAAGTTGTACATAGAGATAAGTGAATGATCAACAAAAAATCTATCACATCTAGTAAAAGATGTGAATGTCCTATGTGATTCGATAAATGACAACTCAGTAGTCCTTGGCCAAGGCAGAATGAAATTAGAAAGGAGTTTCTAATTTACATTATTTAGAGTTGTGCATTTGGGAATCGAAATACATATAATTAAATAAAATAAGACTTGACAGTAATTCCATGTCTTATATTTAATTAGGACATTGTATGGTAGAAAGATTGAATTGTACGGTAACTATTTACTGAAAAGTTCTTTTGTGATTAATGTTGAAATCTATATTATCTGAAAAGTCGTTGATCGCTAAGGGGGCTTACCCTTATTGTAGAATAAATATTATTTATTTAAATGAATTAAATAATTTAATTTATTTATTTAAATAAGATTAGAATTGTTCTAATTGATTTATTCACAACCGATTTAATATGGAGAACCTAAAGGGTCACACCGCAAAAGCAAAATATTTATTTAAGAAGTAAATGACATAATTGTAATAATAAGTTAAGTATATTTAATTTAATCTATGGAGATAGAATAAATTAAATAACTTAATATTTATTATTTAATATTTTGAAAATATTAAATTTAAATTAATAAGAGGAGTCTTATTATTATTATTACTATTACTATTATTTAATTCCTAATAGGGATTGAGAATTAATTAATAGAAGTACTATCTCAAGAATTCCTAATTAGATTAGGAGTTTAGTTTAATTAAAAGAGTTTAATTAGAATAGAAACCCTAATCCTAAATAGTTTAGGTAAGGGTTTTCCTACATCTATAAATAAGAGAAGTCTTATCATAGATTAGGGTTACACACTCTTGCATAATAATTTTGAAGAGTACTTACAATTTCTATAGAGATAGAAACTAGGGTTTTGCCAATGTGACGCCCCCAAATCCAGGTTCCTTGAACCTCGGATCCAGTGCTCACGATCCAACTTAACAAACATTCTAACTACCCAATAAAAATGTGGAATATAATTATTGGTAACAATTTACAATCATCCCAGGTTTTCTAACCTTAACACAAAAGGGTTTACAACATAGGTAAACTAAATACACTAAGCATAAGTCAAACACGGATTTTGTCTTTCTCCTTTGTCGTCCTTGGCGTCTGGTACGAACTCGGACTTAACTGAAAATGGTTCACGATATAGCAAGGGTGAGCACAAATTGCTCAGCAAGTTAAAATAGACAATAAAGATATATCATGAATGAAAAGAATACAATTCTTTGGATTTCACAATATACAGTAATTGTGAATAACTGTCAACAATAATGCTGCTAGAAGGTTAACTGAAAAAAACTGATGATCTTAACAATATTAATTTCAAGAGCGATATCCATAATGATAACTTCAAATAACACTTGCACGATTGAATAACTTTAAGGATTGATATTCGAAATTCAATGGTAAAGAGTATTTACTGCTGAGTTGGTCACTATAGACCCTGAACATGGTTGCGGGCTTAACCAGGCGTTTCTCCTAGAGCACCTCGTGAGAAACTTACCCAGGTCTTGACTGAGCATCTCGGACTAGTGTAACAGCTAATGCTACTGTAAACACTCAGGAGTAGTGTAACAGCTAATGCTACTGTAAACACTCAGGTGGATACGCGAGGTGGCCAAACCTCTTGTACCCAATGTATATGCATAACATTAACTATCTTGTGTGCGCGCTAAGTCGAATAAATCGACATCAAACCCCTTTTATAAGGGTTGTTCTGCTCAGTCTGATTATAAGAGTCCGTACCAACAATGGTTTGGACAGCTGTAACAATATTCAACCAAATGAATTTAAATATACAAATGACTAGCCGAAACAATTGGCGTAGACTACATTTAAAATAATTCTTATGATCTCATGCATAAGACTAGCCGAACTAGTGGCGTAGCCTTTTATTCAAACAGTTCAGGAATAAAGAACTTCAAGTAATAGATGTTCGATAATGAACAAAAATGCAAATGCACTATGTGCGAATACCAATAATCGTCAATGAGGTGGCTAATTAACAATAATTAAACCACTAGTATACTCGGATAATCTAGAGTTTATAAATAATTGTACGATTTAAAGTACAAGGTTAAGAACGATCTATAAAGAGACCGACAATTTAGGTTTGGAGAACTGGTCGTAATATAGCAATTCAACCTGCTCGAATATACAATGAGTAGGATTAAAGAAAGCTAGCAAACAATTTATGAATTCAAAATTCATGCTTCAATACCTGGTCTAACTGAACAATGGTATAGACCCATACTTATGATGCAATTTATGCGAAATAAAACTATTGGGTACAAGCGATTTAAGAATCTGACAATATCTCAGATGCACCTGAGTGGGGACAAGGCATAAATTTAGAATGTGTAGAATCACAAGAAATTGTTCAAATAGGAAACTTGCGATAATAATAGAATACTTGCTCAATAAACAAATCGAGTAAGATAGAACCCACTAAATAATAATTTCAGTTAGATTAGAGAACTTGTAATAAATAATAAGTGCATGAATTTGTAATAGTACGGAGTACTTATGTAATACCAAATTCAACAAGGATTAGAAATTTCCTAAATATTCAATGGAGTAAGATTAAAGAAAACTTGTCTGTCGATAACAACTTGCACAGGGTGCGAATATCAATAATTATCAAGGATATGGAATAATTGTTAATAATTAAACCACTGACATGTTTGTAATATAATAACTCGGGTTTGGATTAGGAACTTGCAATACTATCGAAACCTTGTCTAATATTAAAGTAAACAAGAGTTAGAACTTACTCAATAATGAAAGGGGTAAGATAAGAAACATGTACAACGATAATACTTGCTTGAATAAAAATGAGTAAGGTTGAGGAATTTGCATTATAAGAGTAAATACAAGATTCGGGTCAAGGAAACTTGCAATAAAGTAAAGTTTCGGTATAAGGGACTTGCTCAATGTAAAAGTTGAGTAAGATGAACTTGCCTGTTTGCTCAGCTACAGATAAATTTTAGCTTTAACTAATCGACCTTGGATGACCTATCATTTGGTAAAGTCGATTTATCCATTAGCATTGTATAACAGTATATTGATGCACCCATTTATGCTATTTATTTAGCAGATCAACAACTCACCATCTATATTTAATTACTATTTAACATTAGCTACTCGGAAATTAATTACTGACCTTTAGCTACGAAAATAGATGATAGCTAATCATTGATCACTTATCCTTCGAGCACGCAGATTATTACCCTTAGTCGTCTCTAATATGGGTTAAAAATCCTTATTTATTATTTATAAGATAAATAATAAATTTATTCCGGTCTAATGACAATAGAAAAAAAAACAATTGATCACTTATTTAGTTTTACTCTTAATTACCATTCACCCTTAAGGGTAATTGAGTAATTATTATGCCTTGTTCCTTATTCATCATTAACTAACTACTTAATGAATTAATTCACACACACTTAATTATTAATTAAATAACCAATAGGTATTACTATTTTTACCTATAATAATACTCATACTTTATTATTATATTTAATGTAAACTAAATAATAAGCGAATATTCATTTATTTATTATTTATTGATAAATAACAAATAATTATTTTGTTAACTTATTCATACTTAATTATTATCTAATGACAATTAAATATTTATTATCTTTATTGGCGAACAATTATTATTTATTACTTTGTTCATACTTAATTATTATTTAATATTCCTTAAGTAATAATTAAATATTTATTATCTTTATTTATTATTTATTGATAAATAATAAATAATTATTTTATTTACTTTACTCATGATTAATTATTATTAATAATTATTGTCAATAATTAATTCAAATAATAGTTGATCCTTGGGTTATTGTGTGATCATAGTAATAAACCAAATAGACTTCATTATGCCTACCACTTAGCCCAAACATTATCACACACGAACAAAAAGGTTTGCTTTTGTTTTATAACTCATGTTGCTGACAGTTATATGCTACCTAGTTGAAACAGGTTTCATTTAGGCATTATCACAACCCAATAGGCAGATTCCTAATAGATATATGGCTACACTGATTTCCAGTCCCTGATAGCAACCATATTACCACTATATAATTATTCAAAATCTGTAACAGCATATATTGAGCATTTCCCAACCATTAACACCAACCTGTTTACAGTATAGATTTAAGCTACCAGAACCCTAGGGTTCTTTAATATACAAAGACCCAATAATCATCCCCAATACAGTGTATGCCAACAACTCAATGTATTACATACAACCAACATACTGATACAAACCAACACATTGCTATAACCCAACACATTGATATAGAACTACACAGTGATATAAACCAACACAGAGAATATATTTCCCAATACCATTAATATCATAATACCAGATTTCTAAATTAAGATAACCCAACACAATACAATACAATTCCAAAACAAATGTATAGTATGAATTAATACCATCATCTGTTAGAACCTTTAAGGTTCACCAGTTTCCCAACAAAGAACTAACACAGTACAATACAATACAAGCACGACTCAATCCAAATACAATGTATAACCTATTCAATCAAAGAAGGAAAATAAAAATAACCAACTCAGCTGCTCACTAAGGTACCTTGCTATCGATCGTACTTTAATTTTTCTCCTCCTACCGAAATAAGTGACAAAGTCTTGGGACATTTACAGTAGCTCTCCTCCCCTGTTCCCTCTTTATCGATTTCTCCCTCTATTTGCACAGCCAAAATTTTTAGCAGTTTGGGTTAGGGTTCTGGGGGCTCGATTTATAGGAAATTGGTTACCCAAATAATTGGGTATTACCTCAATTGTTTCGCCAAAAACCATCGGTAGGAAGGAAGTGAGCTATCCGACCAATCCCATCACGCTGCCTGTGAGCTCCGCCGGCACTTCCTCGAGCGTCGCACATCCCCACCAGTCGCGTCGCCGAATTTCTGGGACCCTTGGTCCGTTCGCCAAATGCTCGGTCGCTCGCTAACTCCCCCGCTCCGTCCGACGGTTGCTCACGCTGTCGCCGGCTTCAACCCTTATCCCGTCCGATCGAATCGATAGCTCTAGTGACCCCCATCTCTGATTGCTCGGTTGGGTCTAGCTAGGTTTGATTTGAGAGTTCGATTTGAGTGTTTGAGTGCCCTAGCTGGGTTATCCCCTATTCTTTGCTCGGTTAATCGATTTTTGAGGGTTTGAGATTGCGTTGGCTCGACTGAACTCCCCCAAATTGGTATGCCAATTGGGTTTTCCCCAATTTGATTGGATCGACCCGCTTGCCATGTTATAACCCGGCTGGCAAAGTTTTTTTTTTTTTTTTTTTTTTTTTTTGGGCTCAACCCAATAGGGTTGGGCCGATTGAATTAAATAAATAAAAAAAACAGCCCAAAAAGGAAGTTAAAAAGTAAAGGGATTTGGGCTCAAATTAATAATAATTAGGAGCAATGGGCCAATCTAAATAAAGAAAATTGATCCAAATTAAATTAGTCACCTTGTAATTCTAATATTTTAAATTAAATAACTAACCCAATTTAATTAATTACTTAAAATATTTATTTTAACCATAATTCTTTATTCGAATTATTTAATCCGATAATGAAATTATTTATTAATTTTCTTCCCAATTTTCTTGCAATTAAATTCTTAGGGTTAGATCACTAATTAAATCAGACCATTAGTGAATCCCATTAAAGCCAAAATTAACTTGCATAGTCACAAAAATAAATGTATCACATACATAGGTTTAAAATGAGCGTACAAAACTAAGTCATTAGAGATTAAATATTATATTTAATTAATAACGAAGTTTGAAAATTTCGGATCATTACAGCCAACACCCATCTTCTTGAACAAATATTATTCCTTGGTGGATCACCTCTAGAGACCAAACACTTGAGAGGCTAATGTTGATCAAAGGAAGGAATTTAATCGGTAGAATTCAAGGAGACCGCGAAGGAATTGGAGGTGAACTTGTACCTAAGGAAGCTAGAATTCTACAAGGGTATAATTCTTATTCTCCATCTCTTTCGTTTAATTAATAATTGTGCATATGGTTTGTATAAAATTTTAAAATCTGATTTTATCGCGCTTCCGTTTTATTTATATAATTTGATTGCATGTTCGCGTTATATAAACCTAACACACACACACACACACATATATATATATATACATATATATATATATATACACACATATATACGGTAAGCTTATAAAGCGAACTTTAAAAAGCAAAACAAAGACGAATCGTCGTCTTTGGTGTCTATGGCGACGATTCGACTCGTCGCCGTAGTCATGTAGTCTTTTGCGACGGGTCGAATCGTCGCTATAGACACCAAAGACGACGGTTCGTTTTTGGTTCGCTTTTTAAGGTTTGTTTTAGAAGCTTACCGTATATATATATATATATTGTGACGCCCCAAATTCGGGTTGCCTTAACCTCGAATTCGGTGCATCACTGTGCAACTCATAAAGTATTCTATCAATAATTAATTGTGTAATAATAGAAATATTTACATTGATATAACATAAATACTCTCGTCCCAAGTCTCGATACTAATACAAATAACTGACATAACATAGTACACACTATAATAAGTCTTAATACAACACGTCAGAATACATAATCTTAAATAAGTCTTAGTGCATGACAGAAATATAACATAGTAGGACAAAGCTAATCCGTGGCTTTGCCTTTGCCTTTATCCTTTGCCGAGCTCTCGCCTCTTTCGGTAACAACTGAAATGTTTTAAGGAAAGCAAGGGTGAGCAACAAGTTTGCCCAACAAGTATAATAACAATGATAATAAGAAGTCATGAGTAAAGTTTCTTAAGTTTCAATTCCAATCTCTACTATTATTGATGAGTCACTATGGACTAGATGAATATCAAATGAATTCAAGGATTTCAAGTTTTACAAATGCAGGAATCACTGTGTGGCCACCACGACACTTACATTCCATTAGAATTAACAGTATTACACTATTAACCCTAAAAACAACAAATACAGGTACAATAGGTGATCAGCCTAAAATACCCGGCGTTATGCATAACCCTCAAACATTCAACTTGCGCACATGTCGGTTCCCCGACTAAAAATATAATTTTTCCTACTATGAGGGTTGTTCATCTCTGCAAAGAGTCCGCACCAAAACAATTAGTTTGGATCGCTTTCTAAATCATGGGTATTGGTCTAGCCAAATCAAATGGCATTGACAATTCGTAAACAGTTCATGTATAATTTGAACTTAAAAGCTTTAACAGTCTATGTCAATAACGTATCTCGAACGCTTATGCAATTATTAAAGATTTACATAAGTATGGAATTCACACAATCATACATGTATTGCGTAAATATGAACTTTGAACATTAAATAACATCCGTAAGAATATAGTCGAACGAAGTTGATAAGCTTGTCTAGCACGAGGACTAGCAAGGGTTAGAACACTTGCTCAAATTTAAATTGAGTAAGGTAGAAAACTTACATTCAATATATAGAAAGAATGAAGTTAGAAAACTTTGCACAATATTACTTCAGTAGGGTAAAGAACTTGCTCAAGTAAGTAATAGCATTATGAAGCTTGCATAATAAAAGAATGAAGTTCAGAAACTTGCGTAATTGAAATCAAGGTAATGTTAGGAAGCTTGCTTTCAACGAAATAAAAGATCAAGGGTAGAAAACTTGCCTCTTTCGTTGATTAGGCTTAACGTAAAATGCTCTTCAAGTATCCTACACAATTTAGTACATATACACATACCAATTAGTCACATAATGGATATCAAATACTAGTTTATACTACTCTATAACGTTTCATTCTTATTAGGAATAGGATATTAAACAAGGTTATACACACTTTTTACGATGTTACGATGCTTGCACATCCGTACACCAACCTTGCCTACCCGAATGCCCAAGCAACACGCATTTGTGTACGCTTAGCATGCCTATTCAATTCATCTAATACCCATTGGTTAGTGATGAGTATTATTATAATACATAACATTCATGTTTTAAAACTTAGAACACCATTTTATACCGTCAGAAGCATTACACAAGTATACGTGCATGCCTGGCGGCCTCTGATTGCCTCTAAATGCACAACAGTCCTAAAAATAGAAAATTTGGAATTTGATCCAGGTAGTAAATTTCAATTCTAATAAATGAAATTTCTAGGTCTATCTCTAAGCTTTCCGGATCATCTTGAATCATCCAATTTAGAGTTCGTATGAGAAAGTTAGGTCCATTTTACTAAAGGAGGTCAGAATCGCAAAACTGGTACACATGGATCTCGCCCCGGCGAGAATCCTAGGGTAAAAACTCTCGCCCCGGCGAGGAACCCCCTGGATGCCTACACAGAGATCTCGCCCCGGCGAGAATCCTGGGCTAAACAATCTCGCCCCGGTGAGGAACCCCCTGGATGCCTCGGTTTTAACCTACCAGCAAGCGCTGTTTGACACACAACCTTCAAACTTACATAACTTCTTCGTTATAAGTCGGAATTAGACCATTTCAGAGGCTATGGAAAGCTTAAAACATGAACTACAAAATCCTCATGGATTCATAATCTTATAGACTCTTTAATAAATTGAAGTAGTGGCTCCAAAGAGCCTAGTCTAACTAGTTTTTAGCGAAACTCAAAGTTAGGCCAATTCATTCTTCCTCTTTGTGTCTTAGCTATTATGCAACAAGTCAATATGACTCAAAGCATGCTTCTACTGCTAAGCTAGGCAACATAACATCCTTTCACTAATTAATCAACACATAGTTCTCAAGTTCTTAGAGAAATCATTCTCTTAGACATTAAATCAAATGGTTTGTGGGCATAAGTTTAAAACTCATATATGAGTAGGCTTTAACTTAATTCTAGTCCAGATTTCCAAATGAAATCATTCCCCACAATCTCAGAACACATAATGGACATACACAACCAAGCATACAACCAACCATAAACTAAATTTTCATCAAAGTATATGAATTGTCCAAATCAGTCTATAAATGTCCATAACAGTCCATTCTTGCTCCTTATGCATAGGTTTTGATTCTCATTCATTGTTCCACTTTCATTGATTATTAATAAGGCTTTTAAAGAGTTAACAACATTCATATAAATTCATGAACTAACTAAACAATTTCAGCAACATATATTCCCATAAAACAATCAATAACAAACTGAAAATTGAAACAACAATGGAAATGAGCTAGGTTCCATAACATTAACCTCTTGAAGCTCTTCTAAGGATGCTAAGAGAATCAAGGTAGCTGCTACAACACTTCTTCTTCTTCCTTCAATCACCCGTACCCCAACTCTCACAACTCTCTCTCAATTTTCTCTCAATTTTCAGCTCTATCTTAGCAACAATGAACAAAGAAATGGATGAATGACAAAGGAAGAGTATTTATAGAAGGAATGACTGAGCTCTTTGGGTGAGTGAAGGAGGAATAAGTTGAGCATGCTTGGTTGATCAGCTCCCTATACATGGGAGGCTGGAATTGGCCTCTCCCATGTACGGGTAATCCCCCCTCTCCTTCTCCCCAATTGTTCTTCATCCCTTTTCCTCTCCCAAATGCAAGAATTGCTCCAACCAAGAAGTTCTTATTCCCTTTGTTCTTCCTCTCCTCATTCTCCCATTCATCTCCTTCATCCAATATGCTGCAGATTTTGTAACCCATTTCCCTCATGGGTCATGGGGTTGGGTCTTGGGTCGCTCCATGGGTTTGGGCCACCCTTAAGCAAATTGGGGCTTCTAATTCAATCTCAATTTGGCTAAAATAAAATCCAATACTTGGATTATTAATCCTCCACATTAACACATTGGCGAAATAAGAAAAGTCAAAATAAATGAAAAGGCGTTTTTGGGGCGAGTAGTGCCCAAGAATAGTAACCCGCGAATAGAATTTTAGCGATATTTCTCAGAAATTATTTTAGTAAGCCCTACCAAATAACAACACTCAATAACATTGCAAACACATAATCTAGGTTATTACATAACCTTTAATCACATCACATAAAATAATATTAATAAAAATTCATTCATTAAATAATATTCATAAGCGTATATTACAAAGTCATACAAAATTCACGGTCGTTACATATATAGGGTTTAATTTATATATATAGGGTTTCAAAATTAATTGTAGACATGAGCTAAGGCATCCGATCATGTAGTTTCAAAACTGGAGGAAGAGCAATGGCATCGTATTAAGTTCAGTACTCCGTCAAGAAATAATTAAGTATTGTTTGACTTTACAAACTGAATACCATTCTTTTGTGGGTATAAGCATGTCACTCCTATTCTTATAAACCTGTAAATATAACTAGGATCAAAATATAAGATTAATAGTGATTTTTTAAAAGTCAATTTAAGATATTTTTAAATTTAAAATGAACACGATTTATATAAGTTGAAAACGATAAATGTTATAATAAGTAGAACTTTTTCGATTGTTTACAATTTTAATGATTTTATTGGTCAGAATTAAGTGAGTTTATATTAATTTTGAATTTGAAATTTTTTAAATTAATAATAATCTTATATTTTAAAAATAGATTATTATGTTAGCTACTCATTTCTCTCTGAGTTATTGTGTTTTCCTAGATTGGAGATATTCTAACAATGTGAGGCAGTAGGAGCTGTCTCCTTTAATTTGGGTACGATCATCACTATAAGAAAAAAAATGTTATTTTCGATGGAATTTTTCGTTGAAAATAAGGTATTTCAGTCAGAAATAACTTATTTTTAACAAAAAAATTAGTCGACAATTCGGTCAAAATTATTGTGGTCGAAATTAAATCCATTTAATTTCAACGAAATTATTATTTCCCACATAATATCTCAACTTGATATCAACTCAGACTTAAATAGGTAACCAAAGCTAAATACGCAAGATGAGTGTTTGATAAATAGTATAATATAATGTTTGGAGTTCAAACGCACCAAAAAGTATCATTGCAATTAAACGCTATAATAATCACATATGGCCTAATTATGTGATTTATTGTTATTTTTAAAATTTAAATGAATTATATTAATTTTAAATTTGAAAAAATATGGTACTATTAACTTTAGAAAGTTAGTAATAATGTTATATTTCTGAATGGAGCATGTAAATTTTAATCAATTTTATATTGAAAAGGGTGTATGAGTATCTATATTTATATCTACACATCAACTATATAATTAAAAGTACAAACTTGATTTCACAAATCTTTAATTAGTTCAGCCTTTTGCTATCCTTTTGAAATTAGTATAAGTACTATCTAAATTTGTAACAATTAAATACTATTTAAATTTGTAAAGTATTCAAATGCCCAATCTATAAGGAAAAAAGAAGATATTTTTTTGTTATTATATCTCTAATAGGAAAAAGAACTTCTAAAAGAATATTTACTTTTGGTTCTACCAATTTTATTACAAGCTTTTTATTACAATTTTGTGTAAGATAATATATCTTAAAATAATTTGTGTAGGATAATTCTATTATTACAATTTTATGAAGATATTAAGATATCAAGAAAATCTCTTAACATATCTGACAATCTAATATATTAATATTAGTAGTGAATTTTATTATTAAATTAATGTTCTAACTAAATTAAATTCATTAAAATTTGAAATTTTACCAAATCTCACGATTAATTATATTAATAATATGCAATTTTTTTTGAAACACAATAAGTGCAAAATTAGCTGAAAATTATAGTAGATTCATTACTAGCTAATTGTATAACAAATTGAAACTTATTAAAGCTTGAGTTTCATACTTCTATTCAGATTAGAATTTCAAGCAAATTTGGTCAATATAAATACCAATATAGAATTCCATTACAAACTTATATAAAATTAAAATTAAAATTAAAATTAAAATAATTATTTTCTCATAACCACAACTAAATAATATGTAGTTCATTCAAATGTTTAGCTTATTAATTGATCAAAGGAACATATAATATATAATTCAAATATTTATTATTTAATAGATATTTAATAATTTAACAACTACAATTATTTTTTCAAAATTCTAATTAAATATTTCTATTTAATAATATAATAAATCATAATCCATGTCGTCCGTACTTCGCACGGGGTTGGTGAGCTTGTATAATTAATAGTATAAAATTATCTCTCAACCCTAAAATTTAGGGATGACCCTTCAACCCTAAAATCTAGGAATGAAATCCTAAAATTTATATACAGTATTAATCTATTATTCATATAATTAATATACTAGTATAGTATAATATTAAAATATATAAAGAATACAATAATTTTATATATAAAAAAGAAATTAGTGCTTCGCACAAGATAATGAGTTTGTCTATATATCTATACATATAATAAATAAGATAAAATCGTAGTTCAACCCTACCTTTTAGGAGTAGTTGTTCAACTCTACCTTTCAGAAGTGACCCTTTAACCCTAAAATTTAGCAATAAATTCTAACTATAAATAAAATCTCTATATATAATAAGTAGCACAAAATTGTTTCTCAACCCTAAAACTTTAGAATGGTCCCACAACCCTAAAATGTTGGAATAGAAACCTAAAGTTTAGTAAAATAAACTTATTTTTTTCATCTGTTATTTAATTTTAAAATATTTTCATCTACTATCTTACTATTATAATTATCTACTTACCAATATCTCTTATTTTTATACATTTTTTAATTTAGTTAGAGTTCTTTTAAGTTCATATTATTGATAACAACAATATTTTATTATATAATATTTTATTATTATTAAATTAGTATTAGTATAACTATTTGAGTTTAATTAAAATTTTATTATCACATAAATAGATGAACATAGGAACAAAGAAACAAATAAATCATTTTAAAGAGGAATACTATCATTTATATTACATAAGTAGAAGAATTATTATTGTAGATTTTTAAATTTATTTAATTTTTCATCAATAATTAGTTATATACATTATTAGTGAAATATGATATTTAAGTAGAAAATATTTTCTTTGCATAAAAATATTATACCGAATATTAATCTATTATTAGTAGAATTAATCTATTAGTATAGTATAATATAAAAAAAAGTATTAATAATACAATAATTTTATAACAAAACAAAGCCCGTGCTTTGCACGGGATCATAAGCTAGTTATATATAATTAATAGCACAAAATCATCTCTCAACCCTAAAATTTAGATATGATCTTTCAAGTCTAAAATTTAGAAATAGAAACCTAAATTTAGTAAAATAAATTATTTTTCATCTTTTATTTGATTTCGAATCTTTTCATCTACATTTTTATTATCATAATTATCTACTTACCAATATGTAATACCCCATTTCTAAAATAGAAAGAGAGACTATACAAAAACACAACATAACTGACAAAATTATAACAAGGCTCTAAGTCACAAAAGAATAGTCTTCATAACCAATAAATGTCACAAGACATATCATAATAAATGTCAAATCGGCTCAAACCACAATCTAAGATATTTAATAAAACTCCAAATAAACCAATGTATCACAGAATATCTAAACCATTCGATTAAAGGCAGCTCTCATCACATGACGTCCCCTTGGTCCTCCTGATTACCTACCGGAAGAAAAAACACAGCATGAGCCAAATGTCCAGTACAAATATAGAATGCAAAAATAATGAACTGAAACAAATAACTCAATTAACCTGAATTGAGCTAAATGAATCAAAACTATCACAACGAAATAGTAGGTTGAATCAAATGACTGAGTGTTATTTCATACTGAGCTCAAAACAAATATATATCTTGTCACACAGACAAGTCAAATAATGCCACACAGGCAAATCACACACATTGGACGACCGCGAATCTAAATGCATGCAAAATCGGAAGGCGTGTTTGGCACACATATCACCAATCCGCAAAACAGAACATAACAAAAAAACTAGGGCTGACCCATACACCTCTCACAACAAAATCACCATATTTTCAACTCCCGCTGGAGCACAAAATGGAGATGCCGTTGACTAATCACACCGCCACGAAAGGTGTCATGTCTTGGTGCCAAGAGGACATGTCTGTGGTAACTCCACGGGTGGTTATAGCTCAGGTATATCATACAGTATATTCTATCAAAGATATAATGTCACAACACATGCGACAGAATACCAACATAATAAATTATAATATGTACATGTCAAACCGAAACGAATTATCAACACAAAGTCTCTAAAATATATTGACACGTATATTTTTACAAACATCAAAATAAATATTAGATATCTAGTTCAGAGAGTACAAGTTATGAAACTCTGAATATTAAAATAAACAATCATATGAATTCAACTATAATCAAAGTATCGAGACAATATCCGAATTCTAAACGAGAAGCAAAACGAACAAACTTTAAAAGAGTATAGTTAAAGTATTACGGAATCCGTACCTTGATTAAGCAATATAATACCCAAAATATATTTCAATTATATTAATCGTTTAGACTTCCACCGAACAAATCACCAAAATAATACATTAATAAGTTGTTTTATAAAAATATATTTTTTCCTTTAATTGTTATGATTTCGCATCGAGTATAAAAGTTTACCTAATCAATAATTTATGTATATACATTAATCTGTACATAGCAATTTATGTATATACATTAATCTGTACATATCTAATCTATTAAATAGTATGCAGTTGCTAAAAAAATTTATTATTTATTTAATAATTAGTCCACCAAAATTAAATTAATGATCAATTAGTTTTACATGAAAAAGACCATGTTGTCTTTGATAATAATCAACTTCCAGTAAAACGTATTATAAAGTAATTCCAAATTAAGTTTTCAAAAAGCTAATCATAAGAATATATATAAGTTTATAAATTATGTTTATTAAGTAATACTCCATTCGTCCCAAATTAATTGCTTAATTTTGACCTTTTAAAGTCAAATTGACCATTTTTAAAACTAATTTTTTTACTATTTTTGCTAAAATATAGGTGAAGAGATTATAACCGAAAGAAAGTATATACAATTTATTACTAACTCCAATTTTTATAATTTTAAAAATATATTTATATATGCTTAATTATTAATTATAAAAATAGTCAATTTGATTTAAAAAAATTAAAATTGAGCAATTAATTTGGGACGAAAGGAGTATTATAGAGTATAAATGATGCACAAATTACTAACATTCAATGTACAAACATTGACAATCATTAGTTTGTATAAGATTTTTTTATTTTTATTTTTATCAATTTAGGTACCAACTCATCCTGTAACCATGATAACTTAAAAAATCTATTTTAATAGTACAAGCATCTTGCCTGAATACTTCATATTATATCATATGCACATGCGTAGTATACCTATAGAATAAGTAGTAATGTTCACATCATTATGAAATTTTAATGCAATTCTAATAGCAACTCAAAACAATAATCATATATCAGTTTAATTCTTCCTGTATCACACCAATTCAATTTCGATTTCTCCATTTTCTTTTCTTTTTGCTCCTGCCGCCTCCATGCCTTTGCACGCGCGCACACCCAATTCCTTTGTTTTAAGTCGATAATGCACGGAAGTTTTTAATGAGAAGAGTCTTTGTCTTAATAACCTTATATTCTTAGGGTTAATTACATATATTAGTACATTTTTGAAAATAATTACAAAAATCATATATTCATAAAATAATTACAAAAGTATTACACTTTTTCATTTTTATTTACAATATTAGTGTAATTAGGATCCCTTGACCACCTAGTTATTTTCATTTTTCTCTCTCCCCTTTCCGCCAAAACTTAATACATTTTTCTCTCTCCTCTTAATAAAATTATCTGGCTAGTTGCAGTCATGTTTATTTTTCTATATACTACATACATCCATATTCCATAGAATATGAAAACTATTTCAAAGTTTGTTTTAATAATCTTGGCCTCTCTCCAAAATTGGTGCAGACCAACAAGACAGAGACTTTATCTTTATTCACGCCCTTTGGTTGTTTGAGGAAGCCCATGGAGTGTATCTTCCTAGACTTGTCTAGATTTCTTAAATTTTATATACCATAGAAAAAGAAGAGTCATGAAGTAACTCTGCTATTTGTTTCAACTTTATTTGTATGCATAACTGAACCCTCGCCTTTGATGTTCTTTTTTCTTTCCGTTTGCAGCTCTTTGTAAGGTAACATCAACCAAAATCTGTTTGCTAGCTTCATGTTTCCTACTTCTTTCCTTATTTAATGAAGCCAATCAGGCCCCTCCTTTTGTTGGATTTTACTCATTTTCAAGGAAAAACCGAATCATGGCTACTCCATGCTCGTTTTCTTCCTTTTTTCGGACAAATGGTTAATGGGTTCGGCAAACCTTCATACCAAGGTAACCAAACCTTCATACCAAGGTAACCATTTGTATTAAAGGTTGGTTACCTTTGTATTAAAGGTTGATTACATTTGTATTAAAGGTTGGTTACCTTTGTTTTAAGGTTGGATACCTTTTGTATTAAGTTTTGGTTACTATTGTATTAAGGGTTGGTTACCTTTTGTATTAAAAGTTGGTTACCTCTGTATTACTGTTTGATTACTTTTGTATTAAGGTTTGGTTACCTTTATATTAAGGGTTGGTTACCTTTGTATTAATGTTTGGTTACTTTTGTATTAAAATTTGGTTACATATGTATTAAGGTTTGGTTACCTTTGTATTAAAGGTTGGTTACCTTTGTTTTAACTTTTAAGGTTGGATACCTTTTGTATTAAGGTTTGGTTACCTTTGTATTAAGGGTTGGTTACCTCTGTATTAAGATTTGGTTACTTTTGTATTAAAGGTTGGTTACCTATGTATTAAGGTTGGTTACCTTTGTATTAAGGGTTGGTTACCCTCCTCCTCCTCAACTCATTTTCCATAACGACGACACAGCCGCCGTCGTCCACCATTTCCCACCCCTCCCTAAAGCCACCAGTAGTTAAATTTTACTACTGCAGCATCTGAACTTACCATTAAATCCGTAACCACCGTCGTCCCAACCCACGACACGGGCCAGAGGAATTCCATGAAGTCTCCTATGGTGGCGGCGGAGTAAGGCTTCAAATAACCGATGGTTTCGCCGATGAAAGGCCAACCCATGTTACCAGGAGGAAGATTAAGCGTAGCGTTTTGTTTTGTTTTCTTCATGAGATTAAACAAAACTAGTACAGTTGAGATTGAAAGGAAAAGAAAGATAAGAAACTCTAAGTCAGACATATTGGACCGACTCTCCCTCCCTCCAAATCATATATCCGTCCACCTTTGTAAATAAATATGAAAAATGTGTTATTTTTGTAATTATTTTGTGGATGTTTTATTTTTGTAAATACTTTAGAATTGTTGTATATTAGTGTTAAGGACCCTTCAATAAATCTTAAGGCCCATTTTATTAAATTAATATTATCCATTAATTATTATTAGTCCACATAAGTTTGATAACTAATTTGACCTAAATAAAAGACAAAATCCAATCAATAAATTTTAAAAATATATTTAAAATTATTACCGGGTGTTACACAATATCTCTCATTCTCATAAATTAGTTAATGTTCTCTAAATTTAATATTCTTTATAAAAATAACATTTAATTACAAAATATTTTTTTATTATCAAATTATATAAGTATAACTATTTTAGTTTAAATAATATTTTACTATGACATAAATAGATGAATATATATATAGAGTCCGGATCTTAAGTATACCCCCTTAAATGACATACCAAACATACCTCCTTTAGCGACGGACCGGGGACAGTTTGGTCCATCGCCATAGGTCCGGTCTGTCGCTAAAGCCTTTAGCAACGGACTGGACCTATGGTGACGGACCAAATCGTCGCCCGGTCCGTCGCTAAAGGGGGTATGCTTGGTATGTCATTTAAGGGGGTATGCTTAAGATCCGTTCTGTATATATATATATATATATATATATATATATATATATACACACACACACACACACACACACACACACACACACACACAAATAAATCAGTAATTTAAAGATAAATACTATCATTTATATTATAAATATAGATGAAACATTATTGTAATTTTTTTTAATTTTTCATCAATAATTAGTTATCCATTATTGGCTAAATAATAAATCTTGAAGGAAATATTTTTTATTTATTTATAGAAGTCATTGTACACAATATTATTCAATTATTACGATAATTGAAATATTAGTATAGTATAATACAAGAAAGTATAAACAATACAATAATTTTAACAAAACTCATGTTTCACACATGATCATGAGCAAGTATATATAATAAAAAAATAATGTCTCAACTCTAAAATTTAGTAATGATCCTTCAAGGCTAAGATTTAGGAATAGAAACCTTAGATTTAGGAAAGGAAACTATTTTTTCATTTTTTTATTTGATTTCAAAATCTTTTCATCTACATTCTTGTTAGTATAATTATCTACTTACCATTATCTCTTATTTTCATACATTTTAAAATTAGACAGTGTTCTTTAAAATTCATATTCTTAATAACAATAATATTTAATTAAATATTAATTTTATTATTATTAAATCATATAGGTATAGCTATTTGAGTTAACCCTAATTTTAAATATTTATAAGATTTACGAAAGCTGTAGAGATGTGTAAAGGGGTGGAGTCAACTCCCATTAGACAAACTCTATCAACAAATTAAATAACTCACCATTAATTAATCGAGGTAAAGTAAGCAGATCAGTGCCCGGGCCTTCAAGCAACCTAGCTTGATTGTCTCTAAAGATTGTACTTATACACGCAGCTTAAACAAGTATGGTCAGAAATTCAAGATCTACATATGACATCGGTAGCACATATTTAAATTACAAGTGGCAGTGTTTTTTTTTTTTTAAAAAAAAAAAAAACTTCCAGCGCATATATTTATATATATATTTTTAGAATCTATGCAATTAGATACATTTTATCTTGAGTAGCTTTTTTTTTTTTTTTTTTTGAGAACTCGTTTTTATTACAATTGGATTCTAGGTATACATTTCATCCTAGGAAAGCATTGGGGAGGGGGGAAGTAAGATGAATCTATAATAAACTTATCTTTTTCATATAACGCATTGGTTCATCATATTAGGAGTTTAGGAGAGAATCTGGGGAAGGAGCCAAGACAGAAACTAAGCAGAATCTAAGAGAAACTTACCTACTTTAAGTAGCGTCTTGGTTAATTCTAACTTTTGTTGAGCAATAAACCCGAAATTGTGACCTTACGCGGTAAAAGAAGAGGCACTAATCACTAAATTATCACGTGTTCTGTGCATATATTTGTACTACTTTCGTTGTAAATGAATTCCATTTTACTTTAAATAATAAATTCATAAATTTTAAAAAGAGTATTAGGATGGTGACAAAAGAATCTTATGAAAATTAACTTATTAAATGATGTAGTAAAATGTAATTAGTAGATGATCCACTATACATGGGTGAATCTAGTGACAACAATCAATCACAACCAGCTAGCCACATCATTTTGTATCAATCTTTTATAACTATTTTTTTACCACCAAAATATTATTGATTTAAAAATGATACTAGTTCCTGTCGTTTACTAAAAACAGTCACATTTGTATTTACAAACATAGTTGATATATTTTGGGAATTGATATTTTCATAAACAAATATGATAATTTCACAAGGTCTCTCTCACATGAATAATAAATAGATTCTACGCATGTGAGAGAGGTCTTGTAGAAATATTAAATATTACTTGTCGAAATATCAATTCCCTATATTTTTTTATTGACGTTTAACCATCCTAACGCAACTTTGCAAAATCACAATCATATTGAGATACGCAACAGAAAATGGAAATTAAAATTTTTGTAACTTATTCATGAATCACCTTATGTGTAGCTATTAATTGAAGAAGAAGATAAACAAGAAATATACCTTAATAGATCCAACTTTTGAACCGCTACAAGATCTACTCCTTGTTGATTTCTTCAAGCTCCTTCTTTCTTTGTTCCTTGGATTAAACACTAGCTTCAAAGTGTATGAAGCACTCTAGAGGTGATCTACCAAGAATGATTATATGGAACAATATTTGATTTTTACAAATCTTGGATGGCTAATCCAATAAGTTCTTTTATCCCTAACTCTTAAGAATAACAAGAACAATACATGAAGAACACTTAGAAGATTTGATCAATAACTTGATCTCTAATCTTGGTGTTCTTGAGATGGAGGCTACTAGTTCATAACTTAGTTTGCTTAGTTAGGTTAATTAGGAGAAACCCTAATTTAATTAGTATACAACCAAGTATAATATGTTAGTATCAATATTCTCCTAACCCACATGTTTTGCATTTAAGCACTTAACACATGTTTTGCAATTATTTGACCAAATTCAAATTTGCATTTAATTTAAATGATATTTACATTTCATTTAAATTAATTCTTAATCTAATTAAGAATTAAATGATTATAATAATAATAATAATAATAAGATTTCTCTTATTAATTTATAATTCAATATTTCTCCAAATATTCAATTTATTCAACTAATAAATTAAGTATACTTAATTTATTATCATTAAGCCAATTGTTTCCAATATAATATTATTTTTTTTTGTGGTGTGACCCTTTAGGTTCAATATTATGCCGGTAGTAGAATAAATAAATTAGAACAATTCTAATATTATTTATAATGAATTAAACTTCTTTAATTCAAACATAAATAAATAATATTTATTCTACATCATGAGAGACACCTTACGATAATGTATCATGACTATCCGAATAATATGAAATCAATGTTTAATCACATAGAACCTATTCAGTAGCAGTTACCGTACAATTCAATCCTTCTTCCACACAATGTCCCGATTAAATATAAGACATGGAATTACTGACAAGTCTTATTTTATTTAATCATATGCATTTCGATTTAAGAATGCACAACTCCGATTAATGTAAATTAGAAACTTCTTTCTAATTTTCATTCAACCCTGGCCAGGAATTTCTGAGTTGTCATTTATCAAATCGCATAGAACATTCTCTCCCTTTATTAGAAGTGGTAGATCCTTTGTCGATCATTCACCTACCTCCGTGTATACTTTATTATACGCGTACATACCCTATGACATACCCTAAGATATTAAGGAATATGACAAAGTATAACTTAATATACACAAGGTACTATGATGATCTCAAGTCCAAGGATTACTTATACAACTATCACTTAAGAACTTCCCTATTGACAGGTGAATAAAACTCCATTAGGGTTCTTTAAGCGAGTCACGTTCAGTGAACTTATTCTCCAATAAGCACCTACATACTTGCTTTAGTGTCTACACACAAATAATTATGAGATCAATCATCATCTTCTAAAAATCAAGTATAGTATGTACTAATCTATCCGGATCAGTAATCCCAATATTAGTGATCCAACGATTAGGAACATTTTAGTTTTGAGCTTTTTTGAATTAAGATCTCACTAGCATGATCTCATTATGATTTTAAAAGCATTGCTCAAAAACTATGGGTTCATCACATTTTTTAATTCAACCAATTAACATGGATAAAATATGCCTTTTATTCTATTATTAATATTTGAATAAGATTACAAAGTAAATGCTTATTACATCAAATATAATTGGCTTGAGGGCATATTACTTTTAATCTCCCACTTGCACTAAAGCCAATCACCTTGGTATCTAATACCCATTTTATCGAAATGGCGATTGAATTAATCTTGCGATAATACTTTAGTAAATGGATCTGCAATGTTGTTCTAGGAGTCCACTCTTTCTAAGGTAACATATCCTCTTTCAATGATTTCTCTAATCAAATGAAATCTCTGCAATACATGTTTGGATTTCTGATGAGACCTAGGTTCCTTAACCTGTGCAGCAGCTCCAGTGTTGTCACAATGAACCGAAACGGGTCCAATAATATTTGGAACTACCCCGAGTTCAGAAATGAACTTCTTCATCCAAATAGCAGCTTCATTTGCAGCTATATACTCTGCATCTGTCACTGAGTCAACAACTGTTTGTTGTTTGGAACTCTTCCAACTCACTGCTCCACCGTTCAAGGTGAATACATACCCTGACATGGATTTACTGTCATCTTGGTTAGTTTGAAAACTTGAGTCTGTAAAGCCCTCTAGTTTCAAATCAGACCCACCATATACTAGAAACACATATTTAGTTCTTCTTAAGTACTTCAAGATGTTTTTCACAGCTTTCCAATATTTTTCTCCAGGATTAGACTGATATCTACTTGTTACACTAAGTGCATAAGCAACATCTGGTCTGGTATATATCATTCCATACATTATGGATCCTATTGCCGAAGCATAAGGTATTTGATTCATGCGTTCTCTCTCTTCAGGTGTCTTTGGGGACAATTTCTTAGAGAGATTTACTCCATGACCCATCGGTATGAGCCCTCTCTTGGAGTCTTGCATGCTAAACCTCTTTAGCATCGAATCAATGTATGCACCTTGGGTCAAGTCGAGCATCCTCTTTGATTTATCTCTATAGATCTTTATCCCCAATATGTAGGATGCTTCTCCCAAGTCCTTCATGGAGAAATGTTTAGATAACCAAATTTTAACTGACTGTAGCATCGGTATGTCATTCCCTATAAGTAATATATCATCAACATATAATACCAGGAATGTCATAGCACTCCCACTAACTTTCTTGTACACACATGGTTCATCCTCATTTTTGATAAAACCAAACTCTTTGATTGTTTCATCAAAACGGATGTTCCAACTTCGAGAAGCTTGCTTCAATCCATAAATGGATCTTTGTAACTTACATACTTGATTTGTTCCAACCTTTGAAACAAAACCCTCTGTCTGTATCATAATATACATCCTCATCTAGTTTCCCATTGAGGAAGGCCGTTTTCACGTCCATTTGCCAGATTTCGTAGTCATAGTAAGCTGCAATTGCAAGCAAAATCCGGATAGACTTGAGCATGGCTACTGGTGAGAAGGTTTCATCATAGTCAACTCCTTATCTTTGTTTGAAACCTTTTGCAACCAGTCTGGCCTTATAGGTCTCCACCTTTCCATCTGCTCCAGTCTTTTTCTTAAAGATCCATTTACACCCTATAGGCACAATGTCTTCAGGTGGAGTAACCAAAGTCCATACTTGGTTTTCATACATGGAGTCCATTTCGGATTTCATGGCTATTTGCCATTTCTCAGAGTGTTTACTACTCATAGCCTCATCGTATGTTACTGGATCATCATCAGTTATGATGCATACCTCATCATCATCTTCTATGATGAATGTATACCTTTTAGGTATTTTCGGTACTCTTCCAGATTTACGACTCGGTTGTGGTACAGAAGTTATATCTACTTGAACAGGTTCATCCACTTGATCTGTAGTGATTTGTGGTTCTTGAATTTCTTCAAGATCTATTTTCCTCCTACTAGCCCTTTCAAGGATAAACTCCTTTTCCAGGAAGGTAACATGTTTGGCAACAAACACCTTTTGCTCGGTAGGATTATAGAAATAATATCCTAAACTTTCTTTAGGATATCCCACAAATTTGCATTTGTCAGATCTAGCCTCAAGTTTGTCGCTTTGTAACTTCTTTACATAAGCGTTACAACCCCAAATCTTAACATGCTTAAGACTGGGTTTTTTCCCTGTCCACATCTCATATGGAGTCTTGGGGACGGATTTTTGAGGGAATCTTGCTTAGTAGATATGCAGCCGTTTCTAGGGCATGACCCCAGAATGATATTGGAAGGTCGATGAAACTCATCATGGACCGCACTATGTTTAACAAGGTACAATTCCTCCTTTCAGATACACCATTTAATTGTGGCGTACCAGGAGACGTCCTGTTAACTTTGTCATATTCTAAACCTAATGTTTTGATGATGATCTATTTAATATTACTAAATTGCTTGGTGTGAATTTCAGGAAATTATTTCAAGAAGAACTGATGGTTTATTCAAGGAAGATTGAAGATTGTTTTGGGTCTTAAGAAAAATATGTAAGGTCATTGCAAATATTTAATTTTTCAATACAAGGTTCTAGGACATAATATTTGTGCATTAATCTATGATTGTCATAAATTATGTGATGAATGGTATGCCTGACTAAAGTAATGTTTGGTTACTAAATTATGCATGACAATGTTACACGTTTGTTGATTTTATATATGCTCAACCGAGATATATGCATATTAATTAATTAATGTTACACATTGATTTATGCATGATGGACTATAAATATTTTGGCATGCTTTATTGGTATATGAAACGTGTGGCAGTTAGCATTATTAAATATCTTGGAAACATAATTCTCACATATCCTATGGCGGCAATCTTGGAAAAAGAGATAAGATGGACATTGATGTGTGATCATTATCTTTGACTTATTAGCCGGATCAGTTGGAAGGGTTTTGTTTATATCCGGATATTGTGATAAAGGTTAAATATCTTATTTCCGAGAAGAATGCTAACAGGTGGTTTTTGATAAGGCTTATTTGTTTGCAAACGTTAAATCATGATAAGGATTGTTTTAGTTGCAACGTTTACAAATCAGAAGGATGCAACGGATATATTTTTTAAAGCCTATAAATTGCATGGAGTAATCAGATCATTAAGTAGAACAACTCCTACAATGTACCAATCATATACTAAAAAGAGATTCTTCATATTGGTGTTTTTAAAAAAATTACTGATGTGCTTTATATATTGATACTGTTCAGTATATTTTCGTGAGCTATAAACTGGTAACATCCTTCTATATTTAATTGATCATTGCATACATTAGTTGAGCCTTGCATTGTTAAATTGCTTATTTGCGTTGATCATTAGACCTCTATTATTGTAATTTTAATTTTTAGACTAAGTGTTGTCTAGAGGAATTTAATCCAGGTGGATTAAGATTTGTTTACATACAAATTCAAGGAAGCATAGGTGCTTAAGGGGTGCATTGGTGCACAAGGAGCAAAAGTGCTCAAGTGAATTTTTGTAATTCAAAATTTGTTAGAATTTGTATTGTAACGGAATTATTTTTAATAATAGTTAGTCTCCAATACTAGTTGGTATTGGACGTGGAGTAGGCTATTATTATAGAGGGTAATAGCTGAACCACGTAAAAAATCTTGGTGTTGATTTTTATTACTTGCTATACGTTAATTATCCAAAGTTAGTAAATTTTCTTAATTGTAAGAAAACTTGAATAATTGTTTTTTTTTCATTTATAAAATCACCAAGATATTTTCTTAAACAAAAAGTTCAATCCAGTTGACTGTATTCATTCAGTAGGTTACATTAATCAATACAGTAGACCAAATTGCTTTTCGATTAAGATTCAATTCAGTCGACCATATTCATTCAGTAGACTGCATTCATCAATCTAGTAGGCTGAATTCAAAAGTGTGTTATAAATTTTTAAATTGGTAATAGTCTGTGTCCACACTTATTCAACCCCCCCTTCTAAGTGTGCCTTATCTGAATTTCATTTGGTATCAGAGCTTGGCTCTACTTACTTGGTCTTAAAGGTGACTTGTAGGGAAAGATTCTGACATGGCACAGTTTGGAAACAACAATCAAGAAGGTCAATCAACCAATAGACCACCACTGCTGTATGGAACAGAAAATTACAACTTCTGGAAATTCCGAATGAGGATTTACCTAAAAAGGGATCCTTGGGAATGGTGGGTCGTGGAGAATGGACCAGTGATTCCAAGAAAAGATGACGGTACTCCAAAGACTCTACTAGAAATGGATTCAACCGAAACTTTTATGGTTTCCTATGATTCAAGAGCTATGAACACTTTACTAAGCGGCATGGTACAGTCCGAGATTGACAAAGTATCTTCATGCAACACAGCTAAAGAAATTTGGGATACTCTTGTAGTAAGTCATGAAGGAACATCCAAGGTACGAGAAGTCAAACTTAGCATGCTCATGCATGACTATGAAATGTTTAAACTTGAGAAAGACGAAACCATAAAGATGGCACAAGCAAGGTTTCTAGTGCTGCTAAATTCATTGAAGCTACTTGACAAAACTATTCCACAAAGTGAGATTAATCGTAAGTTACTTCGGGCAATGCCCAAAAGGTTTGCTTCTAAGATTACTACTCTTCAAGATTCTTCCACTATTTCTACTATGGATACTCTAACTCTTTTTGGTGAACTTGAGGAATATGAACATCAGTTAAAAAGATATGATGATGAGGATAAAACTCCTCGAAGAAAGGTTTTAGCTCTTAATGCAGGGAATGAAGAAGAGTTTGATGATGATTCGGATGAAGAAATAGCCATGATGTCAAGAAGACTCAAAGGACTATTGCAAAGAAAGAACAAACGGAAGAATATCTTCAACTCAAATAAAGGCAAAGGAAAGCAAACTGAGGAGACATGTTATGAATGTGGACGACCAGGGCACTTCAAGAAGGATTGCTTTCAACTTAAGAATAAAGGAAAAATGAACTTCAAGGATAATAAAAGAAACAAAGCTCTTGTCACTTGGAGTGATGAAGATGAATCCGAAGTCGAGGTTGATGCCAAGGATGAAATTGCTCAAGTGTGCTTCATGGGAATTGAAGGTTGAATCAAATGAGGTATCTATTTATGAGTTTAATTCTTTAAAACAAGAAAATGAGAGACTAAGAGAAAAGAATGCATGTTTAAAAGAATTAGTAAATACATTGATGTGTGAAGTTGATTCTTTAATAGATGAAAAGAAAGAAATTGAGAAGGAGTCATCTTGTAAAGAAGAAAAGGTTTTGATTGCAAAAAATGACTATCTTGAAAATTACAACAAAATTCTTTTTAACAAGGTGACTCACTTGAACAAGGAAGTTGAGAAATTGACTAATTAGCTGAAAATGCGAGATGTTTGTATTGATGCATTTAGTGATAAATCTCTATATAAATCTGTTCCTTCTGATGAACTTCAAAAGGAAGTAGATTCATTAAAACTATCTCTTGCCAGATTTGTCCAAGGTGAAGAAAACCTAACTGTTATGTTGGGAAAGCAAAGACCTAGTTTTGACAAACAAGGGATAGGTTATAATCCCTCTCGTAAAACCGGGAATGTACAAATGCTTAAATCCAAGTCTCGTTTCAAATTGAATTATTGTTCTCCTTTCACTACATGCAAAAACTGTGGTATAAAAGGTCATTTGGATATAAATTGTTCTAGAAGAAACAAAAGGTTAAAAAGGTATGGATTAAGAAGGGAGATTTATATGCAACTAACGCAAATGGACCCAAAAAGATATGGGTACCAAAAAGATGAATTAATTTTTCTTGACAGGTTTGCTTCAAGGCCAAGGTTCCATCTCAAAAATGGATTCTTGATAGTGGATGCTCACGGCACATGACTGGTGATAAGTCGAAGTTCGTGGAACTAAAGACCAAAAAGAAAAATGGAACGGTTACTTTTGGAGACAATCGAACCTGTGAGATTGTTGGAAAAGGTAAAATTGGTAATGGTAAGGTTAATATTGACAATGTTCATCTTGTTAGTGGACTTGAATTTAATCTTATAAGTGTTAGTCAATTGATGGATAATGGTCATCAAGTTATCTTTGAAAAAGAAAAATGCACTATTACTCATGGTACTAACAATACTATTCTAGTGACACAAAGGGAAGGAAATATATATACTATTGATTTTGAGCTACAGGATGAAGAACTATGTCTAGCAACTGTGCAAGACGTGGCTAACCTATGGCATAAGAGGATAGGACATGTTCACATGGATTTAATCAAGAAATTATCCTCAAAAGAATCTTGTCAAAGGGTTGCCAAAGATAAAGTATGAAAAGAAAGGAATATGTGTTCCTTGCCAACTTGGGAAACAAGTAAGAACTTCGTTTACAGCAAAGAACATGGTATCAACTTCCTCTCCTTTACAACTACTTCATCTTGATTTATTTGGTCCTGAAAGGCATGCTAGTATTAATGGTAAGTTTTATGCATTTGTAATAGTAGATGATTTTTCTAGATATACTTGGGTGTTGTTCTTAAGAACCAAGGATGAAGCATTTAAAGAATTTGAGAAATTGATAAGAAGTTTAGAGACTAAGTATAGTCTCAAACTTATAAAAATTCGGAGTGATCATGGTACCGAATTTCAAAAAGACTTTATTATATTTTGTGATCAAAAAGGTATTAGCCATGAGTTTTCAGCTCCAAGAACACCTCAGCAAAATGGAGTTGTGGAAAGAAAGAATAGAACACTTCAAGAAACAGCTAGAACTCTCTTACAAGAAAGCAAACTTCCTAAGAAGTTTTGGGCAGAGGCTGTTAATACTTCTTGTTATGTATTAAATAGAGTTCTTATTCGTCCTATCATTTTGAAAACTCCTTATGAACTCTTGAATAACAAAATTCCTAATATTAGTTATTTCAAAGTGTTTGGCTCTAGATGTTATATATTGAATACTAGTGATAACTTGGGAAAATTTGATGCTAAATCTTATGAAGGTATTTTCATTGGTTATTCACAAAATAGTAAGGCATATCGTGTATTTAATACATAGAAGTTATGTGTTGAAGAATCTATTCATATAACTTTTAATGAGACTAACAATGATCTTCCAAAAGAAAGAGAAGAGGATGCAGGAAATTTGGAGATTACAATGAATCCAGCAAACCGGAAAAATCTATTCAGCAAGCCAAATGAACAAATCCAGCAAGCTGAATTAGAAAATACACCAGGAGAAGAACAAGCAACAACACAAGAGTTTGAGGAAGATTTTTCCCAACCAGAAGAAGAAATACATAATGTTCAGATACCAAAAACAGCAAGATATCTCAAGAATCATCCACCGGAAAATATCATTGGGGATATAAACAAAGGAATTACCACACGAAGAGGTTTACAAAATCAATGTGCATTCTCTGCATTCTTATCACAAGTTGAGCCAAAGAATGCTAAAGAAGCCATTCTTGATGAAAGTTGGCTAATGGCAATGCAAGAAGAACTTCAACAATTTGAACGATGTCAAGTTTGGGAATTAATGCCTCCTCCTAAAGATACTTCTATCATCGGAACAAAATGGGTATTTAAGAATAAGCTTGATGAGCATGGGACAATCACTCGCAACAAAGCAAGGCTAGTGGCTCAAGGATATAATCAACAAGAAAGGATTGACTACGAAGAGACCTATGCTCCAGTTGCAAGATTAGAATCTATCCGAATTTTGTTAGCATTTGCTTGTTACAAGAAATTTAAGCTTTATCAAATGGATGTAAAAAGCGCGTTTCTAAATGGATATATCAATGAAGAAGTCTATGTCAAACAGCCTCCTGGATTCGAACATGAGAAGTATCCAAATCATGTTTTCAAACTAAAGAAAGCCCTCTATGGACTCAAACAAGCCCCAAGGGCTTGGTACGAGAGGTTGAGTAAGTATCTTCTTTCAAGCGGTTTTACTAGAGGTAAAATTGATTCCACTTTATTTATTATGCATGATAAGAATGATATAATTATTGTTCAAATATATGTAGATGATATAATATTTGGTGCTACTAATGATTTTCTTTGTGAGTGGTTTTCAAAATGTATGCATAAGGAATTCGATATGAGTTTAATGGGAGAGCTAAATTACTTTCTGGGACTTCAAATCAAGCAAACTAAGGAAGGAATCTATATTCATCAAACCAAGTACACAAAAGAGCTTCTCAAAAGGTTTGGTTTTGAAGGATCCAACCCAAAGGCTACACCAATGAGTACGTCAATAAAACTTACATCAGATGAAACAGGTATAGATGTAGAGTTAACCAAATTTCGAGGTATGATTGGATCTCTATTATATTTGACTGCATCTAGACCTGATATAATGTACAGTGTATGTCTTTGTGCTCGATTTCAGGCTAAACCCAAAGAGTCCCATTTACAAGTTGTTAAAAGAATTTTTAAATATTTAATTGGTACTATAAATTTAGGATTATTTTATCCAATTAGTAACCATTTTGAGCTAATGGGTTACTCAGATGCAGACTATGCAGGATTTCAAGTTGATAGAAAAAGTACAAGTGGTGCTTGTACATTTTTGGGACAAAGTCTTGTTTCATGACATAGTAAAAAGCAAACTTCAGTTGCTTTATCAACAACTGAGGGAGAATATTTAGCTGCAGGGAGTTGTTGCTCTCAAATATTATGGATGAGACAAACTTTATGTGATTTTGATATAATATGCAATAATGTGCCTATATATTGTGATAATTCTAGTGCTATTGATATTTCAAAAAATCCTGTCTTGCATTCACGAACAAAACATATAGAGGTAAGACATCATTTTTTAAGAGATAATGTTTCAAAAGGATTAGTAAAATTAGTTTTTATTCCTACAGAAAAATAATTGGCAGATATTTTTACTAAACCTTTGAGTGAGGAAAGGTTTTGTATGCTTAGAAGAGAACTTGGTATGTGCATGGTATAATCATCATAGTTATCATCATAGTTATTATATTTCGGTTAATATTCTTTGCATAATATCTGTTGAAATATATCTGTTTAATATCTCTTATCTCTTCAGATTATTTTGGTTACGTGTATCTAATAATCACTGAGTATTAATTATCGTTTTCTAAGTTTACGTAAAGATTCAAATTATCTTTGGAAACCGAAAAAGTAGCCGAATAGTCATAGAAGTTGAAAAGACACACATCTTTCAAAATCAGTCTCCTACTTATCTTCTATTTCTATGTTTTTTCTTTCTTTATAACTTCAGATCTTGATATCAGTTCTTTAGTTCTCTCTCTTTCTTAAACCAGATCAAATCCTTTAGCTTTTCTCAAACCCTTTGAAACATGAAAACCAGAGCAAGCAAAAAGTCTTCCGGTAAATCGACAGATGATGGATCTTCTTTACAGAATGTCTCTGGAACAAAGATGAAACCCAAACGGAAGCTTAAGAAATCATCGATGCATGTGTCGTCCGACGCAACCGTACTTTCTGATGACTCTGATTCAAGCTTTTCTTTCTTAAAAGCTTCAGAAGACGAACCATTTCAACAAAGGGAGTCGAAACAATCAGTACATGAAGGCCATACAACTTCTCAGCCTGAATCTCCTTCAATCATGGTAAACCCGTTCTCATCTTCTTCTGATATACCCGAAATTTTTTTCAGGGGTTACAGCTTTGAAACACGTTTCAAACAATCGATTGCTACCAAGCAATTCGTTTATGAGAAAACTCTGGATCGATTCTATTTCACAAACTCTGTTTTAGAAAAACTTTTTAATTACTGTGAAATATCTTCAATGTTATTCCCTCCTACTATTGCATATCCCCGATTAGTTCAACAGTTTTATACAAATCTTAAGTGCAATGGAGATTGTTATACAACAGTTTTTTCACTAGTATTGATTTTGGTAGTATCCTCGGTATTTCCTCTGCTGGACCCTGTCCATTTACTTTAAAAGGTGCTGCAAACATTCCTTTTCCTCCTATGGAACAACTTCATATAGTGATGAATGATTTTTCTCTTCCTGAATTATTTCTTCCAAAAACTGTGAATGTATGCCCAACTGCATGTGTACTTCATAAAATAGTCAGGTATAATCTGTTTCCTAGACTTGGTGGGAGGGCAGATTTTACCTACCTGGATTTAGTGGTTGTGGCTATGATTCTCAAGGGAAAATCATTTAATCTCTCTCAAATGATGTTGTCACATATGCTTAGTTGCATTCGACAATCTAAAAAATGTCTTCCTTACAGTAAGTTTTTAACCAAAGTTTTTAAACATTTCAAAATTTTTCTTGATGATGAAATTTCTGTTTCAAACAATGACTTCATAGATTCTGCCAGTCTTACTCAATCCCATCTCACTTTTCTTGCTGGAGAATTTGTTCGTCTTCATCCTACTCCTCCTCCTATTTCTCCAACTACAGATACTTCTTCCACCTCTCTGCCACATACTCATGGAACTGATATTTTGAACATTTTGACTGAGATTTTGCAAAATCAAACCTCCATGAAAGCTGACTTAACTGAGATTAGGAATCGAGTTGAGATTCTTGAAAAAGGAAAATTGCCAATGGATGCCCCTGAAATTAATAAATTATATAATCGTGTTGAAGATGAGTTCATTGATCTTCAGGCAGGTTTTGAGCTCCAAACTTTAGCCATGGTTGAGGCTCTTCAAAAGAAATTCAATAGAAATACATGCCAGTTGAGTCAAGAGGTCAAATTTGTAAGTTATCAAGTTGGTGAACTTGCAGATTTCATGGCAACCAGATTTAATGATGTGGGGAGAAAGCTACATTTTCAAACCATGTACTCCACCATTCCAGAATGGCCAATGTGCAATTGGACAACGGAGTTCAAGGATGATTTTCTGGATATGGAGATTCCTCCTTCCACCTTTATTCCCAGACCACCTCGCTTTGCCAAGGAACTCACACTTGCTGAACGTCTTCACCGCATTCGGCACCGTGCTTACTTCACCTCTCGCTCTGAACAAAAAGTACACCTTGAAGACATTGATTGAATTTGCTCTCTCTTTCTCTTTTTGCCTGATGACAAAGGGGGAGAGATTATTTCAATTTTAACAACATACTTTGGTTTCTGGTTTCTTTTGATGGTTTATTATGTTGGTTTTTTAAAACTTTGATACTATGGTTTCTGTGATGTTTTGACAGGCTTGATTGGTTTTAAATGCCTGTTTGTTAAGACAGTTGGTTTAATATGCTTATGATATTTGGTTATGGTATTATGAGATGTTATTTAAATATGCTACTAACACATGCAGGTCATATGGATTTGTTTCCTGAAATTATTATTTCCTGAAACTAAAGCTATGCATAAATTTAGGGGGAGCATTAGTGGAATATTAAGAATTTATGTTGTCATCATCAAAAAGGGGGAGAATGTTGACTTTGTCATATTCTAAACCTAATGTTTTGATGATGATCTATTTAATATTACTAAATTGCTTGGTGTGAATTTCAGGAAATTATTTCAAGAAGAACTGATGGTTTATTCAAGGAAGATTGAAGATTGTTTTGGGTCTTAAGAAAAATATGTAAGGTCATTGCAAATATTTAATTTTTCAATACAAGGCTCTAGGACATAATATTTGTGCATTAATCTATGATTGTCATAAATTATGTGATGAATGGTATGCCTGACTAAAGTAATGTTTGGTTACTAAATTATGCATGACAATGTTACACGTTTGTTGATTTTATATATGCTCAACCGAGATATATGCATATTAATTAATTAATGTTACACATTGATTTATGCATGATGGACTATAAATATTTTGGCATGCTTTATTGGTATATGAAACGTGTGGCAGTTAGCATTATTAAATATCTTGGAAACATAATTCTCACATATCCTATGGCGGCAATCTTGGAAAAAGAGATAAGATGGACATTGATGTGTGATCATTATCTTTGACTTATTAGCCGGATCAGTTGGAAGGGTTTTGTTTATATCCGGATATTGTGATAAAGGTTAAATATCTTGTTTCCGAGAAGAATGCTAACAGGTGGTTTTTGATAAGGCTTGTTTGTTTGCAAACGTTAAATCATGATAAGGATTGTTTTAGTTGCAACGTTTACAAATCAGAAGGATGCAACGGATATATTTTTTAAAGCCTATAAATTGCATGGAGTAATCAGATCATTAAGTAGAACAACTCCTACAGTGTACCAATCATATACTAAAAAGAGATATTCTTCATATTGGTGTTTTTTAAAAAATTACTGATGTGCTTTATATATTGATACTGTTCAGTATATTTTCGTGAGCTATAAACTGGTAACATCCTTCTATATTTAATTGATCATTGCATACATTAGTTGAGCCTTGCATTGTTAAATTGCTTATTTGCGTTGATCATTAGACCTCTATTATTGTAATTTTAATTTTTAGACTAAGTGTTGTCTAGAGGAATTTAATCCAGGTGGATTAAGATTTGTTTACATACAAATTCAAGGAAGCATAGGTGCTTAAGGGGTGCATTGGTGCACAAGGAGCAAAAGTGCTCAAGTGAATTTTTGTAATTCAAAATTTGTTAGAATTTGTATTGTAACGGAATTATTTTTAATAATAGTTAGTCTCCAATACTAGTTGGTATTGGACGTGGAGTAGGCTATTATTATAGAGGGTAATAGCTGAACCACGTAAAAAATCTTGGTGTTGATTTTTATTACTTGCTATACGTTAATTATCCAAAGTTAGTAAATTTTCTTAATTGTAAGAAAACTTGAATAATTGTTTTTTTTTTCATTTATAAAATCACCAAGATATTTTCTTAAACAAAAAGTTCAATCCAGTTGACTGTATTCATTCAGTAGGTTACATTAATCAATACAGTAGACCAAATTGCTTTTCGATTAAGATTCAATTCAGTCGACCATATTCATTCAGTAGACTACATTCATCAATCTAGTAGGCTGAATTCAAAAGTGTGTTATAAATTTTTAAATTGGTAATAGTCTGTGTCCACACTTATTCAACCCCCCTTCTAAGTGTGCCTTATCTGAATTTCACGTCCATTGAGAGAGAATACCATTTTCTTTGAGATGATTAAGAAACTCATTGCTCAAGTATTCTCCTCTTCGATCTGATCGAAGAATCTTAACACTTTTGCTAATTTGTTTCTCTACTTCACTTCTGAATTCTTTGAACTTTTCAAATGATTCGAATTTGTATTTCATTAAATACACATATCCAAATCTTGAATGATCATTAGTGAATGTAATGAAATACGAATACCCTCCTCTAGCATCTGTTGTCATAGGTCCACATACATCTGTGTGTACCAACTCTAACAACCATGCAACTCTCTCTCCATGTCCACTACATGGAGATTTAGTCATTTTACCCATGAGATATGATTCACAAGTTGGATATGATTTAAAATCGAAAGGTTCTAAAAGACCATCAATATGCAACTTGTTTAATCTTGTTTCATTGATGTGACCGAGTCTACAGTGCCAAATGAAAGTATGATTTACTTCATCTCTTTTTCTTTTACAAGTTTGTTCAATTTGAAAAATATTTTCATGTAAGTCAAGTAAGTAAAGTCCATCAATTAATCTACCAGTTCCAAACAAAACATTATTATTATAAATAGAACAACCATTGTTTTTAAATATAACATCGAATCCTTCTTTGTCTAACATAAAAATAGATATAATGTTTCTAATGAGAACAGGTACATAATAACAATTTATTAAATTGATAGATTTTCCCGTAGGCAGTGCTAAACAATAAGTCCCCACAGCTAATGCAGCAACCTTTGCTCCATTTTCCACTCGTAGAGTTACTTCGCCTTTGTTTAGCCTTCTACTTCTACTTAGTCCCTGCAATGAATTGCATATATGAGAACCACAACCGATATCCAATACCCAAGTAGAATTTTGACTTACAGAAAGATTTATTTCAATCATGAATAAACCTGTATTTGCAGTTGAAGCTTCACCAAGCTTTTTCTGCTTTGCTTCTGCAAGATAATCTTTGCAGTTTCTTTTCCAATGTCTAGGCTTGTTGCAGTGGAAGCAAACACTTTTGCTATCTGCAGTTGTTTTAATCTTATTACCCTTTTCAGTGTTAATTTCTTTTGCCTTCTTTGAATTTGTCTTCTTTAAAGAAGATCCTTTGGATCACTTCCTTTTCTTAGAAGCGTTTCCCACAAGTAAACATGGCCTTCTTGGATGGAAAGTGACTCTCTGCAGTTTTCAACATGTTAAGCAATTCAGGTAAACTGACATCAAGCTTGTTCATGTGAAAATTCACAACGAATTGTGAGTAGGAGTCCGGGAGTGACTGCAAGATTAAATCTTGGCTCAACTCTCCATCCATTACAAAACTAAGTTGTCCTAATTGTTCAATCAGATTGATCATCTTTAGGACATGTGCATGTACTGTGGTGCCATCGGTCATTCTAGATCGGAAGAGCTCCTTAGATATCTCATATCTTGCAAACCTACTCTGTTCATCATACAATTCATGAAGGTGAAGCAAAATAGTAGGTGCATCTATTTTCTCGTGTTGACGCTGTAACTCGTTACTCATGGATGCGAGCATGATGCATTGGGCTACCATAGCATCATCTTGCCATTTTTTAAAAGTGACAATTTCTTCTTCAGAGGCATTCTCTGCAACAGTTGTAGGAAGGGGTGAATTAAGGACATAAGATAACTTTTCAGCAGTGAGAACAATTCTCAAATTCCTTAACCAATCCGTGTAGTTCGGTCCGGTTAATTTATTAGCATCCAATATGCTCCGCAGTGATAGTGAATGGGCCATTTGTAAAAATCTGTAAATGAATTTTTGATTTAAACAACATTAGCATTTATTCATTTTATTAATCACCAATTTAATATAGGTCTTTATTAAAAGGGTGTCTCCCACTATTTTATACAAACTATATGACCCTCCATATATAGTCCGACAAATTTTTATTGAAATTTGTTTAGTGAGATAGGATCCAATGACCTAAATATATAGCCTTGTGTGTGCACAACAAACTATATATTCATTCAAGGGTAGACAACTCTTGTCAATTACATCAACTATGTAACTCCTTTTATTTTACCTCTTAGATTATAATAGTCAAGTGTGTGCACATCCGAACTAAATAATCCAAGTTAAGTTATACCTAGCATTTCCATATCAGGTATAGAAAAATACGGTTCTTGTCTGTGCACAACAAAATAATATTGTTCAATTCCTTTATAAAAATTTTTCATGTAATAAAGCCAACATCTTAAAAATTTAATATGAGCCTTGTGTGTGCACAACAAACTAATATTAAATAATTAATACTCTATTGCGTTATCATGCTAGAAGGCTACGTTCGATACTTTTATTGAAATATCTTTGAACGTATTCAACTTAATATTTTGAAAATGAGGGTTTTGTTATTAATGGTTTCATCTTGTTTAGCGCACATACACACACACACACACGCACACACACACACACACACACACACACACACACATATATATATATATATATATAAATACGCGTCATATTAAACATTCATCAATATGAATAATAATATATTTAATATATATATATATATATATTATAAGCATGCATTCATAGAATACAATATTCTATATGGGATGATTATGGACTTAATCTAATTTGATTCACTCGAGCCACCGAGTTTATCAATAGGTCAAACCTAGGGGTGCAAGAATGAATTTGAATATAACTATTACATTCAACCCAAGCTTCATTACAAATGGGTCTTCAATACTCCTGCTCTTCGGCTCCAATTTCTTGAGTAACTTTACAAAATCCTATTAAACTCTATTTTAACAAAATAGAAACCTTGATCAACAGTCAAGGGAAAGTACATAGGAGAGAGATAGAAATTACATTTAGAAATTTAGATAGGCGAGGTACGCATACCCCATTATGAATAAAACCATTCATTCAAGCATCCATTCAAATTAAATTCAATCACATTGGTCAGTAGTCCTTAATCATCCCCTATATATATATATCAACATATATAAATACCATTCATCTCATGAATAATAAACCATTCAATATATATATATATATATATATATATTGATATCGTTTAATGGACAATTGACTAGTAGAAATCCAAAATCCAATTAAAATAAACTCCTTTATTTTAATCCATTTCAAATTAATATAAACTCCTTTATAAAAATTTAGAATCTTTGTTCAAAATTGAAATCCAATATTAATTAAAATAAACTCCTTTATTTTAAACCAATTTCAAGTCCAAAATAAACATCTTTTTTTTTAACATTGAAATTTTAAAATTGGAAAATAAACAATTTTTTTATGAACAGTGAACAGTGCCCGGGCTGCCCAGTGAACAGTGTGACGCCCCCAAATCCGGGTTGCCTTAACTTCGAATTCGGCGCATCACTGTGCAGCTCATAAAGCATTCTATCAATAACTAATTGTGGAATAATAGAAATATTTACATTGATATAATATAAATACTCTCGTCCCAAGTCTCGATACCAATACAAATACCTGACATAACATAGTACTAACTATAATTAAGTCTTGATACATAATACATCGGAATACATAATCTTAAATAAGTCTTAATACATGACAGAAATATAGCATAGTAGGACAAAGCTAATCTGTAGCTTTGCCTTTGCCTTTATCCTTTCCCGAGCTCTCGCCTCTTTCGGTAACAACTAAAATGTTTTAAGGAAAGCAAGGGTGAGTAACAAGTTTGCCCAGCAAGTATAACAACAATGATAATGAGAAGTTCTGAGTAAAGTTTCTCAAGTTTTAATTCCAATCTCTACTATTACTGATGAGTTACTATGGACTAGATGAATATTAAATGAATTTAAGGATTTCAAATTTTACAAATGCAGGAATCACTGTGTGGCCACCACGACACTTACCTTCAATTAGAATTAACAGTATTACACTATTAACCCCAAAAACAACAAATACAGGTATAATAGGTGATCAGTCTAAAATACCCGGCGTTATGCATAACCCTCAAACATTCAACTTGCGCGCATGTCGGTTCCCTGACTAAAAATATAATTTTCCCTACTATGAGGGTTGTTCATCTCTGCAAAGAGTCCGCACCAAAGCAATTGGTTTGGATCGATTTCTAAATCATGGGTATTGGTCTAGCCGAATCAAATGGCATTGACACTCCTCGTAAACAGTTCATGCATAATTTTAACTTAAAAGCTTTTAACATTTATGTCAATAACATATCTTGAACACTTGTGCAGATATTAAATATTCACATAAGTATGGAATTCACACAATCATATATGTATTGTGTAAATATGAACTTTGAACATTAAATCACATCCGTAAGAATATAGTTGAATGAAGTTGATAAGCTTATCTAGCATGAGGACTAACAAGGGTTAGAACACTTGCTCAAATTTAAATTGAGTAAGGTAGAAAACTTGAAATCAAGATATAGAAAGAATGAAGTTAGGAAAATTGCACAATATAACTTGAGTAGGGTGAGAAACTTGCCTTAAGCGCTTGCTAATAACTCGACGTTAATCGTCCTTCAAAAGTCCTACACATTTAAGTACATAACCACATACCAATTAGCCACATAATTGATGCCAACTATTGGTTTACATTACTCTATAATGTTTCATTCTAATTAGAAACATAATATCAAATAAGGTTACACACACTTGATACGATGTTTCGGCGTTTGCACAATGCATACCCGATTCGCCTCATTTGCATAAGTTTAGCATGCTCATACACTTATCTAGTTCATCATTAATTAATTCTAAAGGTCATTATAAACCATAATGTACAAGTTTAGAACTTAAAACAATAACTTTTAGCGTTGGAAGCATTACACGTTACATACGTGCATGAACGACGCCCCATGTTTGCTTCCTAATGCACAATTGTCCTAAAAATGGCCAATTTAGAAATTGATTAAAGCATTAAATTTCAGTTCTAAATAATGGAAGTTGTAGCTCTACTTCTTAGCTTTCCGAATCATCTTGAATCATCTAAAACAGAGTTCATATGAGAAAGTTACGCCCATTTTACTAAAGGATGTCAGAGTTGTCAAGCCCATGTGCCTGCGCGCGCCCCACCTGCGCCCAGCTGCGCCCAACAGCCCCCAGCGTGCCCGCGCCATGCCCCAGCGCTCCCGCGCCCGTGCCCTGACCCCAACACTTGGTTTCCTACTCGATTTGGCAGTTTGACATACAAACTTCAAGCCTTCATAACTTCTTCGTTATAAATCAGAATTAGGCCGTTCCGGAGGCTATAGAAAGCTTATAACATGAACTACATAACCTCATGGATTCACAATCTTATAGACTCTTTATTAAATCGAAATAGTGGTTCCAAAGAGCCTAGTTTAACTAGTTTTCAATGAAACTCAAGGTTAAGCCAATTCATTCTTCCTCTTTGTGTCTTAGCTATCATGCAACAAGTCAATATGACTTAAAACATACTTCTATTGCTAAGCTAAGCAACATAACATCCTTTCATTAATTAATCAACACCTAGTTCTCAAGTTCTTAGAGAAATTCTTCTCTTGGACATTAAATCAAATGGTTTGTGGGCATGGTTTAAAAACTCATATTGGAGTAGAGTTTAAGTATGTTCTAGTCCAGATTTCTAAATGAAATCATTACCCATAACTTCAGAACACATAATAGTCATACACAACCAAACATACAACCAAACACACAACCAACAATAGACTACATTTTTATCAAAGTATACGAATTGTCCATATCAGTCTATAAATGTCCATAACAGTTCATTCTTGCTCCTTATGCATGGGTTTTGATTCTCATCTATTGTTCCACTTTTATTGATTATTGACAAGGCTTTTAAAGAGTTAACAATATTCATACATGTTCAACAACCAACTAAGCAATTTCAGCAACATATACTCCCACAAAGCAATCAATAGCAACTGAAATCTTGAAACAATAATGGAAATGAGCTAGGCTCCATAACACTAACCTCTTGAAGCTCCTTCTATGCTGCTAGAGAGATTGATTACAGCTGCTACCACACTTTTTCTTCCTCAAATCACCCGTACACCAACTCTCACAACTCTCTCTCAATTTTTTTAGTTTTAACTAAGCAACAATGGAAAAGAATGGATGAATAGAAAGGGAGGAGTATTTATAGAAGGATGAATTGAGCTCATTTAGAGGAAGGAATGGCTGAGCATGCTTAGCATGATCAGCTTTCCACGTATGGGAAGGTGAGATTGGCTCCTCCAAGGTGTGGGTAACTCCCCTCTCCTTCTCCCCAATTGTTCTTCCTCACTTTTTCTTTGCCAAATGTAGAATTTGTTTCTCCCATAGATTCTTATTCCTTTGGTTCCCTTCCTTCTCCTTCTCCTCATCCGTATTCTTCTTCCCCCTTTACTTTGCTGCAGATTTTGTAACCCATTTCCCATATGGGTCATGGGTTGGGTCATGGGTCGTGTCATGGATCATGGGTTTGGGCCACCCTTAAGCAATTTGGGGCTTCTAATTAAATCCCAATTTGACTAAAATAAAATCCAACACTTGGATTATTAATCCTCCACATTCACGTTTTGACGAAAATAAGAAAAGTCGAAATAAACGAAAAAGACGTTTTTGGGGCGAATAGTGCCCACGAATAATATTATAACGATTTTTCTCCGAAATCATTTTAATAACTCCTACCAAATAACAACACTTAAAAACATTGCAAACATATAATCTAGGTTATTACAAGACCTTTAGACACATACATAGAATAATATTAATAAAAATTCATTTTATTAAATAATATTCATAAGCTCGAATTACAAAGTCATCCAAAATTCACGGTCGTTAAACAAAATCATAATCATATTGAGATACGCAACGAAAAATGGAAATTAAAATTTTTGCAACTTATCCATGAATCACCTTATGCATAGCTATTAATTGAAAAAGAAGATGAACAAGAAATATACCTTAATAGATCCAACATTTGAACCGTTACAAGATTTACTCCTTGTTGATTTCTTCAAGCTCCTCCTTTCTTTGTTCCTTGGATTAAACACTAGCTTCAAAGTGTATGAAGCACTCTAAAGGTGATCCACCAAGAATGATTATATGGAACAATATTTGATTTTTACAAATCTTGGATAGCTAATCCAATAAGTTCTTTTATCCCTAACTCTTAAGAATAACAAGTACAATACATGAAGAACACTTAGAAGATTTGATCAACAACTTGATCTCTAATCTTGGTGTTCTTGAGATGGAGGCTACTAGTTCATAACTTAGTTTGCTTAGTTAGGTTAATTAGGAGAAACCCTAATTTAATTAGTATACAACCAAGTATAATACTTACATAATATGTAAGTATCAATATTCTCCTAACCCACATGTTTTACATTTAAGCACTTAACACATGTTTTGCAATTATTTGACTGAATTCAAATTTGCATTTAATTTAAATGATATTTATATTTTATTTAAATTAATTCTTAATCTAATTAAGAATTAAATGATAATAATAATAATAAGATTTCTCTTATTAATTTATAATTCAATATTTATCCAAATATATCATTATAAATATTAAGCATTTCAATTTATTCAACTAATAAATTAAATACTTAATTTATTATCATTAAGCCAATTGTTTCCAATATAATATTATTCTTTTTTGCGGTGTAACCCTTTAGGTTCAATATTATGCCGGTAGTAGAATAAATAAATTAGAACAATTCTAATATTATTTATAATGAATTAAACTTCTTTAATTCAAACATAAATAAATAATATTTATTTTACATCATGAGGGACACCTTACGATAATGTATCATGACTATCCGAATAATATGAAATCAATGTTTAATCACATAGAACCTATTCAGTAGTAGTTACCGTATAATTCAATCCTTCTACCATACAATATCCCGATTAAATATAAGACATGAAATTACTGACAAGTCTTGTTTTATTTAATCATATGTATTTCGATTTAAGAATGCACAACTCGGATTAATGTAAATTAGAAACTCCTTTCTAATTTTCATTTAACCTTGGCTAGGAATTTCTGAGTTGTCATTTATCAAATCGCATAGGACATTCTCTCCCTTTATTAGAAGTGATAGATCCTTTGTCGATCATTCACCTACCTCCGTGTATACTTTATTATACCCGTACATACCCTATGACATACCCTAAGATATTAAGGAATATGACAAAGTATAACTTAATATACACAAGGTACTATGATGATCTCAAGTCCAAGGATCACTTGTACAACTATCACTTAAGAACTTCCCTATTGACAGGTGAATAAAACTCCATTAGGGTTCTTTAAGAGAGTCACGTTCAGTGAACTTATTCTCCAATAAGCACTTACAAACTTGCTTTAATGTCTCTACACAAATGATTATGAGATCAATCATCATCTTCTAAAGATCAAGCATAGTATGTACTAATCTATCCGGATCAGTAATCCCAATATTAGTGATCCAACGATTAGGAACATTTTAGTTTTGAGCTTTCTTGAATTTAGATCTCACTAGCATGATCTCATCATGATTCTAAAAGCATTGCTCGAAAACTATGGGTTCATCACATTTATTAATTCAACCAATTAACATAGATAAAATATGCCTTTTATTCTATTATTAATATTTGAATAAGATTACAAAGTAAATGCTTATTACATCAAATATAATTGGCTTGAGGGCATATTACTTTCACCTAAAAGGTCAAATTTTAGTTTGCGAGTTGGCAGTAATTGTGTAGTAAGGTATGTCAAGTTTGAATTTGCCTACAGATACCTGTGTACCGCGACGTTGATTGCATTTTATCCCCTTAATCCAATTCTTTTAGATTTAGGGATAACTTTTCCAGAAAAATACAACTTTCTTATGTTATAAAAAGTAACATATATCAAATTTGTTGACTTCAAGAGGTGCACTCTTTGTCTTAAGAAAAAAATATATTTAGTTTCATTTACCACCAGAAATTAAGGACTAGGGAAAAGTGATTCAACAACTAACATTACTAACAAGTACTAAAATTACGTTTTCTAAGTACTTAATTTCTGGTGTTAAATGAAGCTAAAATATACTCACTTTTTTCCTACTAAAAAAAGAAAGGTCTTAGCCTTTTATTAAAAAGTATTCACACACGTTAAGACTTTGACTCTGACAAGTATTCTCATCCACAATGTGTAAATTTTATTTCTCATTTATGTGCAACTTGTATTTTTTTCTTTATGTGAGACTTGAATTGTCCTTTCCAAAGTTAGTTTTTATGAATTAATTATGTAAATTTCTCATATATAATGCGATTTTATTTTAAATTAAATTGATATATTGATTATGAAATTTTATGTAGTTGTATTTCTCACTATAGTGTTAGTTTCAGGAAAAAAAAAATAGTTGTTGGGGCCTGGTTTGTTGGGCCCGGTGGGTCTTATTTTATGGGGAGATGTGGCGTGATTGGGCTGTTTGACAGTTAAGGTGTAACGAATGTAATTTTTGTGAATAAATAAAAATATTTATTGAGTTAAATAAATATTTTTGGCTAATTTATTTAATGAGTAAAATAAATAATTGATAAAGTTATTGTGGAGTAATTCATGTTAAGTGTGATTGTGTTAAATGTTATTTGAATATGATTTGATGTGTTTATTCTAATTTAATTTAATAATTAAATTAGATGATTAAATGATTTATTTGAATAAAAGATTTGTTTGAATAAGATAATTTATTTGGTAATATTCTTATTGGTCAAATAGAAATTATAAATTAATTAGTAAGGTTTAATTGAATTTATTTAATAATAAGTTTAATTAAATTGAAAATGTGACAATTAAGCTATATAGTATAATGGGTTATTAAAATAAATGAAAAAGGGTTTTATTTTAGTTAAACCAAACAAGGTCTTGTGACCCTTGGTTAGTAAAAAAAGAGTTTGTTTAGATAATGTTTTGCCAAACAAGCCTTATGGCTTTTGAGTTTTATAACTGCAGTATTATATTAAAATACGTTAATATAATATAACGTAGCTTTGGGTCAGTTTACGGTGTAAGAGTCTGAGACTGGGAATAGAAAGAAGAGAATTACAGAGTTATTTGAGAGCTTGGTAAGATTGAAGAAGAGAAATATCATTCTCATCATCTAGTTTCTAAATAGAGAATTAAGAGGTATAATCTGTTTCTATTTTTTTTATATATTGCATTGAGTTCTTTACTGGAAAATTGGGTTTTAATTGTCTGTAAATAAATTTTATGATCAGTGCATGTGGTAGTTGTTTATATGTGTGGATAGGCATGAATAATCATTGTAAGATGTTTATAAACATGTTTTAGTCAAGTTAATCGGTGAAATTATGTATTTACAGTGAAAATGTTCACGAATATGGTTTATATGTATAAAATTTGATGTTTAATTCGGATATTAATTTGTAAATTGATTGTTGATTGTGTTAATATGATAAGAAACGAAGATAATGCAAGTGAAATGGACCAATTTGGTTTAGAATTGAGTTCATACTGGTTATTTTTGCTTAGTTTATCAAAAATGGAGAAATATACTTAAGCAGCGGATTTAATCTTCTATAGTGTATGGGTATATGAATTATTTTGTTAATACTGTAATGGGTCTTGATTATATGAAGTTTATAGCATCTAGGTTTGTTTAATTTGTGAGATGAGTGAAGAAATTGGGAAGATTTGGTCGGAAGTTCGTCGTCTGCGAGCAAAGCAACTAAATCTGCAGCGTCATGCTGCAGCGCCAAGCATCAGGCTTGTCTGCGTGCTACAGCGGACCAGCGCTGCAGCGTCGTTCCTATAACATGGAACTGGCGCCGCAGCGCCAGGTACTGTGGGAACGACCAATGGTCTCGCCGCAGCGCCGACTTGAAGTTCAAGTCCCACGCCGCAGCGCGGGCTCCGGGTCCGCTGGTCTTAGGTTGAGTTAGTGCTACAGCACCGGCTCAAGGCTAAACCTTGACGCCGCAGCGCCGATTCCGGTTTTTGGGTCGGATCAGTTTTGTTGGGTCGGGTCGGCCAGAATATGAAGTTTTTCCAAAATTAGAAATAAAATAATTTTCCCCTATAAGAAATTACATGATAATTATGTGGTGTTTTAGAAGAATTTAATGTGTAGACTAGAAGTATATAAGTGAACAATCATTTATAAAAGGAGAGAAGTTAATTGAACTATGAATATTAATTATTTAATGTGACTTATATGTATAGGTCACTCAAAGAGCAAGTAGTTAATATTATTTGTAGCAAGCTATCAAGGCAAGTTCTCTAAAACCTAACTTTTGTTAGAACCGGTTTCTTACTCTACTTTATTGAGCAAGTTTTCTATCCTTATTCTCTTTATTTCGTTGAAAGCAAGTTCCCAAAACTTAATTTTACTCAAGCAAGATTCATACTTTGCTTTCATTTAACAAATTTATTAACCTTAGCTTATTATTGTTCAAGCAAGGTGGTTATAGTATCAAATGGTTATGTACCTTTAAAGTCGTTTGTTAATTTACTATGAACTGTTGATCAAACTTCGAACATTAATTCCATTGTATGATCTTATTGTTGAATCAAATACTTTAGTGACTAGCAAACCTTATTGATTCAGCTAGTCCATAGTTGATGAGCGTTTTAAAAACTGAGAATATCTTGAAGTTATTCCAAACCAACTTTCTTTTGGTATGTATTCTGAAATCAAACTGAGATGAACAACCCTAATATAGGGGATTAATTATGCAACGGCGTTAAAATATTTGTGCACAATACATTGTACAAAGGGCTGATCCCCCTGAGTACGAGATGAGTTGTCCATAGTCTATAAGACTGTTAAAGGTTATAGTAGAATTACTTGTTAACCTAGGACATAGTTCGAGGTCTTACGACCCTCAGATATATTATTGATATTAAAATCTATGTTCAATTCTTGAGCCAAGTTTTCTATTGAGCTCTCAGTCCTTTGAATTGTTATTGATTGATTTTAGATAAGCTATTGAACCTCAGTTAAAATCTACTCCATTGATTATACAGTTGTTATCGTTATCATACTTGTGGGCAATTGTTTGCTCACCCTTGCATTAAACATTGCAGCTAAGACTGAGAAATCAGATGAGCCGTCCACTAGTAAGGGCAAAGGCAAGTTGCAGAAGTAGCTGGCGAATTGTTATCTGTTTAATGAATCTATGTAATAAGACTTGTTTAATTTTATGTTTTAATTCCGCAACGGTGTAATAAAGGTTAGATGACCTGGGATTAGTTTACTTAAGAGATTTAAATTGTAACCCCTATTGTGGGAAGATAATTTATTCAGTTTAATTATATTGCCTTTTATCATGGTTAGTTAGTCATGAATGTATGGAATAGTGAACACTAAATCTGAGAATTGAAGTATCCGGATTTGGGGGTGTCACAGGTTGGTATCAGAGCCGTAGGTTAAGAACCTTAGGTAGGGAACCTTAGGAGTTAGCCTTGTTAAGAAACGAAAATTTAGTGGTGTTAAAACTCTTATCGCGTTCTAAGGAATGAATTAAGGATTTCATTAAAGATAATAAAAGACTTTATGTGCTATAACTTATCTGTTATAATTTATGTGCTCGCGAGTTGTATCGAGTAGTAATTAAACTTAAAATTTTGGTGGCAGGATGACTGATATAGGAGGATCCAGTCAGGCTAGGGAGGAGGAGCCCCGAGATGTTCATGTAGTCCAGGAGCAACTAGTGCAGAGGGAGCCATCCCCATTGATCACAGTTGTGGGTCCTGAGTACGAGCCTGAGACTGATCCTGAGGAGGATCCTGAGGAGATTGAGGAGGAAGAAGACCCTGAGGAGATGCCATTATCTTCCTTAGGTATTCAGATGTATGAGCAATGTATGATCGCAACATAGAGTTGCAGGGTAGGGTGGAGGAGTTGGAGGAGCAGGCGGCAGATCATCAGACCACCATAGAGCAGAAGAATAATGAGATTGAGGAGTTTGACACATGTCTTGGGGACGCGGAGTGGAAGTTAGTTCATGTAGAGAGTCAGAAAGAGGAGTTATCAACTAAGATAGAGAAACTGAAGAGTGAGCTGAGAGAAGAGTCGGCAAAGCGTGCTAGAGCCGAGGACGCGTGGATGAAAGCTGCTGATCATGCAGATCATGTTGAGGAAGAGATACAGTCAAAGAAAGCCAAGATGGATGAGATGGAGCATGTTTTTCATACAGCGATGGATAGGGCACAGGATCGAGTTTTTCATTACCCAACTCAGTTCGAGGATTTATCGTGGTACGTGATGGATCGCAAGACGATGATTCGTATCATGAAGCAAGAGCGTGAAGAAGCCGTGTGACGTGTAATGTCTTTATAGGTCGCAAATAGCAGTAATAATAAGTTGTTTTCTAAGAATGTTAATATGATGTAAATCTCAAATGAGATAAATAAAGGATTAATTATGATGTGGTCTTGAAACTTTATGATTTCAGGGCAGATGATGTAAATAACTATGATCCTATCTATGTTATGATTTGAAGTAGTAAATGAATAAAATACGGAAGTTTATCAAATGTGTTAGGTGCTATATGATTGTTTATAAATGTTTAAGTTAAGGCTTAAATACTTAAGTAATTGAGCAATAATCTAATGGCGCAAATTCTTAACAGTAAGATACCGCCAAGAAGAAGACCAACACGTCAACAGACTCCTGAGGGATCTACAAACAATAATGACGAAACCACCGCTAATCCAATGCAGCAGTTGGTGGATTTATTAACGGGAGCATTTGCAAACCAACCCCAAGCTCAGGCCACGACTTTCAAAGATTTCAAGGCTGTTGGACCCCCGGAATTTCAAGGGTATATGAATCCAATTGAAGCCCAAACATGGGTCATGGAGATGAAAAAACTTTTTGACGTCTCTAGGGTCAGCGAGGACCAAAAGACTACGTTTGCGACATTTATGCTGAAATCAGAAGCTAGCTATTGGTGGCAAGCTAATAAAACTCGAGGTGGTCAAGGGATAATTCCATGTGATAGATTCAAGGAGATGTTTTTCAAAACTTATTTTCCGGCGAGTGCGCAGAATCAGATGGAGGTGCAATTTCTGGAGTTAAAGTAAGGTACAATGACGGTGTCTGAGTATGCTGCGAGATTTAATGAGTTGGCAAGGTTTGCGCCATATCAAGTCAATACGGATAAGAGAAAGGCTAGAAGGTTTGAGCAGGGACTGAAGCCCTGGTTGTTTAGTCGGGTTTCGATGTTCCAACTGAATTCGTTTGCGGCAGTGCTGGAGAAGGCGATTATCGCCGAAGGAGGTAGTGATGCTCTGTCTAAGTACAATCAGGAGCAAAGGAAGAAGAAGAATGAAAATGAGAATAAGGCAAGTGGTAGCCATGGTGGCAGTGGACAGAAGAGAAAGTGGAATGATAACGTTTCTGCGGGAAGTCAGCAGGGAAATCAGAAGAAGAAGGTGGAAGTATGCAACAACTGCGGGAAGAATCACGTGGGTGTTTGCTTAAAGGGCAGGAGGGTATGCTTTAATTGTGGTCAAGAGGGTCACATTGCGTTAAATTGCCCCAGTCCGAAAAAGGGTGCATGTTTCACTTGTGGATCGAAGGATCACCTTGCTCGAAACTGCCCTAAGAAAGCTTCAGGAGGAGCAAGCGGAGGAAAGGGAAACAGCAGTGGAGGCAACTTAACTATCACTGGACCAACGCCAATTAATCGACCTACCGCCCGAACATTCAACATGACGGTGCAGGATGCTGTGCAGTCAAAGGATGTGGTGTCAGGTATCATTCCGGTCAATAATGTAAATGCTTACGTATTATTTGATTCGGGTGCTACGTGTTTCTTTATATCCGATGATTTTGCTAGAAAATTAGAGTTATCACAAGAAGAGCTAGATTACCCTATGAACATAGAAATTGCAAATAGGGAAGTGATTCCTGTTAAGTTTGTACACAAGAACTGTCGGGTAGATATTAGGGGTCATGAGATGTCAGTAAACTTAATCCCAATTCAACTTGGGGAGTTTGACGTTATTCTGGGAATGGATTGGTTGTTCAATTATGGGGCAATTATTGATTGCCAAAAGAAGTGTGTGAACCTTACGACTCCGTCAAAGGTGGTGTTTTATGGCAGCAAGTCACCTAGACAAGCGAGTTGTCTGACGATGATGCAAGCTAGAAAGATGTTGAGACAAGGATGTGTAGGATATCTAGCCTACATAGTTGATACACGGAAGGTAGGTGCAAAGCTGGAGGAGATACCAGTAGTTGGGGATTTTGCGGATGTGTTTTTTGATGATTTGCCAGGACTACCGCCAGATAGGGAAATTAAATTTGTAATTGATCTAGCACCGAGAACAACCCCTATATCAAAAACCCCGTATCGAATGGCTCCGGTAGAGTTGAAGGAGTTGATGGTGCAACTGCAGGAGCTGCTCGACAAGAAGTATATTCAACCGAGCGTTTCACCGTGGGGAGCGCCGATGTTATTTGTTAAGAAGAAAGATGGATCAATGCGTCTTTACATTAATTATAGAGAGTTGAACAAGGTCACGATTAAAAATAAGTATCCGTTGCCAAGGATCGATGACTTGTTTGATCAACTAAAGGGAGCGAGATATTTTTCAAAGATAGATCTGCGAAGTGGGTACCATCAGTTGAAGGTGAGAAAGGAAGACATACCAAAGACAACATTCCGAACTAGATATGGCCACTATGAGTTTTTAGTTATGTCATTTGGTCTAACAAACGCACCTGCAGCGTTTATGGATTTAATGAATAGAGTGTTCAAACCATTTTTAGATAAATTCGTAGTGGTATTCATAGACAATATTCTGGTATATTCCAAAACTCAGGAAGAGCATGTGGAACACCTGAAGGTGACTTTGGAAGCGTTAAGGAGGGAGAAATTGTATGCGAAATTCTCCAAATGTGAATTTTGGTCGGAGCATGTTCAATTCCTTGGGCTTGTTATTGATAGAGACGGGATTTCGGTGGATCCGGCGAAAGTGGAAGTTGTGGTGAACTGGGATCAACCGAAAACACCGTCAGAGGTAAGGAGTTTCTTGGGTTTGGCGGGTTATTATAGGCGTTTTATTCAAGATTTCTCCAGGATCGCCACTCCGTTGCCAAATTTAACAAGGAAAGCAATGAAGTTCGCTTGGACGGAGAAGTGCGAAGAAAGTTTTCAGGAGTTAAAGAGACGTTTGAGTTCAGCACCTGTGTTGTCTTTACCAGATAATACAGGGAATTTTGTGGTTTACAGTGACGCATCGCACAAGGGGCTAGGCTGCGTGCTTATGCAGAATGGTAAGGTTATCGCGTACGCTTCGCGCCAATTAAAAGATTATGAAAAAGGGTATTCGACCCATGATTTAGAGCTAGCAGCCGTGGTGTTTGCTTTAAAAATTTGGAAGCACTATCTCTACGGAGAGAAGTGTGAGATATATACAGACAATAAAAGTCTGAAGTATATTTTCATACAGAAGGATTTAAATATGCGTCAGAGGCGATGGATAGAATTGATCAAAGATTATGATTGTGAAATTCTATACCATCCGGGGAAAGCTAATGTGGTTGCCGACGCTTTGAGCAGGAAGGATAGGGAGAAGTTATCTTTGTTAACCGCTCAGAAGAAACTCATAGCGGAAATGGCTAAGTTGGAGTTAGAGGTGAAATGTCCAGCAGAGCCAAATGAAAAATTATTTCAAATGGAAACCCAATCAACTCTAGTGGACAAGGTAAAAGAAGCACAACTCCAGAATGAGGAGTGTGATAAAATACGAAAGAGGGTGCTTGAGGGTGAGGAGCTTAAATTCAAAATCGATAGCGAAGGGTTGCTAAGATTTGAAGGTAGAATCTGGGTTCCGTCAGTGCAAGAAATCAGAGAAGAGATTTTGAACGAAGCTCACAGTTCAAGATTTTCAGTTCACCCGGGAAGTACAAAAATGTACCAGGATCTTCGGCAACATTTATGGTGGCCAAATATGAAAAGAGAAGTTGCTGAGTGTGTTGCGAAGTGCTTAACTTGTCAGAAAGTCAAAGCGGAACATCAGAGGCCAAGTGGTTTGCTACAGCCCTTGGAGATACGAGAATGGAAATGAGAACATATCACGATGGACTTTGTGGTGGGGCTTCCAACTACTCAGAAGGGTTACGACGCAATATGGGTTATTGTGGACAGACTGACGAAATCAGCGCATTTCTTGCCAATCAAAATCAGATTCACCCTTGATCAGTTGGCAAAAATATACGTCAAGGAAATTATCTCGAGGCACGGTGTTCCAATATCGATTGTGTCGGACAGAGATCCACGTTTCACATCAAATTTTGGAGGAGTCTGCAAGCTTGTATGGGGACACAGTTGAGAATGAGTACAGCGTATCATCCCCAAACTGATGGTCAAAGTGAAAGAACAATATAAACGGTAGAAGATATGCTACGCGCATGCGTTATGGATTTCAAGGGTAACTGGGATGATCATTTACCTCTGGTCGAGTTTGCTTACAACAATAGTTATCACGCAAGCATTGGAATGCCGCCTTATGAAGCGTTGTACGGAAGAAACTGCAGAACTCCGTTATGTTGGGATGAGGTTGGTGAACGTCAGGTATTGGGACCTGAACTGGCACAACAAACTGCTGAGGTCGTCAAAGTGATAAGAGCCAGATTGTTGGCTGCTCAAGACAGACAGAAGAAATATGCAGATAAGCACCAACAGAATAAAGAATTCGACGTTGGCAGTTTTATATTTCTCAAAATATCTCCTTGGAAGGGAAAAATCAGATTTGGTAAAAATGGTAAGCTGAGTCCGCGATTTATTGGACCCTTTGAGGTGTTGAAAAGAGTAGGTGAGGTAGCCTATGAGGTAGCTTTAAATCCCAAGTTAGATCACATTCACAATGTCTTCCATATATCGGTGCTACGACCATACAAGCCCAATTATAAACATGTTATAGAATATGAACCAATACAATTTGCGAAAGATTTTTCCTATGAAGAGGTTCCTGTGCAGATAATTGACAGGAAAAAATAGGTTCTCAGAAATAAAGTTATACCTTCAGTGAAGGTAATCTGGAGGAACCACAACGCTGAAGAAGCTACGTGGGAACTCGAAGAGAGAATGATGCAAAACTATCCCCAATTATTTGTTTAATCCATGTATCGCGATTCTGGGGACAGAATCCTTGTAAGGAAGGGAAAGTGTGGCGGTCGAATTAATTGCGTTGTGATTCTGGGGACATAATCCTTTTAAGGGGGGAAGGATGTAACGAATGTAATTTTTGTGAATAAATAAAAATATTTATTGAGTTAAATAAATATTTTTGGCTAATTTATTTAATGAGTAAAATAAATAATTGATAAAGTTATTGAGGAGTAATTCATGTTAAGTGTGATTATGTTAAATGTTATTTGAATGTGATTTGATGTGTTTATTCTAATTTAATTTAATAATTAAATTAGATGATTAAATGATTTATTTGAATAAAAGATTTGTTTGAATAAGATAATTTATTTGGTAATATTCTTATTGGTCAAATAAAAATTATAAATTAATTAGTAAGGTTTAATTGAATTTATTTAATAATAAGTTTAATTAAATTGAAAATGTGACAATTAAGCTATATAGTATAATGGGTTATTAAAATAAATGAAAAAAGGGTTTTATTTTAGTTAAACCAAACAAGGTCTTGTGACCTTTGGTTAGTAAAAAAAGAGTTTGTTTAGATAATGTTTTGCCAAACAAGCCTTATGGCTTTTGAGTTTTATAACTGCAGTATTATATTAAAATACGTTAATATAATATAACGTAGCTTTGGGTCAGTTTACGGTGTAAGAGTCTGAGACTGGGAATAGAAAGAAGAGAATTACAGAGTTATTTGAGAGCTTGGTAAGATTGAAGAAGAGAAATATCATTCTCATCATCTAGTTTCTAAATAGAGAATTAAGAGGTATAATCTGTTTCTATTTTTTTTATATATTGCATTGAGTTCTTCACTGGAAAATTGGGTTTTAATTGTCTGTAAATAAATTTTATGATCAGTGCATGTGGTAGTTGTTTATATGTGTGGATAGGCATGAATAATCATTGTAAGATGTTTATAAACATGTTTTAGCCAAGTTAATCGGTGAAATTATGTATTTACAGTGAAAATGTTCACGAATATGGTTTATATGTATAAAATTTGATGTTTAATTCGGATATTAATCTGTAAATTGATTGTTGATTGTGTTAATATGATAAGAAACGAAGATAATGCAAGTGAAATGGACCAATTTGGTTTAGAATTGAGTTCATATTGGTTATTTTTGCTAAGTTTATCAAAAATGGAGAAATATACTTAAGAAGTGGATTTAATCTTCTATAGTGTATGGGTATATGAATTATTTTGTTAATACTGTAATGGGTCTTGATTATATGAAGTTTATAGCATCTAGGTATGTTTAATTTGTGAGTTGAGTGAAGAAATTGAGGAGATTTGGTCGGAAGTTCGTCGTCTGCGAAGCAGAGCAACTAAATCTGCAGCGTCACGGTGCAGCGCCAAACATCAGGCTTGTCTGCGTCCTGCAGCGGACCAGCGCCGCAGCGTCGTTCCTATAACATGGAACTGGCGCCGCAGCGTCAGGTACTGTGGGGACGGCCAATGGTCTCGCCGCAACGCCGGCTTGAAGTTCAAGTCCCACGCCGCACGGCGGGCTCCGGGTCCGCTGGTCTCGGGTTGAGTCAGTTCTACGGCGCCGGCTCAAGGCTAAACCTTGACGCCGCATCGCCGATTCCGGTTTTTGGGTCGGATCGGTTTTGTTGGGTCGGGTCGGCCAGAATATGAAGTTTTTCCAAAATTAGAAATAAAATAATTTCCCCCTATAAGAAATTACATGATAATTATGTGGTGTTTTAGAAGAATTTAATGTGTAAACTAGAAGTATATAAGTGAACAATCATTTATAAAAGGAGAGAAGTTAATTGAACTATGAATATTAATTGTTTAATGTGACTTATATGTATAGATCACTCAAAGAGCAAGTAGTTAACATTATTTGTAGCAAGCTATCAAGGCAAGTTCTCTAAAACCTAACTTTTGTTAGAACCGGTTTCTTACTCTACTTTATTGAGCAAGTTTTCTATCCTTATTCTCTTTATTTCGTTGAAAGCAAGTTCCCAAAACTTAATTTTACTCGAGCAAGATTCATACTTTGATTTCATTTAACAAATTTATTAACCTTAGCTTATTATTGTTCAAGCAAGGTGGTTATAGTATCAAATGCTTATGTACCTTTCAAGTCGTTTGTTAATTTACTATGAACTGTTAATCAAACTTCAAACTTAAATTCCATTGTACGATCTTATTGTTGAATCAAATACTTTAGTGACTAGCAAACCTTATTGATTTAGCTAGTCCATAGTTGATGAGCGTTTTAAAAACTGAGAATATCTTGAAGTTATTCCAAACCAAGTTTCTTTTGGTATGGATTCTGAAATCAAACTGAGATGAACAACCCTAATATAGGGGATTAATTACGCAACGACGTTAAAATGTTTGTGCACAATACATTGTACAAAGGGCTGATCCCCCTGAGTACGAGATGAGTTGTCTATAGTCTATAAGACTGTTAAAGGTTACAGTAGAATTACTTGTTAACCTAGGACATAGTTCGAGGTCTTATGACCCTCAGATATATTATTGATATTAAAATCTATGTTCAATTCTTGAGCCAAGTTTTCTATTGAGCTCTCAGTCCTTTGAATTGTTATTGATTGATTTTAGATAAGCTATTGAACCTCAATTAAAATCTACTCCATTGATTATACAGTTGTTATCATTATCATACTTGTGGGAAATTGTTTGCTCACCCTTGCATTAAACATTGCAGTTAAGACTGAGAAATCAGATGAGCCGTCCACTAGTAAGGGCAAAGGCAAGCTGCAGAAGTAGCTGGCGAATTGTTATCTGTTTGATGAATCTATGTAATAAGACTTGTTTAATTTTATGTTTTAATTCCGCAACGGTGTAATAAAGGTTAGATGACCTGGGATTAGTTTACTTAAGAGATTTAAATTGTAACCCCTATTGTGGGAAGATAATTTATTCAGTTTAATTATATTGCCTTTTATCATGGTTAGTTAGTCATGAATGTATGGAACAGTGAACACCAAATCTGAGGAATTGAAGTATCCGGATTTGGGGGTGTCACATTAGGAAACCAAGATTCCTAACTATATTTGAGTTCCTAAGAAAAGAGTTAGGATTATATCCAACTTGCTTTCTTTAAGGAGATTGAGTTCTATCCAATCATAGGTAATTACCATGATTAGGAGTCCTACTACAATTCGGGGACAGAGCAATAAAGGTGGTGTGATCTCTATAAATACAAGGCTAAGCCCTAATTCACAAGAAATAACTTTTTGCTCACTAAAGTGCTAAAGCTTTATTGTTAATACCTTGAACAACTTGTACTTATTCTCACACCGGAGCTATCCCCTGGCGGCAAAAGTCGCCAGCTCTCTGAGTGTGGTTTCGTTTCTGTGCAGGATTCAGCGCGTATTTTGGTGATTGGATGTGCGGTGAAATCTTGGGGTTAATATTGGTGCTAGAAGGAGGGCCTATTAGTGCAACATAATATACAATCACTTAGCATTATTTGATCAGAAATAATGGCGTCAAGCAAGGCAAAAACGGTATCATCACGGGACACATCAACGACCAATCCCTCTCAACCTAGATGATCGGTCAAAGATAGGTTGGGGCCATCAAGGAGTATCTCGGATAGGCTGGGCCCCCAAAGCCGGTCGGTGGGCCTAGTCGACCCACGTAAGGTTATTATTAAAAGGAAACTGTTTTCAACTACACGGAGGATGGCGGGCCACGATAGCAGTGTCGAAGACCGGAACTCCAGGCCGGATCAGTGTCGGGACAAAATGGAGACGATCTTGGCCAGAAAGATGCAATAGAACAAAGACACCATGGAGGTGTTACGCCTTCAGCAAATAGAGTTAGATAAACAGCTGGTGTCGCTGTTAGACGGAGAAGAAGTTTCCTCTAATCGTCATCGGCATTGGGAAGTTTCACTAGAGGATCGATCCAGGACACATCATCCGGACAATTCTCGACAAGAAAGGAGCAAGTCGAGGAGCCGCTCCTCGATCCGCAACAGGCGTTGAAGCCGCTCGTAGGACTGGAGCAGGCCGAGGAGTCGTTCCCCGATCCGCAGTAGGCACCAAAGCCGTTCGCAGGACTGGAGCGGGCCTAGGAGCCGCTCCCCGCTCCTTAACAGGCACCAAAGCCATTTGTAGGACCAGAGCAGGCCGAGGCCGTTCCCCGCTCCTCGATTGGCTACAACAAGAATTATATGACAAGTTCCATGCCAGGTTCGGGAGCAAAAATGGAGGGGAAAGCTGACGATGTCCCTGATACAGGTTAAGTAGTGATCCAATGAGTGCCTCAGCGAGTACATGAAATGGTTCAAAGAGGCGGTCGGCACCATAATTGACCTAAACGTGCAGCAGGCCGTTGGCTTCTTTACCACGAGGTTGGACATCGCAAAGTCCAAAAACCTAATGAAAGATCTTATCCTCAGTCCCCCAATGGATTTGTCAGAGGCCTACAGTCAGGCCGAAGGGTTTATTACAGTCAAGGAAGCCATCAAAAGTTTGAAGCCCCAGACACAACAGGAGGAGAATTCAAAAGACCGGCACCAGAACAACACACCCAGGTCAGACACAAACGAAAAGAAGCTTTAATAGTGGGGGGTCAGGAAGGCTATTACGAAGATATAAGATCGGACAAAAGCCTCTCACAGGGGTTGGGATGGCTAATATGGCGATATAAGGTTGGATGGTAATATAAGGTTGGATCAAAGCCTTCCTAGCGTTCGGGAGCATTCTTTCGGTCTGATAAGGCAGGATCAGACATAACTAAAAGAAATAAGGCAAGATGATAAGAGAAGAGGGGAGACAAAAGGCAGACATCTTATAGAGATCGAAAAATAGTTTACTTAGAGCTCATTCGACATCGGCAGAGCAAATCCTCATTTGGCGGTCGGTACAATAGCATTGGTTGTTCACAAAAGCTCATGAAGGATATCCCGATCAACCCACTAAAAGATTTGTCATACGCATATAAGCAGGTAGAAAATTTCTAAGCAATTGAGGAGGTTACGACATGTCCGAGTCAGAGTTAGAGGTTTGTGTAGAGGTTCAATGATGCATCGGTAGGGTGGTTGCTTGAGTAGAGGACTTGAATCAGTTCGTCTTGGGTAGTTAGCTGCGAATGGCAATTGAAGGACATACATTGGCATGCTTTGTAATAGAATGAATATTTTTTGAAGAGGAACCGAATGGAGGATTGGGTTCAGGAGTAGCTGGGGGAAAATAATTATTATCATCTTGGATTTTGTACCTTAGTGGTTCCTCGATTGCAGACGAAGTTAGTAATTTTTTTAGTTTGGGATTTCAATGGTAATAACGTCGGGCAATGGGTACTTGATTATAGATGTCATGGTCGGGTAGCTCTGGATGGTTCTGGACACTCGGCAACGGAAGAGGCTCTTATGTCAGTGGAGTTTGGATGACTCACTTTAAGGAGATATATTTGGTTCGATTCAAATTTATTGAACGATGTTCAGGTTGGGAATCGATAGTAGTCGGAGGAAAGGAGGTGTGTTCGGCTTGCACTTCGGGAGTTGGTAGTTTATCTTTGGTTTGGTGTTCGACTTATAGTTCGGGAGTTGGTAGTTTTTCTTTGATTTGGTGTTCGGCTTATAGTTCGAGAGTTGGTGATTTTTCTTTGATTTGGTGTCCGACTTGTAGTTTGGAAGTTGGTAGTTTTTCTTTGGTTTGGTGTTCGACTTATAGTTCGGGAGTTGGTATTTTTCTTTGGTTTGGTGTTCGGCTTGCAGTTCAGGACTTGGTAGTTTTTCTTTGGTTTGGTATTCGGCTTGTAGTTCGGGAGTGGTGAATTCTTCTTTGATTTGGTGTTCAGGAAGTAGTTCGGATGGGGTCGGTTGAGTTAGTGGAACAGGTTTCGATTATGTTTGGGAAGTAGTTTTTGTAAACTTTCGGTGTTTGGTTTTTTTTTGGAGTTTATGTTTTTTTGTCCTCGGGCATTTCGAAGATGTCTCTCTTATTAGAATTTTAAAGATTGACAGTGTTGGTGGATGCGTTTTGTTTGGATTTCTGAAATAGACTGAGATGGTTCATGATGAGGTTTGGTGGTTTCGACAGTATTACAAAAAAGGGGTGCAAATATGGAGATTTGTGATGGTTCGACGGAGGGTTTTTCGGTGGATGTCTTAACTAATCGACATTTCTTTTTGAAGAGGGCATCTTTTTCAGCTGGTGTCATCTCAAGAGGGCTCTTTTCGATGAAACCTGGTGTAGGGATGTTGGTGGGGAGGTCGGAGGTTGACGCTAAAGGTTATGTTATGGGGATGGCAGATATAGGGTTTATCAGGAGGGGAGCTTCGGTTGGTTGAACGGTTGAGGGGGTTATATCTTCGGATAGATTGAGAATGACTACGGGAGTTATTGTTGAAGATGATGTTTGATCGATATCTTCGATAGTCGTCAGTTTGATAAGGGAAACTATAGGCAATGGAAAAGTTAGGGAGAATAATAACGATTTGGAAGTTTTGTATAAATAAGTTAGATTTGACTTACGATTATGGTTATATAGCCAAGCTGGATCGTTCAAAAGATCCATGTTCTACTCTTCTTCGGGCATTATGGCTATGAGTAGGGCCAGCTCTTCAGCTCGGCTATGGGTGAATTTATCAAACACTACGTTGACTCTTGAGGCTTCGACCCAGTTTAGAATTTTGTAGGTTTCAGGTCCCCTGACGAAGAACTAGTGGGAGTGCCACCCCTTGTTGCTGGTGGGGGTCCTCATTAGGGTTCGTTTATTAGCTGCTTTGTTCGTTTGCTTATTGATTTGGCAGAACCCCGATTCCCTGGATCTGCCTAGCGAGAATAAGGTGAGAAGAAATTGATGGATGGTTCTACGCCACATTCTTGGCAGAAGGCGATGAAGCAAATAAGATGGATGAAGGAGTTCGGGACTAATTAGGCGAATCCTACTCTAACGAATCCGAGGAAGGTGATTATGAATTTATGAAAGGGGAATCGGACTCCGTATTTTAGTGCATATAAGGAAATGACGGTCCAGCTATCGGGTCGTTGGTACATTTTTTCGTCTAGGTTCGGGGCACGGATTTCATGTGTGGGAGGAATACAATACTGCTTACGGATATCAGAGAGAATTTTCTCGATGATGGAAGATTTGGTGTTGATATGGGTGAATGCTTTTTCAGAAGAATATTCTTGTTGTATTTTTAGTATGGCGATTTTCGCCTCGGTTTGAATCGGTGAGAGGGTGGTAGAGGAGGAAGTGGTTTAGGAGTCGGAAGCGGCGGTGGCAGTCGCGGTGATTTGTGAGTTTGCAGTGATGGAGGAAGGGTCAATCTTGGTGGGATTTTGGATTGGGGTTTGTGTGGGAGTAGGGTTGAGATTAGTTGTGGTTGAAGTGGAGGGGTTGTTAGCTTGGTTGTGGGTATCGACCATTGTTGATTGGGGTTTGTAGGGTGAGTGGTGTGTTCCGCCGGAGAAGATGGTTGTGGATGCCTAAGAAAGTTATTACGGAAGGAGAGAGAAAGTCTTTTGATCAGAGAGGTGGTTCGTTTTGGGGGGAAATGGGTTTTGATGGGATTCTTTAGTTCTCACGTTTCACGAGGTATGGATAATAATGATGGTGGGATCTAATGGTTGGCATGTTCAACAAGAAGGGACTGTTTGGTTTCGAGTAAAATGGTTGGTATTGCCTTAATTTTTGTATACTCCGTTGTTATAAGTCAGTTATAACTATGGAGTAGGGGGCAATGTTGGGGCTGGGTTTATTGGGCCCGGTGGGTCCGGTGAGTCTTATTTTATAGGGAAATATGGCGTGATTGGGCTGTTTGACAGTTAAGGAAACCAAGATTCCTAACTATATTTAAGTTCCTAAGGAAAAAGTTAGGATTATATCCAACTTTCTTTCTTTAAGGAGATTGAGTTTTATCCAATCATAGGTAATTACCATGATTAGAAGTCCTACTACAATTCGGGGACAGAGTAATAAAGATGGTGTGATCTTTATAAATACAAGGCGAAATCCTAATTCACAGGTAATAACTTTTTGCTCACTAAAGTGCTAAACTTCTATTGTTACTACCTTGAACAGTTTGTACTTATTCTCATACCAGAGCTATTCTCTGGCGGCGAAAACCGTCAGCTCTCTGAGGTTTCGTTTTTGTGCAGGATTTAACACGTATTTTGGAGATTGGACGTGCGATGAAATCTTGGCGTTAACAGTAGTATTAATACTTGGTCTACCTTTACTCAATGTCTTCGAAATTTAAGTAGAGTGGCTGCAAAAAAAAAACCACAAACAAAACCAGAAAGCAAAAATCCATATTTTCTAATGGTTAGCTGTCCAACACGCCATTGCTACAAAGGATTTTTTGAAACAGAGGGGCATTGTTACAGATAGTAGGTAGCTCGGATGTAAAAGGTGTGAAACTGACTTAGAAACAGTAAATCATATTCTAGTATCGTGTCTTTAGGCATGGAAAATTTGGACAACAATTTTTCAATGGTGGAAGATATCAGTGGTGATCCCAGAATCTACCCAAAGCTTATTACAGATGTGTAGTTTTTTTGGAAGGAAGAAGCTAAGGAAAATATGGTTTATCTTAGCAGCTTATACATTTTGGTCCATTTGGGAGTGCAGAAATCAAGGTGTGCTTAAATTAGAGATTTTGTGCTGGAAAGAGGCAGTGAAAAGGATAAAACAAAGATCTCTTCAATGGGGGCTAATATAAGGTGTGTGCAGCAGTGCTAATACTCATAAATAAACCTGTGAACGATGGTTATATATTTAGCTATAAGGTGTTTGCATATGTACTGTTACGAGGCATTTTATGTTAAATTTTGTAAAAAGGCAACCAAAAAGTTAAAAAAGAAAAGCCATATGCAAAATGTTGTCCTTGGCTTTTCTAGCTTCTTTTCTCCTTACATCTAAAACCAATATATTTCCCATTAAACACAAAGCCATATCTTCTTGTACTAAATTAGGTTGTAATCTAATTTCTCCATATAAAAGAAAGAATTCCAATTTTCTAGCATGTGTTTTAACTGGAATTAAAGAAGAAAAAGCAGTACTCGAGAAACCTCGATTAGCAGGGGGTCTTGAAGCAGACCTAATGCCAAAACATGTCCAATTTTTATAGATGTCCATCGACAGTGTGCGAAGGAGAGAGGCCTGACGTTGGAACAAGGATATAGGGCAGCTAAAAAACCAGTGTTGGAGATTGCTCACATCTGTTACATAGTGGGAATTAAAATATCTTAGTTTCGCATTACATACTGAAAATTTTATGCGGCCCCAAGTGCGTGAAAAAGTGCACCTAAAATAGGGGTGAGCAAAAACAAAATCGAAAATTTAAAAAACCGCAAAACAAACCTAAAAAAACCATAACAAATGGAGAAGTCAATAAACTGAAATCGAAAAAAACCAAACTGAACATTTGGTTACAACAACGGTTATTAGCAAAAAATCACACCAAATTAACCGAACTGTACCAATATACGCACACACACATATGTATGTATGTATGATAAAACTCTAGTATATGATTATTGACTTAATAACAGAAAATACATTCATTAATGATATAATTGTCTATGTGTTGCTAGCTTTTTAGTTGTTTATATAATTTTTCTTCTACTTGTTTACATCATACATTTATAACAAAGTTGTAAGGAGTATTCATAGTTTTTTTTAATAGCATAATGTTGCTTCTAAGTTCTAATTTCATAGATGTATTAGTAACAATATTTAATAGTGGATAATAGTTGTGGTTTGAACTTTTAAACTCTTTTTATTATTAGCTTACTTATTTACTTCTTTCATTCTTTAAATAGCATATTAACAGGAAAAAAAATCGTAACCGCAAAATATTAACCGAAACCATTGGTAACCGAATGGTTTGCTGTGCTTACGGTTACTTCTATGATATTAACTGCACTATATGGTTTGGTTATGATTAAACTTTGTAACCGCACCAAACCGTACTATGCACACCTTTATCTAAAATAATCTCAATCCTAAGAATTACTTTTGTGCAATTAAATAGGAAATCTACAAACCCAATAATGAGAACAAAAATAACAAATAACCATCCACAAGCAAGATACAATATTTAACGTGGAAAACTCTTAAAGGGAAAAAACCACAGGTCGAACTCTAAATCTCCACTATATCACTAATAATGGGTTTATAATAATCCTCCCAAGTTTTATGCCCTAAAATTTGAGGTTACACAATAAATTAAGAGAGTACAAATTTATCCTTAATTAGGTTGAGAAACCTAATTAACTTCACCACGCAAACAATAAAGTCTTCCAACTTTCAATTGAATAGAGATGGTGGCAGATACCCCACGCGCAAAAAACTGTAATCCTCTCAATTTATTCTTTCTGAATCTTCTTGCTACCGAGCTTCTCTTATAATAATAAGACTCCATCATAGCCTTATTTATACACTTTATAATCTATTCCTATTATGGATTGAAAAAAACTTATTCTCCTAATTAGATTAGGGATCCTAGTCTTGGTCACCAATCTAACAAGTAAATTATTTTTTTAACTTGAATTCCTTTCATAGGTGAGGACCCACATCCAACAATCTTCCCCTCTGAACCTATTAGAGGAGGGATCACCAACCACAAATCTTCACTTAGAGTTAATTCCAACGAAGTCTTGGATCAACTCAAACTTCTTGGAATTTTTAACTTTCTTCATGTCCGGCTTTATTTCATCGACGTTGTGAGGCCCCCAAATTCAGACGTCACTATCTCGAATTTGGTTCATCACGTTCTAACACAATAATGACATAAAACTAATGCAGCGGAAAAGATAGAATAAATTACATTGATTTAATATAATTATTCTCGTCCCAAGGTCTTGCAACCGATGTTACAATATTATCCAAAAGTCTTGACTTAACTGAAATATAGTACTAATACATAATCCAGGCCTAAGCTTATTACATAACCAAATTTAGAAAACTTAAGCAACATAGTAAATAATCTCCTTCCTAAGGAAGAACAAAGCTACTCTGTAGTTTTGCCCTTTCCCTTATCCTTGCCTGAAGGTTCACCTCGCTCTGACTTAACTGAAAGGTTTAATGAAAGCAATAATGAGCAACAAATTTGCACAACAAGTATATACAATGAGGGTGAACAATACAAAGTTCAAATTTCAAAGGTATGACAGTAAAGGATAGTTCAAGGATAATAAAGAGAATTAATTATAAGAGTCGCTATGGACCGAAGAACATCAATAAGATTCATGCGTCTAATCATTTCAAAGTTCAAGAATATGAATACTGAGTAGTCACTAAAGGACTAAGAACTCCTGATAGAATTAACAGTTATTATACTGAAAATCCAATAAAAACGAGCACACAGGTGATCAGCCTATAGTACTCCAGATTGTGGATAACTGTCACATGCTTATAAGTGCGCACGTCGGTTCCCCGACAATATATAATTTCCCCTTTTATGAGGGTTGTTCATCTCAGTAGATAAAAGTCCTTACCAAGACAATTGGTTTGGAATAGCTTTCTAACACATGTATAATAGTCTAACCGAAACAATGGTTTAGACAACTTTTATAATCATATTCAATGATTTAATGAATACCAATACTCGCAATGAGGTTTAAGGGATATTAATCTTAAACCAATCCTTAGAATATGAATAACAGTTTAAAAAAAACATAAGAGTCATTGTCACATACTTGTACGATACATGAATATACAAGTTTACATGCTTACTCAATAAAGAGAAAGGGTTTGAATACTTGCACAATATACCACATCCTGCTCGAATGTAAATTGAGTAGGGTTAAAGGAAACTTGCACAAAGTAAAGTTTTGGAAAAAGGGAACTTGCCTGTTTGCTCAGCTACAAGTAATCTAACTTTAATTTAAATTGCGTTGAAACGACCTAATCATTAATAAGTCGGTTCCTTAGTTAGTATAACATCCATAACAAGTGGTTACGCACCACATAGTTTTAATACACAGTCACGTAGGTGGAATCAAGATTACTAAGTCCATATTCGAAATTTCTTATCTTTAGTTAAATGAGTTAGCAACTTAGAATACCCCGGCCCTAAGCATCAACATAAGCTTGAACACATAGTATATCAGTTCAATCATGCAATACAACTCAAAACATTCATACATACATGCTGCAAGACTCTATTTACAATTTAAAACAACTGGGCAATTCTGGCGACCGGCGCGGCAGCGCTGGTTTTTGCCTTAGGAGTGGCGCGGCCGCGCCACTCTTTGGGCAGACCAAAAATGCAATTTATACAGGTGGCAATCCGGGTCTATTTTCCAACATTCAGGCTACTGATATAACTCAATTACACATGCTCATAAGGTTATTAGTCTAAGTTCAAACCTAGCATGCTCATGCCAAATTCAATCCAAGGTTATAAGGTGTTATGTTAGAAACTTCTGTGTTTTAAGCCAATCAAATCCATCTCGCAAAGGATCAACTATTATAGTCATGACACCACATAATGAGACTAAACCATACTTAATAAGCATGCTCGTGCGTATATAACACATGTACACATTAATCACATAGTTTACAATTGGAATGTCACTTCCTTGAACATGCGTACATAGGTAAAATTCATGTTTAGCTAGATGGTGCTCATGTCAACATGTTCTAGAGGCATAATGAATCCTATTATTCATGTGTGCAAGGTTGGAACGAAATTTACACAATGTTTGACAACAATGGTTCTCACGTCTTAAGTTTTTTCTTGAAATTTCACATTAGACTAACTAAACTTGCTTAATATCTCTACGCGACTTTCCGTATGCATTCACACATATAATTAGATCATATATACATGCTTGTAAGCTCAAAACATCAAGGATACAAGGTTCGCTAAGTTTTACTTCCAACACTTCAAGTTTTCTTTTAAAAAGTCGTTGGAACTGAGCTAACACAACTCATGTCATGCAAGGTAACCCTAGGTGATACATTGGACTTGTTTTCATACATGTCTAAGCTAGTTACATATGCTCAAAGGATCAGCATCACTTTCATAAGGTTTAGTTTTCAAATTCTAAGTTTTACTTCAAAATCTCGTAAAACCCAACACATTTCATGCAAGACCCTACTAGATCACGTACCAAATGCACACATAGGCTTATTTAAGCTAAACTAGCATGCTCATGACATCAGAGGAATCAAAAGTTGGAGTTTCATTTTGGAGCGCGACGCGGCCGCGCCTGGTTTTGCCTGGAGAGTAGTGCGGTCGCGCTGCTCCTCGGCAGAACCAGGAAACTCCCTGTATCCGCATAATCCATCCAAACCAAAACCAATTCAAACCATAATCTGTGTATACCCATTTCACATAAAGTTTATAACCATCATATTAAGCATACCTAGCATGATTTTAACAGCTTAAAACAAGTAATTAACTAAGTTCAAGAATTAAATTCAACATTCATGCTATTTCTCCATATTTTCGCATACTTAGCGATTGATCATGCTTCGAACTCGTTTCTGAACCAAAACGGTTCGTTTAACTTTCGTTGTTTTCGTATTTGACTATACTAACAATGTATGTCATCCACTTACAGATTACCACAACTTAGCTCAACCATTTTTGGTACATTATAAGCATGTATACATGTTATTTTCTGAGAATTCGTAAAACTCCAATTTGATAGCATAAAACATGATTAATACTTTAGTAACATGTATATGAACTTGACAACCTATATACATCAACTACTAACCAACTAACAAGAGATTCATGGTAAAATTTTAGAAATTTATATATATAGAACTCAAGAACACAATTAAAGAGAAATTACCTCTTGAAGCTAGTTGAGTACCTTAACCCTCACACCTCAATTTCTGATTACTCCTTAGCTTCACCACACTTACTCTCTACTTGAACAATTCAGATTTCTAGTAACCAAAATGACGAAGAGGATGCCTCAATTTATAGAGTTTTCTTTGTCCATTTTCAGATTTTGCCCATTGATTCAAACCAATGGAAGAAGGAAGAAGATGAAGGTTAATGAGAAGTTGGTAGCTTACTATTTGAACCACTCCCCCTTTCATCATGAATCTGAGGTTTGTATGGCTGAATTTGAGGAGAAGGGAGAAGGGCTAAGCTTGTAGCCTTTTGGTGTTTCACGTGAATGAGAATTTGGGCAAGAAGGTGACACTCTTTTTGGGACACAAGAACTTAGACATTGCAAACAAGGCTTATTAGCATGCTTTAATTTAAAATGTAACTTAGGTCAAGATGTATTAAATAATTAAATGTTACCACATTGTATCAATAGTCACATGTACACATATCATATAGTCCATGTACATTAATTAAAGTGAAATCTAATTAATCACTAACACCCAGATATTCAATATACATTATTATTTCATGGTACATTTATTACAATAAACATTTTAAGTATGGAAATAATTATCATATAACAATTATTAATTACCCCATATAATTTGAATGTACATCACACATCAAAATGTCACATGGAATGTTCATGTAATTTAAATGTCACGCATACTCCACCTTATTTAATGAATTATATGAATACTCATACATGCTAATGTCACAAAAAAAAATATCATGCCACATAACATTTAACTAAATAAAAGGAGATTATTAGCCACACAATAATTAATTAAGATACACTAATAATTTCTTTTCTTATTAAATCACTCCTTTATTAAATAAGCAAGAAATCATTTTATCACATCACTACCAAAATGACATATCACGTATACTCATATTCGAATAAATATACAACTTAAATAGAAAAGTTAATAATTATATTATTCAAAATTCTCGGGTATTACATCCTCCCTCCCTTATAAAAATTCCGTTCTCGGAATTGATACAAGGTTACACAAACAAATGAGGATAATCTCTCCTCATCTTACTCTCTAACTCCCACGTGGCCTCCTTGGCGTCGTGGTTCTGCCAAACTACTTTTACAGAAGATATACTCTAGTTTCTCAAAGTCTGCTCTTTCCTATCTAGTATTTGGATAGGAATTTCCTCATAAGTCAAATTCTTCTCTACTTGAATCGGCTCATAGGAAATCACATGCTTATAGTCGGGTTTGTACGGACGTAACACGAAGATGTGAAACACGTTGTGGATGTGTTCCAGCTCAGGAGGTAAAGCTATCATATACGCCACTTCGCCCACCCGCTTCAAAATTTCGAATGACCCTATGAACCTCGGACTCAATTTTCCTTTCTTGCCAAATCTGATCTTTCCTTTCCAGGGAGATACTTTCAAAAATACGAAATTACCGACTTCAAAGTCTCGGTCCTGACGATGCAAATCTGCATATTTCTTCTGACGATCTTGAGCGGCTACTAATCTGGCTCTTATCGTTGTCACCACATCGGTCGTCTGTTGAACTATTTTCGGCCCCAAAAGTCATCGTTCTCCGACTTCATCCCAACACAACGGTGTTCTGCACTTCCTTCCGTAGAGAGCTTCGTACGGTGGCATACCGATACTCGCGTGATGACTATTATTGTAAGCGAATTCTACTAAGGGTAAATGGTCATCCCAGTTTCCCTTAAAATCCATTACGCAAGCTCGAAGCATATCTTTTAGCGTTTGTATGGTTCGTTCACTTTGTCCGTTTGTCTGAGGATGATAAGCGATACTCAACCTCAATTGTGTTCCTATTCTTTCTTGCAAGCTCTTCCAGAAATTTAACGTGAAACGCGGGTCTCGATCGGAAACGATGGACACCGGCACTCTATGTCGCGAAACTATTTCCTTTACGTACAAGTTTGCTAATTGATTAAGGTTGAAACGAATCTTGATCGGTAGAAAATGAGCTGTCTTCGTTAGTCAATCCACGATAACCCAAATGGCATCAAATCCTTTCTGTGTGACTGGAAGTCCCACCACGAAATGCATCGTAATGTGTTCCCATTTCCACTCCGGTATTTCCAGCAGTTGAAGTAGACCACTCGGTCTCTGATGTTCTGCTTTGACTCGTTGACAAGTAAGATATCTACTGACGTATTCTGCAACCTCTCGCTTCAGATTGGGCCACTAGAAATGTTGTCGTAGATCTCGGTACATCTTCGTTCCTCCAGGATGAACAAAATATACCGTACTATGTGCCTCACGCAAAATTTCCTCCCTAAGTTCAGTAATAGCTGGCACCCACACTCGATTTTCGAATCTCAAGATACCATCCTTATCCATTCGGAATTTTTCTTCGTCACTTCCTGTTATCCGCTTCTTTATTTTCTCGCCCTCCTCATCCGTTTCTTGTTCCTCTTTGATTCGATCCAATAATGTTGGACGAGCTTCCATCACAAACAACTTTTCACTGGGCCCTCGAGGTTCCCCAACTTCTATTTTCAATTTTTCCATATCTCTTATTAACTCCTCCTGAGTTGTCAATATGAACAGTTTCTCCCTTCCTTTCCTGCTCAGCGCGTCAGCTACTACGTTGGCCTTTCCCGGGTGATAAAGAATTTCGCAGTCGTAATCCTTGATTAATTCCAACCACCTCCTTTGTCTCATATTTAACTCTTTCTGTGTGAAAATATATTTCATACTTTTGTGGTCCGTATATATCTCACATTTTTCTCCGTACAGGTAGTGCCTCCAAATTTTCAACGCAAAAACTACTGCCGCTAGCTCCAAGTCATGGGTGGCGTATCGTTTTTTGTAATCCTTCAATTGCCGTGACGCGTATGCAATTACTTTGCCGTGTTGCATAAGCACACAACCGAGTCCTTTATGCGACACATCACTATATACCACAAATCCTCCTGTATCATCTGGTAAGGATAATACAGGTGCCTCGCTTAACCTCTTCTTCAATTCTTGGAAACTTTCTTCGCATTTATCCGTCCATACGAACTTCACTGTCTTTCTCGTTAGATTGGTCAATGGGGTTGTTATCTTAGAAAAATCTTGGATAAATCTTCGATAGTACCCAGCTAACCCTAGAAAACTTCTTACTTCCGTCGGCGTCCTTGGTTGTTCCCAACCACTAACAGCCTCCACCTTTGCAGGGTCCACTGAAATCCCATTCTTGTCTATCACGTGTCCCAAAAATTGGACATTCTCCATCCAAAATTCACACTTGGAGAATTTTGCATACATTTTCTCCTTCCTTAGTGCTTCCAATACCATCTTCAAATGTTCGGCGTGCTCTTCTTTGGTCTTTGAGTAGATTAGTATGTCATCGATGAAAACTACCACAAACTTATTCAAGTATGGCTTGAAAACTCGGTTCATCAAGTCCATGAATGCTGCTGGAGCGTTGGTCAAACCGAACGACATCACTAAAAATTCGTAATGTCCATATCGGGTTCGAAACGCCGTCTTCGGAATGTCTTCCTCTCGTACCTTCAGTTGATGATAACCTGTTCGTAGATCTATCTTAGAGAACCACTTTGCTCCCTTCAATTGATCGAAAAGGTCATCTATCCTCGGTAATGGATATCTATTCTTGATCGTTACTTTGTTCAACTCTCGATAGTCAATACAAAGCCTCATCGATCCATCTTTCTTCTTAACAAATAACACTGGTGCTCCCCATGGAGACACACTCGACCGAATATAACCCTTATCTAATAATTCCTATAACTGTATCATTAATTCCTTCATCTCCACCGGTGCCATACGATATGGAGCTTTTGAAATCAGTACAGTTCCCGGTACTAAGTCTATTACGAATTCGATTTCTCTGTTTGGCGGAAGGCCAGGCAGATCATCAGGGAACACGTCTTGAAACTCCCTCACTACAGATATATCTTTTGCTTCTACTCCCTTCTTCTGAGTATCTGCAATATAGGCTAAATAACCCACACATCCTTTCTTTAACAATTTCTTGGCCTGCATCATCGTAAGACAACAGGATTTCTTAAGTGATGAGCTACCATAAAATACTACCTTAGACTGATTTGAAGTCTGAAGGTTCACACTTTTCTTTCGACAATCGATCATTGCAGCGTGGTTGGATAACCAATCCATTCCTAATATCACGTCAAACTCTCCCAATCTTATCGGAATCAAGTCTACACTTAGTTCGTGACCTCTAATGTTTGCAGAACAATTTCGGTAAACGAACTCTACGGGAATTACTTCCTTATTCGCAATCTCTATGTTCAAATGATTCTCTAAACGTTCTTGGGGTGAGTTCAAACGTATAGCAAAATCTTCAGACACAAAGGAACAGGTAGCACCCGAATCAAACAATACATATGCATTTATATTATTGATTGGCACAATACCTGACACCACGTCCTTCGCAGCAACTGCGTCTTGGACAGTCATGTTAAAAGTTCGGGCCGCCGAGCGATTGGGTTGTGCTGGTCCACCTATCATTAGCTTGCTTCCCTCTTGATTGCCTTTTCCCCCGGTGTTCCCCTTCTTCGGGCAGTCCTTGATCTGGTGTTCAGTCGAGCCGCAACCGAAACATCCTCGGTTTTTCTTCGGCTTTGGACAATGGGGTGCAATGTGCCCTTCCTGGCCGCAGTTGAAACAGACACTGCGTCCTTTCCAGCATTCCCCTTGATGATTCTTTTCACATTTAGGGCATACCTCAGCCCTCTTCTTAAATCCTCCCTGATAACTTCCCGACTGGTTACCTCGGTTGTTGTTGTTATTGTTGTTATTATCCCACTTCCTTTTTCCTAAATTGCTTCCTCCACTGCTACTTCCCCCACGACTTTCTCCTCCAGAGTTCTTATTCTTTTTCTCCTTGTTGTACTGACTTAACGCCTCGCTACCTCCCTCAGCAATGATCGCCTTCTCCAACAGTGTGGCGAACGAATCGATTTGAAGAACTGACACCTTGTTGAATAACCAAGGTTTCAGTCCTAACTCAAAGGGTTTAGCCTTCCTTTCTTCGGTGTCGACATAGTGTGTAGCGAATTGTGCGAGCTCGTTGAATCTTGCCGCATACTGAGCTACCGTCATCTCACCTTGCTTCAGTTCCAAGAATTTAACCTCCATCTTATTCTTCATACTCTTCGGGAAGTAATTCTCGAAGAACAGAGTGGTAAATCTATCCCAGGCTATCACTCCTTCACCTGCTCTCTGTTGATTGGCTTCCCACCAATAATTCGCTTCACCCTTCATCATATAAGTAGCGAATATCGTCTTTTGATCTTCCCCTACTCGAGCAATAGTAAACGCCTTTTTCCATTTCCTTGATCCAGGTTTGTGCTTCGATGGGATCGGTAGTTCCCTTAAACTCGGGCGGTCTTACACTCTTAAAATCCTTAAAGTTTGCTACTGGCGCTGCTTGGGGGTTGGGATGTATTGGTTCGTTGTTCCTTCCCCGCAGAGCTTCTCCTAGCAAGTCTACTAGTCGTTGAATTGGGTCTGCCTGGTTCCCTTCGTTATTGACTGACTCATCCAACTCAGTGATTCTACGTCTGGGCGGCATTTTCTGTAACACAAGATTTTACTCTTATTCTCTGAGCATATAACTTAGATATTTCTCTAATGCAGAAATTTAATAACACAGTGATGAAACAAAAACATTTATATTCATATGTCAAGTCGTTACATCATGATGATTTCTTGCATACTGCTATAAATGTCACATCTACCCCCTAATATTACAAAAGGTGGGGAAAACATCAACATACTACCCTTAACATCAAAAGGGTTCACAAGACTACTCCGTATCTTACACAATAGATAGGAGTTCACATAATGATGCACATCTAAACATACTGCTACTACCACTACACTACTAATCACTAGGTTTCATCCCAACATTCCGCGCTCCACTGCGCTGATAAATTCTTGTTGCGTAATATGCGCCACCAAATCCTGGCTCACAGTGTATCGTGTTTGTCCTTGATCTACCGGGTAGTGGTACACACCATCCACTAACCTCTCCATAGCTGTACGAAAAGCATAACCCATCTTATTCGTCTTCCTCTTCTTGCATCTCACCTCATCCTCTAAATCATTAGCTTTGTCATTGGCCTCCTCCCATTTCTCCTGGAAGTGAATCCTATCCATCACCTCCATCTCTAACTGTGTGCGAAGGGCTTCCTTCTCTGCCTTCTCAGACAACTCCCTCTGCTCGGACTCCTCCAGCTTTCCCACCAATTCTACGCTCCTGGCTACCGAACGGTGAAAAAGGGCTCCCATCTGAATACCGGCTTCCTTACGATGTGCAAGCTCCACCTCTATCTCCTGCATCTTTAGTTTTTGCTGATCATTCTCGTCCCTTAGCTTCTGGATCTCCGCCTCTCGATCCTGAGCTTCGGTCTCTAATTCTAAGATCCGCTCTTCGTATTCTCCCAATATGCGATCCTCGATAGGAGTCTCGTTAGGGTCTATCTCAGGCTCCTCTTCCATGAGTTCTTCCTCGGGGTCAGACTCTATCTCTATTGGTTCTTCAGGGTCAGACTCCACCTCATCATCTATTACAGGTGCCACATACACTACGTGTATATCACGTGGCTCCTCCTCGACAATCCAACCGTTTCCTCCCACACTTGACATCCTACAGCCACAAACAGAAGACAAAACAATAAACTCCATCAAAAGGTCGAATAAAACATAAGTTCATTATATGGAATGAAAATATATTTCGTAATGCCACTAAGTCTTCACAAAAACTCTATATGAGTTTTATCACCTCCTAGCTCCTAAATTCTTCTAAGGTTATAGCCTAAGGACTCTTACTCCTAAGGTTTATAACCTAATGCTCCGATACCAACCTGTGACGCCCTCAAATACAGACGTCACTATCTCGAATTTGGTTCATCACATTCTAACACAATAATAACATAAAACTAATGCAGCGGAAAAGATAGAATAAATTACATTGATTTAATATAATTATTCTCGTCCCAAGGTCTCGCAACCGATGCTACAATATTATCCAAAAGTCTTGACTTAACTGAAACATAGTACTAATACATAATCCATGCCTAAGCTTATTACATAACCAAATTTAAAAACTTAAGCAACATAGTATATAATCTCCTTCCTACGGAAGAACAAAGCTACTCCGTAGTTTTGCCCTTTCCCTTATCCTTGCCTGAAGGTTCACCTCGCTCTGACTTAATTGAAAGGTTTAAAGAAAGCAAGAATGAGCAACAAATTTGCCCAACAAGTATATACAATGAGGGTGAACAATATAAAGTTCAAATTTCAAAGGTATGACAGTAAAGGATAGTTGAAGGATAATAAGGAGAATTAATTATAAGAGTCGCTATGGATCGAAGAACATCAATAAGATTCATGCGTCTAATCATTTCAAAGTTCAAGAATATGAATACTGAGTAGTCACTAAAGGACTAAGAACTCCTGCTAGAATTAACAGTTATTATACTGAAAATCCAATAAAAATAAGCACACAGGTGATCAGCCTATAGTACTCCAGATTATGCATAACTGTCACATGCTTATAAGTGCGCACGTCGGTTCCCCGACAATATATAATTTCCCCTTTTATGAAGGTTGTTCATCTCAGTAGATAAAAGTCCTTACCAAGATAATTGGTTTGGAATAACTTTCTAACACAGGTATAATAGTCTAACCGAAACAATGGTTTAGACAACTTTTATAATCATATTCAATGATTTAATAAATACCAATACTCGCAATGAGGTTTAAGGGATATTAATCTTAAACCAATCCTTAGAATATGAATAACAGTTTAAAAAAAACATAAGAGTCATTGTCACATACTTGTACGATACATGAATATACAAGTTTACATGCTTGCTCAATAAAGAGAAAGGGTTTGAATACTTGCACAATATACCACATCCTGCTCGAATGTAAATTGAGTAGGGTTAAAGGAAACTTGCACAAAGTAAAGTTTTGGAAAAAGGGAACTTGCCTGTTTGCTCAGCTACAAGTAATCTAACTTTAATTTAAATTGCGTTGAAACGACCTAATCATTAATAAGTCGGTTCCTTAGTTAGTATAACATCCATAACAAGTGGTTACGCACCACATAGTTTTAATACACAGTCACGTAGGTGGAATCAAGATTACTAAGTCCATATTCGAAATTTCTTATCTTTAGCTAAATGAGTTAGCAATTTAGAATACCCCGACCCTAAGCATCAACATAAGCTTGAACACATAGTATATCAGTTCAATCTTGCAATACAACTTAAAACATTCATACATACATGCTGCAAGACTCTATTTACAATTTAAAACAACTGGGCAATTCTGGCGACCAGCGCGGTCGCGCTGGTTTTTGCCTTAGGAGTGGCGCGGCCGCGCCACTCTTTGGGCAGACCAAAAATGCAATTTATACAGGTGGCAATCCGGGTCTATTTTCCAACATTTAGGCTACTGATATAACTCAATTACACATGCTCATAAGGTTATTAGTCTGAGTTCAAACCTAGCATGCTCATGCCAAATTCAATCCAAGGTTATAAGGTGTTATGTTAGAAACTTCTATGTTTTAAGCCAATCAAATCCATCTCGCAAAGGATCAACTATTATAGTCATGACACCACATACAACCACATGAATGAGACTAAAAACCATACTTAAAAAGCATGCTCGTGCGTAATATAACACATGTACACATTAATCCACATAGTTTACAATTGGAATGGTCACTTCCTTGAACATGCGTACATAGGTAAAATTCATGTTTAGCTAGATGGTGCTCATGTCAACATGTTCTAGAGGCATAATTGAATCCTATTATTTCATGTGTGCAAGGGTTGGAACGAAATTTACACAATGTTTGACAACAATGGTTCTCACGTCTTAAGTTTTTTTCTTGAAATTTCACATTAGACTAACTAAACTTGCTTAATATCTCTACGCGACTTTCCGTATGCATTCACACATATTAATTAGATCATATATACATGCTTGTAAAGCTCAAAACATCAAGGATACATAGGTTCGCTAAGTTTTACTTCCAACACTTCAAGTTTTCTTTTAAAAAGTCGTTGGAACTGAGCTAACACAACTCATGTCATGCAAGGTAACCCTAGGTGATACATTGGACTTGTTTTCATACATGTCTAAGCTAGTTACATATGCTCAAAGGATCAGCATCACTTTCATAAGGTTTAGTTTTCAAATTCTAAGTTTTACTTCAAAATCTCGTAAAACCCAACACATTTCATGCAAGACCCTACTAGATCACGTACCAGATACACACATAGGCTTATTTAAGCTAAACTAGCATGCTCATGACATCAGAGGAATCAAAAGTTGGAGTTTCATTCTGGAGCGCGACGCGGCCGCGCCTGGTTTTGCCTGGAGAGTAGTGCGGTCGCGCTGCTCCTCAGCAGAACCAGGAAACTCCCTGTATCCGCATAATCCATCCAAACCAAAACCAATTCAAACCATAATCTGTGTATACCCATTTCACATAAAGTTTATAACCATCATATTAAGCATACCTAGCATGATTTTAACAACTTAAAACAAGTAATTAACTAAGTTCAAGAATTAAATTCAACATTCATGTTATTTCTCCATATTTTCGCATACTTAGCGATTGATCATGCTACGAACTCGTTTCTGAACCAAAATGGTTCGTTTAACTGTCGTTGTTTTTGTATTTGACTATACTAATAATGTATATCATCCACTTATAGATTACCACAACTTAGCTCAACCATTTTTGGTACATTATAAGCATGTATACATGTTATTTTCTGAGAATTCGTAAAACTCCAATTTGATAGCATAAAACATGATTAATACTTTAGTAACATGTATATGAACTTGACAACCTATATACATCAACTACTAACCAACTAACAAGAGATTCATGGCAAAATTCTAAAAATTTATATATATAGAACTCAAGAACACAATTAAAGAGAAATTACCTCTTGAAGCTAGTTGAGTACCCTAACCCTCACACCTCAATTTCTGATTACTCCTTAGCTTCACCACACTCACTCTCTACTTGAACAATTCAGATTTCTAGTAACCAAAATGAAGAAGAGGAGGCCTCAATTTATAGAGTTTCCTTTGTCTATTTTCAGATTTTGCCCATTGATTCAAACCAATGGAAGAAGGAAGAAGATGAAGGTTAATGAGAAGTTGGTAGCTTAGTATTTGAACCACTCCCCCTTTCATCATGAATCTAAGGTTTGTATGGCTGAATTTGAGGAGAAAGGAGAAGGGCTAAGCTTGTAGCCTTTTGGTGTTTCACGTGAATGAGAATTTGGGCAAGAAGGTGACACTCTTTTTGGGACATAAGAACTCAGACATTGCAAACAAGGCTTATTAACATGCTTTAATTTAAAATGTAACTTAGGTCAAGATGTATTAAATAATTAAATGCTACCACATTGTATCAATAGTCACATGTACACATATCATATAGTCCATGTACATTAATTAAAGTGAAATCTAATTAATCGCTAACACCCAGATATTCAATATACATTATTATTTCATGGTACATTTATTACAATAAACATTTTAAGTATGGAAATAATTATCATATAACAATTATTAATTACCCCATATAATTTGAATGTACATCACACATCAAAATGTCACATGGGATGTTCATGTAATTTAAATGTCACGCATACTCCACCTTATTTAATGAATTATATGAATACTCATACATGCTAATGTCACAAAAAAATATCATGCCACATTACATTTAACTAAATAAAAGGAGATTATTAGCCACACAATAATTAATTAAGATACACTAATAATTTCTTTTCTTATTAAATTACTCCTTTATTGAATAAGCAAGAAATCATTTTATCACATCACTACCAAAATGACATATCACGTATACTCATATTCGAATAAATATACAACTTAAATAGAAAAGTTAATATTTATATTATTCAAAATTCTCGGGTATTATAGACGTGGTTCTTCTCGATGGTAGGATCTAACTCAAACCTGACAAATATTTGTTTGTCAAATTCTTTTACAACCGCTTTGTACCCTGACTACGAGCTATCACTTTCCTTCTTCACTTTTGGTATGCATTTAAAGGGAAAATGTTTCCTCTCGTGGTTCTCATGTAAGGTTTTTCTCCCATCTTGCACGGCTTTGTACCACATCTTTTTGCGATTAACTCTCCCATCTTTAATATCTCTCACATGCGCCTATATCGTGTAAAGAGTGTCTACCTTCTTACCTCTAGTCACCATTAGAGACCCTTTAGTGAGCTTCCACTGACTTTCACCAAAGTAACTTTTATAAACATTCTCATCAAGCTTACTATAGAGATCAAATTAAGACGGATATCTAGAACATGTCTGACATCACTAAGCATCAACATACAACCACTGTTACTCTCCAAAAAAATATCTCCAATGCCGATAACATTGGATGCACTACTGTTTCTCATCTGTACATAGTCAAAATCACCACTAGTGTAGGATGTGAAGTTCTCACAACGTGAAGTAGCATTGGAACAAAGCACCCAAATTAATAAACCCAATCATTAGCATGGCACTTAGGCTTACCATCACAAACAATGACTACATCAACATCGGATAGATACACAATTGAGTCATTATCCTCATCTTTTTTCTTAGATTGTTCCTTCTTTAAAAATCTACACTCTCGTCTTATGTGACCAGGTTTCTGATAGTGATAACAAATAGCTTTTTTTCTATCTCTGGGCCTTCCCATGGATTTGTAATCTTCAGGAGAGCTTCTCTTTCTGTTTCTGCTCCTACTCTACATGACAAACACTTGTGATTTAGCACTAGTCACTACGGTATCTCTTCGCCTCTATTCCTTGTTGAACAATCTATCCCTTGATTGTATCCATAGTCAGCGTACCATTAGGAATGGAGTTACTCAATGAAATAACTAGTGTCTCCCAGCTATTAGGCAAAGAGCTCAACAACAATAAAGCCTACATCTCATTGTCAATGACCATCTTCATCATACTCAACTGATTTATCAAACTCTAAAAATCACTAAGTATTCTACAATAAAGTTCTCATCCTTGAACTTATAATTCAAAAGCTTCATAATCAATAAAGTTTTCTTCTACGTCGCATTCCTTTTATATATCGACTCCATTTTCTGTCAAAGTGCATAGGCTTTAGTTTTCGTGGCAACATAATGAAACACACTTTGATCAATCCACTATCTAATCAAACCAATCGCCTTCCTGTTCATCTTATTCCATTGTGTATCACTCTTGTTTGTAGGCTTGACTCATCATTCTCAAGTGGCTCATAAAAATCCTTACAGTAAAGTAAGTCCTCTATTCTTGGCTTTCAAATTACATAATTTGAAGCCTTGAGTTTAATCATGCAATCTGCTATCCAATCCTCTATTTATTTCGTACAATAAAACTATAAAAATAACCAAACTATGTTACCACTGTTGGGAAAAGCACACCTAAAATAATCTCAATCTCAAGAATTAATTTTTTTTCCTCTTTGTGCAATTAAATAGGAAATCAACAAACCCAGTAATGAGAACAAAAATAACAAATAACCATCTACAAGCAAGACACAATATTTAATGCGAAAAACCCTTAAAGAAAAAAAGCACAGGTCGAATTCCGAATATCTACTATATCACTAATAATAGGTTTACAATAATCCTCCCAAGTTTTGCGCCTTAAAACTTGATGTTACACAATAAATTAAGAGAGTACAAATTTACCTTTAATTAGTTAAGAAACTTAATTACCTTCACCACCCAAAAACAACACAAACAATAAAGTCTTCTAGCTTTCAATTGAACGAAGATAGTGGCAGATACACACGAGCAACAAATTGTAATCCTCTCAATTTATTCTTTCAGTATCTTCTTGCTAACAAGCTTCTCTCATAATAATAAAACTCCCCTATAGCCTTATTTTTAGTATTCTTCCTAATCCATTCATATTATTGATTGGAAATAACTTATTCTCCTAATTAGTCATCAATATAATAATTAAATTATTTTTCAATTTGGATTCCTTTCATGGGTGAGGACCCCCACCCAACACCAAATATGTACATAATCACTATTACAATATCAATAATCAATCAAGTCTCACATAAGAGAGAAAACACACTTCACGTAGATAATTATTATCGAACTTGAGACAAATGTCAAATCGTCTCAATCTTAATCACTAGACCAAGACCTTGTTGATTGATGAGTAGGTTTTAACCTACGCGTTTGATAAGTCTTTTGGCTTATTCTTTACTTGTTTTTAAGTGTTTGGTAGCTTTTTACTTGTTTTGCATTGGTTTCGTAGGTCATGGCTGGATGCAGGAATGAAAAGAAGAAAATTGGCTGGGTGCAGGGCATTCTCGCCGGGGCAAGGATTTGTGAGGTATGTTTCTCGCCGGGGCGAGAACTTATGCCTTGAATTTCTCGCCGGGGCGAGGAAGCGGCAGATGGAAATCCTGATTTTGCTGGAATGCTGTTATTTTGGAAAGATAGAAGTGATCAAGGACTCTTGCTACTAAACTTATTGAGGGACTAAAGGAGACTATAAATAGAAGATCAAGACTTGGATTTAGGGACACACAGACTTATTCAGAGATTGAATTCCAGAGCTGAGCAAGGAGATTGGAGGACAAGTCAAGCATTGTGAGAAGTTCAGATTGGAGAGTTAGAGATTATACTGAGTTTTCTTTTAATCTTTATCCTCTGATTTGTAATTAATTATGATGACTTATTTTGGTATTCTAGTTTTTATTGTCAGTATGAACTAAATTCTTAATTAAGGCTACAATTGAACCAGTTATAATTATGAGTTGATTATCTATTTGATTCCAATTGTTCAAATTGATGGGAGTTGTCTATCTTATTTTATGCTTATTGATTAATTGTTTGGCCAACAATTAGCGGGTTACTTTAGATGAATTCGGAAGATGAAATCTAGGGTTAGAACTGGATAAGATAGTGTGTATTCTTAATTATTGCATGTGTTGAATAATTGGATTTGTGAAGTAAATAGGAATATTGCTTTGCTGCATGTAACAATTGGAAATTGGAACTTAATGAATTTAATCTTTTAACTTTGCATAGGAATATAGTAGAGTTATTTGGATTAGATAGATTTATTTGATCACTTGGAAAAGGGCTTATAAATGTAATTGAATTTCTGTTAACAACTCCATTGAAGTGAATGATTGGAAGACATAGATAGATTGGTTTATGATAAATAACTGGGGATATTGTAGTCTTAATCATCTTAAATCTGAATTTTAACCTTTGAATTAATTGTCAGTGTTAGTATTTATTTAATTATTCTTTATCAAAAATCCCAAATTGTGAATGTTTAATAGAATAGGCATAATTTAGATTGGTAATTGGAGATTAAAAATATAGTAATTCCTGTGGGTTCGACACTCTCTCTTATCACTTTATTACTTGTTGATCGTGTATACTTGCGCGTAATTGTCGATTGTAAAATCGGGCAACACGTTTTTGGCGCCGTTGCCGGGGATTATTTGTATTTATAATTTTCAATATCAGTTTAGTTAAGTCTGTTTTAGTTAAGCAAACTTATTTTTCTTTTGTTTCCTGTTCAGGTGACTTTTGATTCGTTTATGCAAACGCGATCAAAACAACCGGAACTCGTGCAGTGTGAGGATAATCTTGAGAACAAGCTTCGTCAGTTGAGAAAATTCTGTCAGGAGACACTTGAGAAAGAGAAAATGGCTAACGAAGAACAGAAATCATTGAGGGAATATACTATGCCTAAGATAGACGAGATCAAATCGAGCATCATGAGACCAGTCATCACCGCTAATTCCTTCGAAATCAAGCCGGGAACAATTCATATGCTTCAGAATGCAGTACAGTTTGGGGGTTTAGTCAACGATGATCCAAATGAACACTTGGTTAGTTTCCTGGAGATTTATGATACCTTCAAATATCCCAATGTGACAGATGATGCAGTGAGATTACGTCTATTTCCGTTCACACTAAGAGATAAAGCAAAGAGCTGGTTGCATTCACTTCCTCCATGGTCCATCACAACGTGGGATGATTTAGCTCAGAAATTCCTAGCAAAATTTTTCACGCCAGCTAAGTCGGCTAAGTTGAGAAACGAGATTTCTACATTTTGGCAACAGCATGGAGAGTCACTATACGAGGCTTGGGAAAGGTTCAAGGAGTTATTAAGAAAATGTCCACATCATGGGCTACCCAAGTGGCTACAAGTTCAGACATTCTACAATGGGCTGAATACTGACACTCGAACATGCATTGATGCAGCTACAGGTGGAGCACTTATGGATAAAAAGTTTGATGAAGCTTACACTTTGTTAGAGACTATGGCTGCAAATAATTATCAATGGCCGACTTCCAAACTGAATCAACAAAAGGTAGCTGGAGTTTTGGAAGTAGATATGGTCACGACACTAACATGTCAGATGGCAGCCATGTCTAAGAAGATTGAAGCTTTGTCTGAATCGAAAGTCCAACAAGTAGCCTATGTGTGTGAGCTTTGTGCAGGTGCGCATCCGACGGAGTATTGTGTCATTAATTCGGAATCGGTACAGTTCGTGGGGAGTTATAACAGACAACAACAGCCATATCAGAATGCATATAATCCGGGGTGGAAGAATCATCCGGGTTTCTCATGGAGCAATAACACTCAGGTTCAAAATCCAGCTCCTAGAACTCAGAATCCCCCAGGTTTTCAGAACCAAGCTCCACAACATGCAGAAAGAAAGCCGAATTTATAAGAATCGTTGGCAAGGTTTATCACAGCATCTGAGAAAAGAATGAATGATCAAGATAAGTTGCTAACTCAGGTAGATTTGAATGTGAAGAGCCAGGCAGTGTCAATTAGGAACTTGGAAAATCAGCTGGGACAGTTGGCTCAAGTCTTGAATACTCGACCACAAGGAGCACTTCCAAGCGATACAGAGGTTAACCCAAGAACGGAAGGAAAGGAACATTGCAAGGCTGTCACCTTAAGAAGTGGTAAAGAGCTGCCTGGTGCAGTTAAAGGAAATTCTAAACCAAAAATAGCTGTGGAGAATGAGGATGAGGATGCCCCGGTGAAAGGTAAGGTGAATGAATCAAAAAAGTTGAAGGATACAGGTTCGGAGGTAAAGTCAAAGGAACTCAAGCCAGATAGAGTAGTACCTCCCGTACCATTCCCTCAAAGATTGCAGAAAGCCAAGCTAGACGAGCAATTTTCCAGATTTTTGGATGTTTTCAAGAAACTACACATTAATATACCGTTCGCAGAAGCCCTAGAACAGATGCCCAGCTATGCAAAGTTTATGAAGGATGTTTTGTCAAAGAAAAGGAAATTGGGTGAATTCGAAACGGTGGCACTTACCGAAGAGTGCAGTGCAATTCTGCAAAACAAGCTGCCACCTAAACTAAAGGATCCAGGAAGCTTCACTATCCCTTGTGTAATTGGTAACCAGTTCTCGGGAATGGCATTGTGTGACTTAGGAGCTAGTATCAATTTAATGCCATTATCAGTTTACACTCAGCTTGGGCTAAAGGCACCAAAACCAACGAACATCAGCTTGCAGTTAGCAGACAGATCAGTGACATATCCGAGGGGTATTGTGGAAGATATTTTGGTTAAAGTCGATAAATTCATCTTCCCGACGGATTTCATTCTTTTGGATTACGAAGAGGATAAGGAGATTCCCATCATTCTAGGTCGTCCATTCTTAGCAACAGGGAGAACGTTGATAGATGTACAAAAAGGTGAATTAATAATGAGAGTTCAAGATCAGGAAGTCACCTTTAATGTATTTAAATCGATAAAATTCCCTAACGAAGGCGAGGAATGCTTACGGATAGACCTGCTCGATGGAATCGTGAATGAACAAACCAGGGCAATTATTATTGAAGATCCATTAGAAGCTGCTCTGGTTGGGATAGACACTTTTGATGATCTAGATGAGTGGGATTATGTCAAGGTTCTAGACTCATTACCTATTCCTCGGAAATTCAGCAGGCAATTTGATGTACTTGACCAGCCGAACGGAGGAGAAAAGAGGTCCAAACCATCAGTGGAAGAGCCACCTGTGCTTGAGCTTAAACCCCTTCCATCTCATTTACGGTATGCTTACTTGGGAGACTCGGACACACTACCAGTAATAGTTTCTGTGCATTTGAATGAATCTCAAGAAGAAAAACTATTAAGGGTTTTGCGTGAGTATAAAACAATAATTGGGTGGACAATAGCAGACATCAAGGGAATCAGTTCGTCGTTTTGCATGCATAAAATTCTGCTTGAAGAAGGAGCAAAACCGGTCATTGAGCAACAAAGAAGATTGAATCCGATTATGAAAGACGTGGTGAAGAAGGAAATTATTAAGTGGTTAGACGCCGGAATTATCTATCCAATTTCAGATAGTGCTTGGGTAAGTCCCGTACAATGTGTGCCTAAAAAGGGAGGAATGACAGTGGTTGAGAACGAAAACAATGAACTCATTCCTACGAGAACGGTCACAGGTTGGAGAGTGTGTATGGATTACCGCAAGTTGAACAAAGCTACGCGCAAGGATCACTTTCCTTTGCCATTTATTGATCAGATGTTGGATAGGTTGTCTGGTCATCAGTTCTATTGCCTTCTCGATGGATACTCAGGCTATAACCAGATAGTGATAGCTCCGGAAGATCAAGAGAAAACAACTTTTACATGTCCTTATGGAACGTTTGCATTCCGGAGAATGTCTTTCGGGTTATGTAATGCATCGGCTACATTCCAGCGATGCATGATGGCTATCTTCTCGGATATAGTTGAGCAGAATTTGGAGGTATTTATGGATGACTTCTCTGTATTCGATGATAGTTTTGACTTGTGTCTTAATAATCTCATCTTAGTGCTGAAGCGTTGTGTGGAGACGAATCTGGTGCTTAATTGGGAAAAGTGCCACTTTATGGTGCGAGAAGGGATTATTCTGGGGCACAAAGTATTCGACGCAGGTCTAGAGGTGGATAGGGCAAAGATTGAAACCATTGAAAAGCTACCTCCACCGACATCTGTAAAAGGTATTAGAAGTTTTCTCGGACATGCAGGATTCTACCGTCGATTCATCAAGGATTTCTCAAAAATTTCAAAACTATTGTGTTCACTCCTTGAAAAAGATGTTCCCTTTAAGATGGATTAAGCTTGCATCGAAGCCTTTGAAGTGCTGAAAAAGAAGTTAATCACAGCCCCAATCATAGTTGCTCCCGATTGGACTTTGCCTTTTGAGTTGATGTGTGACGCAAGTGATTATGCAGTGGGAGCTGTGCTGGGTCAGCGAAGGGACAAGGTTTTTCACACCATCTACTACTCAAGTAAGACACTCACAGAAGCTCAATTGAATTATACTACTACAGAGAAAGAGTTGCTTGCAGTAGTATTTGCTTTTGACAAGTTTCGAGCATATCTAATTGGAACCAAGGTGATAGTCTACACTGATCATGCAGCTATCAAATACTTGATTGCAAAGAAGGATACCAAACCTAGGTTGATTCGATGGGTCCTCTTGTTGCAAGAATTTGACTTGGAGATTCGAGATAGGAAATGTATGGAGAATCAAGTGGCTGATCATCTTTCAAGGTTAGAGAATGCCGACATGCAGAAAAAGAATGATGTGGTAATCAATGAGTTGTTTCCAGATGAACAATTGTTTGGTATCAACACCGAAGTCCCTTGGTATGCTGATTATGTGAACTTTCTAGTCAGTAATGTTCTTCCGCAAGATTTCACTTCTCAGCAAAGAAAGAAATTTCTCCATGATGTCAAGCAATACTTTTGGGATGAGCCATTCCTCTTCAAAACTTGTGCGGATCAGATGATAAGACGTTGTGTGCCACAGGTAGAAATGGAGAGCATCTTGACTCATTGTCATTCGTCAGATTATGGAGGCCATTATGGAGGAGAAAGAACTGCAGCCAAGGTCTTACAGTCGGGATTTTTCTGGCCTTCGTTGTTCAAGGACGCCCATCTCTTTGTGCTTAAGTGTGATAGATGTCAACGGGTTGGAAATATCTCGAAGCGGCACGAAATGCCTCTCAACACCATCCTTGAGGTTGAATTATTTGATGTTTGGGGTATTGACTTTATGGGGCCGTTTCCGTCATCATTCAGCAATCAATACATACTTTTGGTGGTGGATTACGTGTCAAAATGGGTCGAAGCACTTGCATTACCCACTAATGATGCCAAAGTGGTTCTACGGTTCCTGCATAAGAATATCTTTACTAGATTCGGTACACCAAGAGCCATAATCAGTGACAAAGGTACTCATTTTTGTAACAAGCAGTTCACTAAGTTGTTAGCTAAGTACGGAGTCAAACACCGGATTGCTACAGCTTATCATCCCCAAACGAATGGCCAAGCAGAGGTATCGAATCGGGAAATTAAGCAAATTCTGGAGAAAGTGGTAAACCCGACTCGTAAGGATTGGGCAATGAAACTAGACGATGCTTTATGGGCGTATCGCACTGCTTATAAGAATCCCATCGGAATGTCACCGTATCGTATGGTTTATGGGAAAGCATGTCATTTATCGGTCGAACTTGAGCATAAGGCCTATTGGGCAATTCAAAAGTTAAACCTTGATCTTCAAGCCGCTGGTGAGAAAAGATTGCTCCAATTGAACGCGATGGAGGAGTTTCGCCATCATGCCTATGAGAATGCCAAGTTGTACAAAGAAAAAATCAAAAGGTGGCATGACAAACGGATTGTGGATCGAAAGTTTGAACCGGGACAAGCTGTGTTGTTGTTCAATTCCAAGCTGCGGTTATTTCCTGGGAAGCTGAAGTCTAGATGGTCAGGCCCTTTCATTATTACTGCTGTAGGATCTCATGGGGCAATTAAAGTCGAAGAGCCGGATTCAAAGCGCACATTCAAAGTCAACGGTCAGCGACTCAAACATTATTGGGGAGGCGATGTGGATCGACAAGTATCAGTGATTCACCTTTCTGTTCCCGATCAAGCTGAAGCCTAATACTGCTGAGAAAGTCGGGCTGACGACTATAAACCAAGCGCTTGATGGGAGGCAACCCAATCATGATATTTTATTGCTTTCATAGAATTAGTTTCATTAAAAAAAAAATTAGGAGTAGTTTATGTGTTTTTGTTTGAATTTGGTCTTCAATCTTCCGTGTTTAACTCATTTATGTGGTGTTTATTGAAACAGGGATACAATATATGGGAATGATTTAGAAGGAAGAAACATGTTCATTGGGATGGTACAAGAGAGGACAAGAGGATCAAGAGGAAAAAGCAGAAAAAAATTTCAAGTCTGAGGATTCTCGCCCCGGCGAGAAAATTGCACTAAGGTTTCTCGCCCCGGCGAGAACCTCTCTGTTGAAGCGGGCCCCAGCCTGGATTTTTCTCGCCCCAGCCCCAACCTCTCTGCCATTTCTCGCCCCGGCGAGGTTCACAAGCCTATTTTCTCGCCCCGGCGAGAATCGCGGAATTCAGTTTTTAAAATCCGATTCTAATTTGATTTTTAACATTCCAATTCCGATGCAACTTCTCCAAAACACTATTTCTCCTTCTCTAAGACCGCCCCATCCCAAATCCCTCCTATTTCTCTTCGAATTTCCTTCCAATTACTTTTCATACTTGAAATCCTACGCAAACCCTAATTTATACCACTATAAAAACAAACCCTAGCCTCTGTCTAATCCATCTCTCATTCATTAGAAGGAATAATCTATGGTTTTCAAGGTTTCTATTTGCTTTATTGTTGCATGCAAGTATTCTAGGGTTTACTCCTCAAATCTATTTCATTGGATTGTGTTTCTATCACTTCGGAGTTAGAAAAGTTGGAGTTTGGGGGGAATTGTGCTTGCATAACCGATTGTAGTGTTTGGGTTGTTTGTCAAAAGATCAAGCATGGCTCCAAAGAGGCAACGTGGTGAAGGATCATCGTCTACTCCATCCAGGGCCTTTGATCGAAGAAAGTTTGTCAGTGCAGAGGCAGCTATCAGATATGAAACGTATACATCGGGTAAAGCTCTAACTCCCGAGCGCGGTCTCACGCCTGACGAGGTGGTTGATGGGGAGATGATGCATCAGATATTCAAGAGGGGTTGGGAGACATTCACTGCCTATCCGGAGCCTGCATGTATAGCTATAGTCAAGGAGTTTTACGCTAATGTAGAGGACACGGCTACATGCGAGGTTATAGTCCGAGGGAAGACAGTGTCCTTCAGTGCCCAAACGATCAATGAGTATTGTAACTTGAGGCCTAATTTACGTTACAGATACACTCGATTCCTTGAGGAGGGGCCCAATGTGGAGAAGGTAGTTACTGACTTATGCAGGCCTGGGACGACATGGATATCTAGAGGGCCACGTGCTGCACCTATGTTTCATAGCAAGGACTTGAGTCGGCATGGTAAGGTCTGGTATGCCTTCCTTTCGGCTAAACTGATGCCATCACAGCACGTGAGTGATGTTCCCAAGGAGAAGGCTTTGTTACTATATTCTATTGTGACAGGAATTGAGATAAATGTCAGTTAGTTGATTGAGGCATCGATTCACCGCACTATACGGACTTTGCATAGTCAGGGTGGTTTGCCACACCCTTCGTTGATATGTGGTTTGTGTCTTCGTGCGAGAGTTCGTTGGGGAGCTGAGGAGGCTTTGCAGCAGCCCTTACTACTTTTGGATCACCGTTTGATTGCACGTTATAAGGAATGGGAAGGCGGTGAGTCCCATCCTCGTGGTATGGGTTACATAGTTCATTCTCCTCCCGCCGAAGAAGCATATGAGTCCGATGATGATGAAGGAGCGGGTCCTTCAGCAGGTCCTTCCACTTCTACTGGGCCAAGGAAAGCCAAGTTCAGCCTCCAGTTTCGCGAGTTGCAGCGTCTTATTGATTCTCATCATAAGACCATATTGAGGCAGAACCAGCGATTGGCAGATCGGCAGGAGCATATGTATGCGTACCAGCAGAGTTGCACCCAAACCATGGCGAACATGTACTCCAATATGTAGCCGATGATGGATCCTGTTCAGTTTCCCGTAGCCCAGCCATTGCCAGTTTTTCCACCACCGTCCCCAAATGACGATGATGAGTTCGAGCCTACTGCTTGAACTGCTAGGGGAGTCCTCTGTTCTTAACTTTCTTTATTTTTCGCACAATGAGGACATTGTTTCGTTTGAGTTTGGGGGGGTGTGTTTGCATAATTACATGTTTAGCTGCATCATTTGAATCTGTAGTTTAAGTTGCATGAGTGTCATTGTAGCGTAGTTTTTATTCAGCTATATTTAGTTTTAATAAAGGCTAAAAAAAAACTCCAAAAATCCAAAAAAATTAGTAGCATAGGATCATATGATATTGTATTTAGGGGTATTCAAGCAATGTATTGATGGAAGTCATTTAGGGATGGCCAATGATGAAATTTGATTAGTTCTACTATAGTTTAACGGGATGGATACTTATTGCTAAATCTGGAGTGTAATGGTTGTAGTTGTGGTTATTTGAGACCCTTGGTTCTTACTTGTTCACGAATGTGTATTAAAGTAATTAGGAGTTGGTTCTTCTTTGGTGTATTACATGCTTATGTGTAGATATAGACTGTTATCACTTGTTGGATCTAAAAAAAAAGAAAGAAAACTGAGAAAAGATGAAAAAACAAAATTTAAATGCTGCTTCGATGTCTGTCCAAGTGCAAGAAAACGAGGAATTAATGAAGATAGACAGATAAGAGCAGGTCTTGACTAAGTTTGTTTTTGTGGCCGGTGTCATTTGAATAAGTAGACCCTTAGGAGATGTCTTTACACTCAGCGCCCTAAAATCGTCTGGTTTGGGAGTCGTTGGTTGAAAGTTCGCTATACGGGTGGCACTGAATAGCCTAATAAAGATGAACATTGCACTAGTCGGGATATATGATGAGATGGAGCGTAAAACGCACTCGTTAAAGAAAAAGAGGGAAAAAATGAGAAGGCAAGTGAATAGTAGTTGAGCTTAAAAGTAAAATTTGTGAATTTGTCTCTTTTTGAGCATTGTGATACCTAGAGTTGGATTCGTACCCTGATTGGTTTAATATATGTTGCATACTTATGGAAGGGTTGAGAGTGATTCATAATTGCTAATCGTTGGCTTTTGGATGGTGTGAGGTTGAAATTCTGTTGAACTGATAGTTACTGATTTCTGAGGCCGGATTTTTATGATGTCTATTGATTAATTGCTTGAGTATGGTTAGTCATGCATGTGCATTCATGTAGTAGCTAGTTTAGTTGTGGTTTTGCTTTGTTTTGTGTTTTGCTTGAGGGCAAACAAAGTTTTGAGTTTGGGGGTATTTGATGAGTAGGTTTTAACCTACGCGTTTGATATGTCTTTTGGCTTATTCTTTACTTGTTTTTAAGTGTTTGGTAGCTTTTTACTTGTTTTGCATTAGTTTTGTAGGTCATGGCTGGATGCAGGAATGAAAAGAAGAAAATTGGCTGGGTGCAGGGCATTCTCGCCGGGGCGAGGATTTGTGAGGTATGTTTCTCGCCGGGGCGGGAGTTCGCCAGGGCGAGAACTTATGCCTTGAATTTCTCGCCGGGGCGAGGAAGCGGCAAATGGAAATCCTGTTTTTGCTGGAATGCTGTTATTTTGGAAAGATAGAAGTGATCAAGGACTCTTGCTACTAAACTTATTGAGGGACTAAAGGAGACTATAAATAGAAGATCAAGACTTGGATTTAGAGACACACAGACTTATTCAGAGATTGAATTCCAGAGTTGAGCAAGGAGATTGGAGGACAAGTCAAGCATTGTGAGAAGTTCAGATTGTAGAGTTAGAGATTATACTGAGTTTTCTTTTAATCTTTATCCTGTGATTTGTAATTAATTATGATGACTTATTTTGGTATTCTAGTTTTTATTGTCAGTATGAACTAAATTCTTAATTAAGACTACAATTGAACCAGTTATAATTATGAGTTGATTATCTATTTGATTCCAATTGTTCAAATTGATGGGAGTTGTCTATCTTATTTTATGCTTATTGATTAATTGTTTGGCCAACAATTAGCGGGTTACTTTAGATGAATTCGGAAGATGAAATCTAGGGTTAGAACTGGATAAGATAGTGTGTATTCTTAATTATTGCATGTGTTGAATAATTGGATTTGTGAAGTAAATAGGAATATTGCTTTGCTGCATGTAACAATTGGAAATTGGAACTTAATGAATTTAATCTTTTAACTTTGCATAGGAATATAGTAGAGTTATTTGGATTAGATAGATTTATTTGATCACTTGGAAAAGGGCTTATAAATGTAATTGAATTTCTGTTAACAACTCCATTGAAGTGAATGATTGGAAGACATAGATAGATTGGTTTATGATAAATAACTGGGGATATTGTAGTCTTAATCATCTTAAATCTGAATTTCAACCTTTGAATTAATTGTCAGTGTTAGTATTTATTTAATTATTCTTTATCAAAAATCCCAAATTGTGAATGTTTAATAGAATAGGCATAATTTAGATTGGTAATTGGAGATTAAAAATATAGTAATTCCTGTGGGTTCGACACTCTCTCTTATCACTGTATTACTTGTTGATCGTGTATACTTGCGCGTAATTGTCGATTGTAAAATCGGGCAACATTGATATTAACTGTATATCTTTATTATGCCTTTTGCTTATCTAAGTAATAATGGGATTTTATTTTCTAATGGATTTTTAAACTATTATCGTGCACGTTGATGTTGACATTTTCATGGATATGTTTAAAGATGCGGCAATGTTGGATATGGGACTATTGAACACCTTCTCTACAAGTTAATTCATTGCCCAATAAGTGAATTTGTTTAATTTCGGCATATGCATGTATATATTCTTCATGAACTTTTTATTTATTTTTCCCAACGGAACAACCATAATTAGAATTTCATAGTATTCCCTCCATTCTATAAAAAAGAATCTCATTTACAAAAATTAATTACAAATAGTATGTATTTTTGTTTCTTATCTAGCTTTAAATATTTTTGAAATTCCTCTATTTGATTAGTACCCTTAAAAATAATAATTTGTTACTTTACTATTTGTGACATTGTAATGAATTTATGATGGTAAAATTGAAAATATTGTGATAATTTATAAAACTACACTAAAATGAGAATTCTTAACTTTCAATGGACCCAAAAAATTTAGCAAATGAGAACCTTTTTGTGTGACATAGGGAGTATAAATTTATGGAAAATCTTTTCATTACGTACCCAAACTACTGTTGTTTTTTTATCTTTAGTCCCTTAACTCATTTTGTTATGTATTTTGACCAAAAACTATAATTATTTTTCATGTAAGTCATCAAATTATTGCTAGTTTTCACATTTAATCCGCAAATTATGACCCTTTTTTCCTTCAAAAAATAGTTGTTTTAAAAGTTTAGTCTCCTTTAATTGCCCTATAATTTCTTGCCACTTAATTAATTTCCTTATTGTTTGTTTACTGATGTGCTTTTTAGGTAGCTCTTCGAACCCTATTATGAGAAGAAATCTTATTTTTGTAGTAATTATATGTGAGTTTCCTAATTAGATTAGGAAAATGAGAGTTGTGGGTATTTTATAAATAAAGTTTTGTGTTTAGCGAGAGATAGCACAACCAAGAGATAGTAAAAAGGTTATGTAAGAATCCTAGATTAAGGAGTTAGTTGGGATTTAGTTAATCAATGGTTATTTTGTCATTTCATTTAATTTTCAATTTGTTTACGTTAATTGCTTTTGGAGGGAAATGTTGTTGAGAGAGAGAAAGAGAGAGCTTAAATACTGAATTGTACTAGCATTGTAGGCATGAAATACATTGTTGTTATATTTTCTTCCTAAATTTCTCTATTATCTTCTCTCTTATTCTTACTTCTCTTTACGATCTCCAATTTATCTCTCAAATTTTTGTTTCTCAATTGGATTAGGTATAATTCCTCATCTGAAACTAGAGTTATTATCTCAATTCTTTACATTTGGTATCAAAGTCAGATCGATCGATGGCTATGGCGACAAATAATCAATGATTGAGCAACCTAGAGAGACTGAATGCAAAACAGACCCTCCTATTTATAAGTTTTTTACGAATTCCTTCCTCCAACTCTTTTTTAGCATAACTCACCCTCCAAGTTATATAAGTGGTAAAAAAAAAGTCTCTATGGACTATTTTCGTTAAGAGAGTAACGAATATAACATTACTAGGCGTATAGTAGGAATAACAAATCAAAAAGTACAAAATGAAATAGAAATTATTTCAAAAAAAAAATAACAATGAAACATTAAAAATAACAAAAGATAAATGTAAAAATAAAAAAAAATTAAAACTTTAAAAATAAAAAATAATTGTTAAAAACTAATGTATAAATTTAAGAATATAATTAAAATATTAATTTAAAATTTAAAATTTAAAATTTTAAAATTAAAAATTAAAATTAAAACTAAAATGTATCATACATTCATAATATCACTTAAGACTAAAAAAATCCCACATTCATAATATCATTTACCTTGATATACTATAATTTTTTAAACAAAATTTATTTCAAAAAAAAATTAACAATCAAAATAAACAAACAAAAGATAAATGTAAGAATAAAAAAATTTAAAACTTAAAAAATAAAGTTTAAAAATTAAAAATTAATGTATAAATTTTAAAATAAATTTAGGAATATCACTTAAAACTAAAAAATATCGCACATTCACAATATCACTGACCTTGATATATTATAATTTTTTTAAAAAAATTATTTCAAAAAAAATTAACAATCAAGATAAACGAACAAAAGATAAATGTAAGAATAAAAAAAATAAAACTTAAAAAATAAAGTTTAAAAATTAAAAATTAATGTATTAATTTTAACATAAATTTAGGAATATATTTAACATATAAATTTAAAGTTTAAAATTTAAAAATTGATATAAAAAAATAAGAAAAAAGAAGGTATCCCACGTTCACAATATCACCGACCTTGATAATTGATATACTATAATTTTTTAACCAAAAACACAAACCCAAGAAAGGGGGAAAAAGGAAAGAAAAGAAAAGAAAAGAAAAATTCATATCAAATCAAAGCTTAGATCCTATTAGATAATTAACAGAGGTAGGAATAGATTTGCAGTAGCAAACTTGACAATCCTACCTATGTGAACACCTCCACCAACGGAAGCTATCTTCCTACTGAACACAGTCATTCAAGTCAACTAGATTCAGATCGTCTCTTTTCAACGCCTTCATTGCCAGTGCGTTCAAGTCCACTGGATTTGCAACCTTGACGTCGTAGTCATTTTCAAGCTTTTTTGACAAAGAAAGGATGTCCTTGCCGACGGCGAGCACCTAAGGGTTGGTGAAGAGGTTGTATAAGGATTTAGGGGGAGCGTATTTGTTGGATTTTGTGTATCCAAATGGGGCGCCCATGGAGGGTCCGACCCATTTGGTTTATTAGTCAGCTTGAGATATTGACTAAGCCAATTACGTAACTGAGAGTTAGAGAGATTGTAGGGGAGTGGTTCAACCACATCGACCTATAAGACTCGCGTCTCCTCTCCTTACTTGATATGATTAATAAGTTGGCCCAAAACCCTAGAAACTTTTATCGGTAACCTCTCTCAACACTAACCAAACCCTAGTTATTACGAATCGTAGATTTGAGCTCCGTTCTCGTATCGTAGTTCGGAGACACCGTTGGGTTACAGAGGACGATCAATTGCAGAAGGTTTTCTGCACCAAAGGTTCTATCACACTTTAGAGGTATGAATTTTAATTTCGTTTTGTGTAAATAAGTCATGACATGGATCTTATTATTCCTTCATTGGTATTAGAGCATGTGTATTATTAATCTTATGTATGCCATGCATGAAGTTTACACAAAACTCCATTGATAAATGTTTAAAAGCTTGAAAACATGATCAAACCGCCTATTTTGACCAACCATAACATTCTGCCTAGTTTTCCGTTTCGAATGATATTGGTATGTATGCGTAGTATATGTTATAAGCTTTCCAATGACATATTATACGCATGAATCTGATTAATATAGGTTGAGATATGGCTTACCAAAGTTTGGATCGCGAAAGGGTAAATCTGAAAATTTCTGGTGGCTTAAGGTTGAAGACGAAGCGCAATCCCACTCTCAGTGGGAGTTGTGTACGTTACAACACTTCTGTGGTAGCTCCCAAAATGATGGTTTAACACACTATAGAAACCAGCACACTAAGTCAATCAGAGCAAAAAAAAACAGCGTCGCCAACGGAGGTCGGGAACGCGCGCCCGCGCCACGCGTGGCTGCTTTCTGCAGCTGGCGCGTGTGGCCCACGCGCCTGGTGGCCAACCCGCGATCCTGACCCATTGAACCGATTCGCCCGGTTTGACCCACCTTTTGACCCGTAGTTTCGACCCGCGGTCTAACCCGGTCCAACAGATTTAATTATTTTTTATTTTTTATTTTGAAAATTATTTTATTAATTAATAAATTAATGGAAATTTATTAAAAAATAGTTATAATGATTATTAAATTCTGAAAATTTAACAGAAATTAATTATTAGCATAATATTAATATTTCAACTGAAATTTTTGGAAAATTATTATATTTGGATAATTTTAGTTAACTTCAAATTTAATTATGCAATAGTTAATTAATCATGATAATTAGCATAATTATCAGAAAAATTCCAAAAATTACAGTAACCTTTTATGATGATAAGCTACTATTGAAATTTTTTTGGAAACGTTTTAATGTGTTTATAGCATACTTGGTATATTAATTGAGTAATATTGCCTATTATTTAATTACCTTTGTTTATATTTTGAAATATTAATCATTGGTGCTTGGAATTAAATTACCATACTATAATTACATATATACCCTTGTTCCTAGTGAGAGTAATTTAAGTGGTAGTATTTTAATTAAATTATTCCCTAAATTACACATCTTTTGCGCTGAAAAAATTAAAATTAAATAATTGGGCATTTATACAGATTGTGATTCCAAAGCTTAGCGAAGTCTCCCTTTTGTATTTATGTCATATTATTTTTATGTTAATTTGATTCATGCTGCAAATATTCTTTTATACTATGGTGAACTAATTGAATATCTCTAATAAGATTCTCCTCTTTTCTTTTCCCAAAAGAAAATGGACATGGCTAGGTTGCATCTCTTAACTACCAAATTCGACAGTTATAAAAAGATAGCTGAACACACCTTTAGAGAACATTTTCAGGTCATGTCGAATATGATTGAAACGTTAGGAGCTGTTGACAATCCTTTATCAGATGAACAACAAATTCGGGCAGTGATACGCTCATTTCTCGATAATTGGAATAATCTCAAGGTTAACATAGCTCAAAATGAAAACATTAAGTCTTTGGAAGATATTTTCATCACCTTGAGCGCTTAGGAGTTGAGTAGCTAGACGTTGAGTGTTTAAGGGCTAAACGACTAGAGGATGAACGCCTAAAAACTCAACAAATAGAGATTGTCAATGTTAATGCGCCTCAGAAGGTTGCAAAGGCTGGTACTTCCAAGAGGAAGAGAAGTAAACGTGGTTTTGGCAAGAAGGATAAGGCTAAGTTGATTTGTTACAACTATGGCACAGCAGGACACTTCGCTCGTGACTGCATTGAGCCGAAGCAGGTACTCACTTCTCTTGATCAAGCTATGTGTTTAGTGTCTTGCACTGTATTCGTTGATCATTCTCTCCATTTATGGATTGTAGACTGTGGAGCAACGGACCACATAGCGCGTGATCGGACCGGGTTCGTGGAGTATTGTCGAGTTCCAGCTGGCAGAAAAATATTAATGGGGAATGACTCTAGTATAGACGTGCTAGGAATTGGCACTTACAAATTGGAGATGCAAGGATGCTCTGCATTGATTCTTCATGATGTACTCTTTGCACTAAATGTCCGACATAATTTATTCTCTGTTCTTGCAATACTTATTTTAGGTTACTCTATTCGTTTTGAGAATAATGGTGTTGTAATTTCCCTCGGGACTGAAATTTTTAGATATGGTTTTATTTTTAATGGTTTTATGGTTTTAGATACTATTAATTTTTGTGTTAATAGTAATGATTCTTATTTTTTGCTTGTTGAAAATGATCATAATAGTTCAATTAAACTAGATTAGGTCATATTGGAAATGATAGAATGGGTAGGTTAGCTCGAGCATGTCTTTTAGGCCAACTCGCTAAGGTCAATTTACCCACTTGTGAACATTGTGTAGCAGAGAAATCAACTAGAAAGCCATTTGGTAAAGCCACTAGGGCAGAAACACCTTTGCAACTCATTCACTCAGACATCTGTGACCCTATAAATGTGAAAGAAAGGCATGAGCGTTCCTATTTTCTCATAATGATAGATGACTATACGCTCTTCAGGTACACTTTCTTGATCTCTCATAAGTTTGAGGCATTAGAATGCTTTAGACGTTATTTGATTGAGGTCAAGAAACAGTTAGATAAAAGTGTTAAGGCACTTCGAACTGACCGAGGTCGCGAGTATCTGTCCGATCAGTTTAAAGAACTGTGTGAGGAAAAAGAGATAATTAGGCAACTGACAATCCCTAGAACTACGTAACAAAATGGTGAGGCGGAGAGAAGGAACTAGACATTATTAGACATGGTTAGGTTTATGATGGCGCAGACAAATTTGTCTATCTCCTATTGGAGTGACGCATTATTGACTGCGACGTATATACTTAATCGTGTGCCTTCGAAATCAGTTCAGTCCAACCCATACGAAATGTGAACTGACAGAAAGCCCGAATTAGGCGATATGCGGCCTTGGGGATCGACAGCTTACGTGCACAAAACTTCTCATAATTATCGGAAGTTGGGCCCAAGGGGTAAGAAGTGTATCTTTATAAGATATTCTAAACATTCCAAAGGCTATGTGTTCGTTAGAGAACAGCCTGATGGGACTGTATCCAAGATAGAGTCATGAAATACAGATTTCCTTGAGATGGTTTTCCCTAATAGAGGTGATGTGAGCAAGGAAATGAACCTTTATGAGATGGAGGAAGATTTGGACACCCCAAATCATACAGTAGAGATCGAAGAGGATATTCCTCAGGCTCCTGTAGATAGTGGGAGTGATATGCCTTCGAGTAGTTCTTTTCCGTCAAATGAGGGGTCTCATATTCTTCAAATGTGTAGAAGTTAAAGAGGTAACATTCCACGTCGTCTCTTTGAGATTGAGGGGAATGCCTTTATGGCTGATGCGTAGGATGATGAGGAACCTCGATCTTATTGAGATGCTCTATCATTTACTACAAGCAATAAGTGGATGATTGTAATGGAAGAAGAGATGAAGTCCATAAGGACTAATCAAGTCCGGGACTTGGTTGACCTTCCACCAAGGCCAAAGGCTATTGGGAACAAATGAGTTCTTAAAGTCAAACGCAAGGCGGATGGTTCCATTGAAAGGTACAAAGCTCGTCTTGTAGCCAAGGGCTACACCCAATAAGAGGGAATTGATTATAAGAAAATCTTCTCACCGGTTGTAAGGTTTGCCTCAATTCGCTTCATCCTAGCGATTGTCGCGCATTTGAATATGAAGTTATATCAAATGGACGTTAAGATAACTTTTCTCAACGGAAATTTAGCTGAGGTAATATACATGGATCAGCCAAAAGGTTTCATCGTAGAAGGATAAGAGTGCAAAGTATGCAAGCTCAAATGTTTTATCTATGGTTTGAAACAAGCGTCTAGGAAATGGTATATGAGATTCCATCGAGCTGTCATTAGTGATTGGTTTACGATGATCGAGGAAGACCATTGTGTGTATATCAAATGGTCCAAAGATAAATTCTTTATCTCATTGATGTATGTCGATGACATTCTACTAGTTGGGAACGATAAGAAGATGATTGTCGCTACCAAAGGTTGGCTGTCCTCTAACTTTGAGATGAAGGACATGGGGGAAGCAACTTATGTTCTTGGAGTTAAGATCTATAGAGAAAGCTCAAGGAAGTTTCTTGGTTTGTCTCAAGAGACTTACCTTAACAAGGTTCTTGAGCAATTCCAGATGAGCAACTGCAAACCCATAGACACTCCAATCGCTAATGGCGACGCCATTAGACCCAAGCAATACCCTACCTCTCCTGAGGAAATTGAGAAAATGACTCATTACCTATATGCCAATGCTATAAGAAAGCTAATGTATGCAGTTGTGTGTACTCGGCCTGATATAACATATGCAGTCGGTTATCTCGATCGTTATCGGTCAAACCCTGGGATTACTCGTTGGAGGGCAATCAAGAAGATCTTGTGATATTTGAAGGGAACTTTGGACTACATGTTGTGCTATGGAAGACCGAACCTATGATTGATTGGTTACTCCGATGCCAGTTAGGGAGGTAACTAGGGGATGCACAAGTCGACCTCAGAATATGCATTCTTATTACATGGTGGTACCATCACTTGGTGTAGCAATAAACAGACTTGCATTGCTCTTTTGACGATGGAGTTAGAGTTTGTAGCATGTATGTCAGTTGTTCAGGAAGCCGTGTAGCTGAGGAGATTCTTCGAGGATCTTGGAGTCGTCCCTCATGCTTCGGATCCTGTGCCTATTTACTATGATAGCACAACGGCCCTAGATTACATCAAGGATCCCAAGTATCATGGCAGGACGAAGCACATTAACTTGAGGATGAACTTCATTAGAGAGAACATTGCAAATAACGAGGTGATATTGAAGTACATGCCCACTGGACTTATGGTAGCTGATCCCTTGACGAAGTCGATTCCTAAAGATGCTTTTTGTAGGCATGCTAATTTGTTAGGGCTTTGTAGGGTTTGATGTACTTTCTTATTTTCTTGGATATCACTCATTATTTGGCTTGTTTTTGAGATATTCATTATTGTTTCGAGATGTTTATCATTTATGCGAGATTCATTTGTTTCCACTTATGATAGTGTTCTTTTAGCGTATATGATAAATAGTAGTAGTTCACACAATTATTATGCATATTGGATATGCACACATTAAATATATGTCAACAGGTTGATTGACTCACTCACACGAGCAATCACCCTTGGCGCTTTGAAAAGCGAGCAAGGTTGAGACAATTCATTTATTGGCGCTTTGAGTAGCAAGCTATGGATGCTTTAAATAGCAATCAAATGGCGCTTAATAGCGAGCAAAATGAAACATGATGTCGCCTTAGCATGTGCTAAGATGAGGTTAACTTGGATTAACCAAATATAGTATACCCCACCATCTATATTAACCTATACTAATAGCCAAATGTGAAGTCGCAGGTTCGGAGCTTGGAGAAACGAGCAATCTGGAAATTTAAGTTAGGCACTTATGAAGTGACTGAACTAAGATCCGTACGGCATGACCATAAGACATATGCTCATATAGATGATATTGTCTATTGTAACATGATAACCGGACGCAAAATTTCAAATGTGGCGCTTTGATAAGCGAGCAATTTGAAAAGTTCGAGTTAGGCACTCTGGGAGTGACTAGACTAAGGGTCGCATAACAAGACTATATAAAATAGTATGTTGTGAGAGCATTACATGTGCTTAGCGATCATGTAAAGGAGGTGAGAGAATGAATCCCTATGTTCCTCACCGTATGAGTCCTGTAGGATAATATCCTTATTCCTACATCAAGTGCTCTTTGTGATCTTTGACTATACTGCAAAGATATGGATTGACGTTGCTACTTTAGTTTTGATTCCTAAGGTCAGGATTAATGAGACTATAAGGATCGATTCTGGGAAAGCAGTTGATTCATTTCTAAGTAGTATTATGGCAAAGGGAAGACAATTTGATTTCACCTTGTTCTGCACTTATTGTCGACAACTATAGCGCTTCGATAGCGATATACTAATAAGTGAGATACGAAATGGACTTGGGCCCGAAGGTGGTTAAGTATGGCTCTTTGAGGGATTAGAGATACTTAACCTAGTGAAAATTCAAATGTGTTTGGTACTCTGAGTTTATGGGTGTTAGCCTCTATGTGAACTAATTGAGTTTGGCGTGAGTTGAGGGCTCCCACATTGTTTTCTTTAGAAAGTTAGATGTCTCTATGTTGGTCCTAACGGGTTTGATATAGAGCTCCCGCATTGCAGGTGAACTCAACGGTCACACGATTTGGCAGTTAGAGGTTTACATGTTTTTGGTTTGAGCTAGTTTTAACAGATATGAGGATTACGTCATCCCCATCATAAGCGAGTGGGAGAGTATTCTTCAGGATCAACACAACCCACTCCGCCCAAGGTGATTTTGATTTTTGCCCCAATTTCACCCAATTTCTTACTTTTAATCGACAATTATCACTTTAACTGGGGAAAATCGAATTAAATTTACCCTAGCTTAAGCTATGGCTTGTTAATGCAAGTTTACACTTTTGCCCTCTTTTAGACCCACTTACATCTTATATTATGCCATCTGACCATAACTAGTAACGAATGTTGCTTTTATGGACGGGAAAGTGACGTGGGGTGGGTAATGTAAGTTTGAGGGTGAGTTATGCTAAAACAAAGTTGGAGGAAGGGGTTCTTAAAAAACCTATAAATAAGAGGTCCAAATTTACATTTCAGTCACTTAGAGAATATTTGACGGAGTTACAAACAAAGCTGCAATCTTCAATGAAGACATTAAAGAAAGGCTTTGAGGACAAAATGGAACAGATGATGAAAGGATTTGAGGCAATCCTAGCTGCTCAAAATCTGAATCGTGAAGGATCTCCCTCTGCTAGTCGTGGTAAGAGTCTTTCTTCAGGTCGTCTTCACACTAGTTCTTTTGGAACACAGTTTAAATCTATTGGTAACGCCAAATTCTGACCGCTCGCCAAATCACCAAATAACGAGCCGAAAAGACGTTTAACGGTGGAGGATATGCATTTGTTTTAGTGTGTGTAGAATAAAATAATGACACATGAAAATAAAATAATAACACGAGAATTTTACGTGGAAACCCAATTGGGAAAAAACCACGGGGAGAGATCTCAGAAATCCACTATGAAAATAATAAGGAAGATACAAGTCCTCAACTAATAAATAAACTCAATATTTGTTGTCTGCTTTTTCTCGCCTTCCTCTCTCTAAACTATCTGATGGGAGTATCTATGTTGGTATGTCTATGCTTTTCCCTCCCCTTTGCCGCATCATGAAGGATATACATATATATAGTATATGTTTGTAGTCTGCCAAGGAAATGAAAAGGCTTTAAGTATATTTGTGGTCCACATGGCAACCTTTGGTTGCTTAACCTCCTGAAGTTCCTGCCTTTTCATTTTCATTTTATATCCTGCTCCCAAGAAGCTTGCTAGGAAGACTGAAACGACTTAAAGAAAAATGAAAGGACTAGTGGTGTAAATTATATTCTAACATTGCCCCCCACTCTCTTATTGTAAGAAACTCAAAATAAGAGAGAACACATATTTTTATTGGTAGTACTTTCGAAGTCTACCAGCATGCCACGTATTCTTTATCTCTGAACCATTCATTGCTCGAAGCTAGTAGGTCCCTGGCTTCGGCACTTGAACAATTTCATAAGGACCCTCCTAATTGGGCATAAGCTTCCCTGTATTCTGGGGAGTAGATGCTTCAGCCTCCCGAAGAACAAAATCACCAACTTCGAACCTCCGTACTTTCACCCCTTTATTAAAGTGTCTAGTCGTTCTCTGCTGGTAATTCGCTAATCGCACTATAGCTGACTCACGGACTTCCTCCAATAAGTCCAAATTCAACCGCAACCCTTCCTCATTGTATACATCCTTGAATTGGCTGACCTGAAGAGAAAGAGACCCGATCTCCACCGGAATTAGAGCATCGGTCCCATAAGCCAACCTAAACGGTGAATCCCCTGTAGTCGACCTTGGAGTCGTCTGATATGCCCACAGGACGCTGAGTAACTCCTCCGGCCACCGACCTTTAGCTTCATCTAGCCTTCGCTTTATGCCATTAAGCAGGGTTCTGTTCGTGACCTCTACCTGCCCATTCGACTGAGGATGTGCCACCGAAGACCACCGATGTTGTATGTTCAAATCTACCAGAAACTCTTCAAATTTAGCTCCTACAAGCTGCCGCCCATTATCCGAAACTAACACCATTGGGATCCTGAAATGAAACACCACAAACTCTTTAAAAAATTTCAAACATTCTTGCTCCGATATCGTCCGAAGTGGTTTGGCTTCGACCCACTTGGTCATATAGTCAATGGCAACTATCACAAAACTGACTTGTCCCTTAGCCTTCGACAATGGTCCTAAAATGTCGATCCCCTAAACGGCGAATGGGATCGGGGAAAGAACTGAAGATAACTCCTCCGAGGGTTGATGTGGTATCGGACTGTTCAACTGGCACTTCGGGCACTTCTTCACATAATCCTTAGCTTCTTGAAATATAGTTAGCCAGTAATAACCCTGCCGAAGAACCTTATACACCAATGATTTTACTCCCATATGTTGCCACAGATCCCTTCATGTACCTCCCGAAGAACATAACTAGCTTCCGAAGGTGTCAGACATTTCAATAATGGATAGGAGAAGGCACGTCGGTATAGATCCCCATCAATCAAGATGAAGTAAGAACTCTTATATTTGATTTTTTTAGCCAATAATCGATCAGAAGGTAGAATACCATCACTAAGGTACGCTATGTACGGAGTAAGCCAATAATCCAACCGATCTAATGCTAACACTTCCGCCCTCTGGACACTTGGGGCATCCAAAACTTCCAAGTACATCGACCCGTTGAAAGAACTTGCTTCAGTCGTCGCCAATCTAGCTAGAGCATCAGCCAATGTATTGTTTGAACGATCTATCCCTTGGAAACTGTGTGAAATAAAATAGTGAAGCTGATCCTTCACTTCTACCAGGTACTTAGTCATCTTCGCCCCTCGAGCCTCGTATTCCCCTAATATCTGTTTGACAACCAACTGAGAGTCGCTGAAAATAATTAACCGCTGAACTTCTAAGCTTCGAGCCAACTTCAATCCGGCTAAGATAGCCTCATACTCGACTTCATTAGTCGTTGCCTTGAATCGAAAACGGATAGCCTGCTGGACTTTAAACCCTTCCGGGCTTGTTAGGATAACACCCGCTCCGCTAACATCCGAAGTCGACGATCTATCTACAAATAGAGTCTATGATGTCTGGATAGGAGGGGCTTCAGCAACCGAAACCACTACTACCTCGGGTTCATCCGGCTCAGAGAACGAGCATTCAACCATAAAGTCGGCTAATGCCTGACCTTTTATCGCTGTTCGGGGACGATATTCCAACGCAAATTCAGTTAACTTCATTGCCCAAGCAGCCAATCGTCTCAAAACGTCTGGCTTGTGCAAAACCTTTTTTAGGGGCTGGTTAGTGTATACTACTATCTGTCTGCCTTGGAAATAGTGTCGAAGCTTCCTGCTAGCCACAATTAGCGCATAAGCAAACTTTTCCAGGTTCGGGTATCATGTCTCAGCATCCCGTAGTGCGTGACTGACATAATATACCAGGAACTGACTTCCTCCCGATTCTCTGACTAGAATTGCCCCGACTACTAGAGAACTCGCTGCAAGATAGAGAAATAGAGGCTCTTTTGGGATCGGCTTCATCAATAGCGGCGTCGAAGATAAATACTTTTTAATCCCATGGAAAGCATCCTCACATTCGAACATCCACTAAAATGTCATCTTGTTCTGCGGGCCTTTCAGTGTGTCAAAAAAAGGAAGACACCTTTCAGCTGACTTTGACATAAACCTCTGAAGCGCCGCGATCCGCCCAGTGAGCCGTTGGACATCCTTGAAAGACTGGGGTGATCTCATATCCATTATCGCCTGTATCTTTTCGGGGTTGGCCTCAATTCCCCTCTTGCTGATCAAATACCCCAAAAATTTACCCGAACCGAGACCGAAGGTACACTTGGTCGGGTTCAACCTCATCCGATGTTCTTGAACAATCTAAAAATATTCCTCCAAATCGTCTAAATGATCACGTGCCGATGGGCTTTTTACTATCATATCATCCACATATACCTCCATATTGCACCCGAGTTGTTTGCGGAAAACATAGTTCATCATGCGTTGATATGTCGCCCCCGCGTTCAGTAGCCCGAAGGTCATCTTTTTGTACACGTATATTGCCTGATGGGTGATGAAGGCTATCTTTGGGATGTCTTTCTTATCCATTAAGATCTGGTGGTACCCTGAGAAAGCTTCCATAAAACTCAACGTCGCAAACCCTGAAGTCGCATCAATTAACTGATCAATGTGTGGTAATGGATAGAAATCTTTTGGGCAAGCCTTATTTAAATCCGTGTAATCGATGCACATTCTCCATTTCACATTCTGTTTCTTGACTAAAATCATGTTCGCCAGCCATTCGGGGTAATCTATCTCGAAGATGAAATCGGCCTCCAACAATTTTGCTACCTCATCATCAATGATTTTCTGCCTTTCTGAGGCGAATATCCTCCGCTTTTGCCGAACTGGTTTCTTAGTAGCATTGACGCACAGCTTGTGGACTACGACTCCTTCATCAATACCCGACATATCCTTGGGCTCCCAAGCAAATATATCGGCGTACACCCTCAACAGTTCTATCAAATTCGTTCGAAGGGGTTCCCGAAGCCTAAACCCTATCTTCAACAGCTTATCAGACCTTTCCGGTATCAACTCAATATCCTCTGTCTCCTCGGCGGGAAGTGCTAGGGGTTCGGTAGATCCTTCGGTAAACGACTCTATTTATATCGTCATGGCCTGCCTTTGCTTGCTGACCCCAACCCCACCTGAGATCAATGTATTCCTGTAGCACCGTCGAGCCAGATCCTGATCTCCCTTGACTTTGCTGACCCCATTCGGCGTCGGGAACTTGATTTTGAAATGCGGAATGGATGTCACTACCTAAATAGCGGTTAGAGTTGGTCGGCCAAGGATGGCGTTATAAGCCGAATCCACCCATACAACAAAGAACTTAACCAACACTTTGACTTGTTGAGGAGCCGTCCCGAAGATGACAAGTAGCTCCACTGTTCCTGATACGTGTACTGGGTCATTACTGAACCCGTACAAAGGACCCTCCTGGCCAACTTCCAACTTTCGTCCTCCCAAATCTAACCTCTGATACGCATGAGTATACAAAATGTCTACAGAAGAGCCGTTGTCTATCATCATCCTTTTCATATCCACTGGTCCGACTTGAGCCGTTATCACCAAGGCTCCTTCGTGCGGCTCTACCGGCTCGGATGGATAGTCCTGATCCGAAAAAGAAATAACCATGTTAGGATAGGCTCTTTCTCTCCTGGCAGGCTGTTCAGTGACTGACAGAACCGCGTCTAGCACGGCTCTCCTCTTTTTTCCCGCTAGCCTTCCGTAGGATCCTCCGGTTATGACATCTACCACCCCTCGAGCTGGTGGATTTTGATTCGGTTACTGAACCCTTGTTTGTTCGGGAGCTGTCGACTCCTGCCATGCCGAAACCTTTCCCTGCCGACCCGCAACATACTGAACCAAATCTCCACTTTGGATTTTCTTTTTTATCAAATCTTTCAAATTATAACAATCCTCCGTGGCATGCCCGTAGGTCTGATGGTAATTGCAATATCGATTATGATTTCCCCTATAAGACTTCATGTTCGTTGGGCAGGGTTCAAAATACGGTTTATTCTTGATCTCCTTCAGTATTTTTTCTCGATTGGTATTCAGGGGAGTGTAGATTTTATTCACATTTTTGTTCGGAAAGGGGGGTCTACCTCCCCCCGAACTTCCTCCATTAAAGCTTCGCCTCGACTGGTTATCAGACCTGAGAGTATTGTTTCGATCTCAGTCCCTTGATCTATCTTCCGAGCGTTCATGTGGCTTTAGGCTTCCAATAGCTTCCTCAAGGATAATAAACCCATCGGCCCAACTATAAGCCTCTGATAGGTCTCCGGGGGGATTAAGAATGAGATCTTTAACCAACTTTTTAGACTTTACAAGATCTAACCCTGTGGTAAAGAACCCCACAACTTGCTACACATTCAGGTCGGTCACAGTACCAACCGCTTCCCTGAACCTCTTCATGTATTGGCCGAGGCTCTCATCGAAATGCTGCTTGACTTGCATCAAGGATGTTGTCAGCTTTCCCCTCCGCTTATTACTTTTGAAGCGTGCATGGAACTTGTCACATAACGGTTCCCATGAGCCGATAGAATTCAGGGTAAGAGACGCCATCCATTCCCGAGCCCCATGCTTCAATGTGGTGACAAACATGTGACACTTGGCGGCATCAGAGTGGTCATAATAATCCATAATTTGATTGTAAGCATACGTGTGGTCATAGGGATCTTCAGTGCCATCATAAGTCTCCAACGGGGGCATTTTCTTTGATGTGTCAGCCTTTACCCGCTTTATCTCCGGAGTAAAAGGTGACATGGCATTGTTCGACAATTCTTTCGACTGATCTGCTATCGCCAGTCTCTGTTCTACTTCCTTCAACCTTTTCGCTAGGGAATCGGTCCTGTTCTCCCAAAGAGTCGGTTCGGGCCTAACTCTTGAATTAACCCTAGAGCGGCTCTGACGTCTGTCCCGGTCTGGTGTGCAGCTCTTTGGCCTGCTATCGTCCTGCGAGTGGCTATGATGCCTCTTGCGGATCGGAGAGCGGCTTCTCAGCCTGCTCAAGTCCTGCGAGGGGCTTTGGTGCTTGCTGCGGACTGGTGTGCGGCTCCTCTGTAACGACCCTAAAATTCATACAATTCAACTCTCAACATCGGTCGTTATCAATACATCCTCATTCTGACTTTACAATATTATTCAATGTTAAACTTAATAAAAATGCGGAATAATTCAAACTTTTTATTACAAATCATTCTCGATCCCAAAATTCTCAACCTTTACATCTAAGTATCTTAGAATCATGTTAATATCATGATTCATCTTGTCGAACTTATTATAAAAATTTACACCTCAATACAAACTTTAGAACTTAACATAAATACATTTACCAAAATATTAACATAATTCAGGTAATAAATTTCAACTAAAACATTAAATCTTCATGCATCACTTTGATCCACGTCATTGGATAGCACATAACGTTACCTTGTATCTTTAACCTGCAAAAGTGGTTATTTACAAGAATGAGCTCGACAGCTCAGCAAAATCTAACAGTTTTCATGCATCACGTAGCACATAAACAACATGCTCCTTATTTAAATCATAAACATTTAGCTAAACATGTCATATATAATGATCAACACATAACAAATAGAGATTGAGTTCCATAACTCAATCAACATTCTTTATTCAACGAACGTAGTCATAATTTGACTTTGTCGTCTCATACTTGTGACATATATAAAATGCATCATGCTTTTATATCATATGTTTAAAATAGTTAATCATTTAGTTCACACAACAAAAAGGAACTGAAAGACTTGCCTGGTTCGTAGATTACCAATTACCATAATCAGCTTATACTTATCTGCACTTCATGTATCCTACATGATATATATATAATCATGCACAATATTTATTAGTCACATAGCAACACTTAGTATTAACTCTACTTTACATTTCATAATCCTTCGTTTTATTCTCTTACGTTCCACTTTAATCGACACCTAACATTTAGTTAAGTCTTAAACTTTTCTTTACATTAGATGTATAATGTTTATAAGTAATTCTTTGGCTTGTTACAATACTATTGTCACTTCAAGATTGACTCTCATCCAATCTCATTTTAATATCTCAATTGTCATTTGATAAATAATGGGTAATTGTTACCATCGATCACAATATCTTAGTATTTATTTAATGCATTAGTCTACGTTTTTAAACATGCATAGGACAACATAATATATTACAACTTAAGAGACTTATACAAACATACCCCGTGATGGACTCTACATAAACCACTTTAGAAAATAAACAATTTTCTCACATCTGCAAGTTTCAGCGCCGACCGCGCTAAAAATGAACTGTTTCAGTGCCGACCGCGCTGAACTCTGGACTCAAAAACTCTGCACAGTTTCAGAGCTGACAGCGCTGAAAATGAACTGTTTCAGCACCGACTGCGCTGAAACCTGAACTCAAAAACTCTGCACAGTTTTAGAGCCGACAACACTGAAAATGAACTGTTTCAGAGCCGACTGCGCTGAAATCTGAACTTCGAAAACTCTGTACAAACATCAATTCTAAGCATACCCAATTATCATAAATTTTGTTAAAACAATTCTAAACATGTATTTAACCATCCTAAGTACATAACTCACATTAATCCACCCAAATAAAGCCTCAAATCTCATGTTCATACTAATTTTTACAACTTTGGTAAATTTAGCGCAATCAATCGCTACAGATTCGTTTCTCAACCAAATTGGTCCGTTCAACTTCCGTTATTTTCGTTTTTAAACGCATAACAATAATCCATCTTCAATTTATAGATTAGTACTCAAATTCCTAACCAATTTTGACTCCAAAATAAGCCAAAATATACATATTCAACAACAAAAAACTATATTCTTCTTATTTAACATTTTTCCATGAATTTGATATTTCAAAAATCATCTATTAACACCATAAACTAGATTAAATAAACTCAATAACATAAACAACCAATTTCTTCATCAATTCTTCATCAAAACCCAATTTACAAAATAAAACTCCAAAAGAAAAGAAAACTAAGGTTTAGAGTAATTTTATACCTTTGATTTCTTCATTAGACTAGGTTAGATGATTAGGAGAGTTTGATTAATCTCCTTCTTCCTCTTGATTATTAGAATTTCTCCTCAGTTTTCACAGAACTCTTTCTCTCTCAATTTCTCAATTTCCTCAGCCTTATGAAAATAAGCTGACATTCTCAATAACACGTGAATTCTAATTGGCTAAATCAGTTATGGAAAATAAAAGGTTTTAGCTGTTATAAAATAGAAAGGGTCACACGGCCATGTTTGGCAAAACCCTCTTTAACCCTCTTTTTTCTTTATTTTAATAACCTTTCTATTATATGGTACATATGTCACACTTGATTTAATTAAATTCTAATATTTTAAATTGAATTAACTTAAACTCAATTCTTCAAGAAATAAAATTAACTTTATCCATATTACCACACTTAAATGAATTATTTCATGACCATTCTTATACAATATTTATTTTATTCTACAAATATCACAATTAAAATATTTATTTTATTTAATAAATATTTTACCATTTATAAAATTCACAATCGTATTACATTAACATATTACATTTATATGTAATATATTTTAATCTCTCATTTATTAAAACAATTATATTCTCATTAATTCATTATTTAAATCAAGAGAATTACTCTCATTATTTATGAGACTCAATTCATAATAATTTTCTTTGCCAACAAGACACAATAGCCAAATTATATTATTTCATAATATAATTTTAACTTATTAATATTCAGTTAATTCCCTTTTATAACAATTTCATTTAATCTTTTCAATGATTTAACTAATTATTAAACTATTTCTTCCCAATTACAAGGTTATATAATTTCCTTCACATCAAACTACATATTTTATAATATGAAATACATATATACACATACTCAAACTCAAAATGTCTCATAATAAGAACTTTTATTTATTAAATTCTTATTTAATAATTTCTGAAAATCTGGGTTGTCACATCCTCGGCCTACTGTTATCCTGCGTGCGGTTTCGATGCCTGCCGCGGACTGGGGTGCGGCTCTTCGGCCTGCTATTGTCCTGCGAGCGGCTTCGGTGCCTGCCGCGGACTAGGGTGCGGCTCTTCGGCCTGCTACTTTCTCGTCGAGAACCGTTCAGACGATGTGTCCTGGATCGGTCTCCTGACGAATCTTCTTGATGCCGATCATGGCTGGAGGAAACTTCTTCTCCGTGTAACAAGGACGCTAACTGTTTGTCCAACTTCATCTGCTGAAGGCGTAGGGCCTCCATAGCATCCTTGTTCTGCTGCATCTTTCTGGCCAGGATCAACTCCCTCTTGTCTCGACCTTGATCTGGCTCGGTGTTCTGGTCATCTATACCATCACCATGGCCACCCGTCCTCTGTGTGGTAGAGAACAGTTTCCTTCTGACAATCGCTGTCCGGGAGTCGAATTGGCCCACCGAGCAACTTTGGGGAACCAGCCTATCCGAGATGCTCTTCGATGGCCCCAACCTATCTTTGACCGACCCACGGGGTTGGAGTGTATTGGTCGTTGATATATTCTGTGTCGATGTCGTTTTTGTATTGTTTGACACCATGATTTCTGATCAAATACTATTAAGTGATTGTATATTATGCTGCACTAAGCCCTCCTTCTAGCGCCAATGTTAACGCCAAATTCTGACCGCTCGCCAAATCACCAAATAACGAGCCGAAAAGACGTTTAACGGTGAAGGATATGCATTTGTTTTAGTGTGTATAGAATAAAATAATGACACGTGGAAATAAAATAATAACACGAGGATTTTACGTGGAAACCCAATTGGGAAAAAACCACGGGGAGAGATCTCAAAAATCTACTATGAAAATAATAAGGAAGATACAAGTCCTCAACTAATAAATAAACTCAATATTTGTTGTCTGCTTTTTCTCGCCTTCCTCTCTCTAAACTATCTGATGGGAGTCTCTATGTTGGTATGTCTATGCTTCTCCCTCCCCTTTTCCGCATCATGAAGGATATACATATATATAGTACATGTTTGTAGTCTGCCATGGAAATGAAAAGACTTTAAGTACATTAATTTATTTGTGGTCCACATGGCAACCTTTGGTTGCTTAACCTCCTGAAGTTCCTGTCTTTTCATTTTCATTTTATATCCTGCTCCCAAGAAGCTTGCTAGGAAGACTGAAACGACTTAAAGAAAAATGAAAGGACTAGTGGTGTAAATTATATTCTAACATCTATATTGGGAGCTTATGATGGTGATTTGTCTGGAAACGCTCATAATGAAGGAACTTTTCGAACTATTGCGTTTGAATTTCCTAAATTTCATGGAGGAAATCCTAGGTCATAGATTAGGAAATGCAATAAACGTTTTTCTCATCATGCTGTTGTAGAACCTTAAAAAATTTAGTTAGCTACAATGCATCTTGAAGGTGAGGCTGAGGAATGGTATACAAGTTATGTTGAAGTAGGTGTAGATTTGACCTAGCCTGGATTAGTGGAGGAATTGTTAGCTCGATTTAGTCCAGAAACTAAGATTAATCTAATTGTCGAGTTAAAAAAAACTACAACAAATTGGGAGTGTGGATGAATACAGGACTAAATTTGAGGAACTCAAGGGCTGGACGTTAATTCGCAATCCAAAGTTGAATGACGAAATTTTTGTGGATTATTTTGTGGGAAGCTTAAAGGAAGAAAATCAGTTAGGTATATAGGATTTAGGATTTATTACCTCAAAGGAGAGTATCAGATTGGCTAGGATGGAGGAGGCTAATATAGAGGCTTGGTTTAAAAGAAGTAGGGTTGTTAGGAGAACTGCGGGAGGTTACAGTCCTTATAAATCTACTAGTGGAGGCTATGGTAATACTAAATCTGTTGGGGGACACATTTTTGCTAACAATGGATCTATAGGAACATGGAATATAGATCTTGTTAAAAAAGTTTATTCCTATGAGGAACATGACTAGGGAACAACTTAATGAGAAGAGGAAGAAAGGATTGTTCTTCTCTTATGATGAACCTTATGTGCTTGGCCATGTTTGTAAGCAGCCACACTTGTTTATAATGATTCCATCTGAGGAAGAGAAAGTGCGTGAGGATGAAATAGTTAAACCAGAACAAGCTAAAAATGAGCAGGTTCAAACACCAAATGTTCTTGCACAAGGAGGTAATACAGAAGAAGAGTAGATCACAATTAAAGTCAAAGGAGTAGTTAATAATAGGCTATAGTGCTAATAATACAATTAGAGTCAAAGGAGTAGTTAATAATAGGTCAATGAATATACTTATAGACAATGGCAGTACAGGTAATTTTTTAGATCCACGAGCTGCTAAGAGACTCGGGTTGAAATTAGAGGACACCAAGCCCATGCTAGTCTCAGTTGTGGATGATTTTAAGCTCCATAGCACTCAAATATGCAGACAAATGAAATGGAGCACACAGGAACGTGAGTTTTGTACTGAAATGAGAGTCTACCTTTAGGGGAATGGATGTAGTATTGGGAGTCCAATGGTTGAAGACTTTGGGTACAATTACTTTTGTTTTTAGTGCCCTACAACTACAGTTCATAAATGATACACATCAAGGAGAAGCTAGACACTGATATTAGGCCAACTATTCAATTGATGGAATCTGGGTAGTTTAGAAAAGTACTTCAAACCACTACCCATGGCTATTATAGATATTTGTATGGTGTCACTCATTGTGATGAGTGTGAAATGCCATCTGCTTTATGTCCCAAGTTGCAGCAGCTGTTGTCTTCTTTCACTTCTGTATTCAAGGAACTTATTAGCTTACCTTATGAGGTCTCACAATCACCACATTTTGAAGGAAGGAAGCCAGCCTATTAATTTGAGACCATATATATACCCTTATGTACAAAAATCTGATCGAGATTGAGAAGATTATGGATGAGCTATTACATTATGGGGTGATCCAACTAAGCAACAACCCCTTTGCTTTTTCTGTACTTTTGGTGAAAAAAGATGACAATACCTAGCGTATGTGCATTGATTACAGGGCCTTGAATGATGTTACTATCAAAAATAAGTTTCGAATTCCAGCCATTGATGAGCTACTAAATGAGCTATATGGGGCAAAATGGTATTCTAAGCTAGACTTGAGGTCTGGTTACCACCAGATAAGAGTACACCCACCTGACTTACCCAACAATGCTTTTAGGAATCACACAGGGCACTATGAATTTAAAGTCATGCTCATTGTATTGACAAATGCTCCTGTAACCTTTCAAAGCCTAATGAATATAGTGCTTTCTCCTTATCTGAGGAAGTTTATTATTATTTTCTTTATTATGATATTTTGGTCTACAGTCCAAGACTATGAAACTCATTTGGAACATTTGAGGATTATCTTACAACTTTTACAAGACCATGACCTGTATGCTAAGATGTCCAAGTGCATTTTTGCTACTCATAAGGTTCAATATTCGGGACACATTATTATAGCTCAAGGTCTTGCTACTGATCCAGAGAAGGTTACTTGTATGTTACAATGGCCTAAACTAATGCATATCAAGAGTCTGAGAGGACTTTTAGGCCTCACTGGCTAGAAGTTCATTAGAAATTATGGACTTATTAGTAAGCCTTTAACTGATATACTGAAGAAAGATAAATTCAATTGGATTAGTGAAGCTAGTACAACATTTGAAGATTTGAAAGCAATTATAATCCAAGCCACAATTTTGGCTATGCCAGATTTCACAATTCCATTTATTGTGGAGACAGATGCTTGTGCTACAGGAATAAGAGCAGTGTTGATGCAGAGGCACAAGCCTATTGCATACTTGAGTAAGGCTTTAGCCGTAAAACACTTAGGGTTGTCTACTTATGAAAAAGAACTATTAGTTGTGGTATATGTTGTGCAGAAATGGAGACATTATTTATTGGGCAATAAATTCATAATTAAGACTGATTAAAGCTTAAAGTACCTTTGGATCAGTGGATTACAACTATAAACCAGCAAAAATGGATCACTAAGCTCATGGGTATGGATTATGAGATATTATACAAGAAAGGGGTAGAAAATGTGGTTGCAGATGGTTTATTAAAGCAATTTGGGCATGAGATAACATAGTCTAATGAATCTTATGGTGAACTTCTGTGTAATGCATTAACTGAACTTACCCCCTTGTGGCTTCAAGAGTTGGCTACTACTTAGGAAACTGATGAAGAGTTTTAGGGTGTTATCTCACAATTGGTCCTTGATCCAAATTCAGTTCCAGATTACAGTTTTATTCATGGTAGGCTAAGATTTAAAGGTAAATCGGTGGTTAGAAATTCTCAAGCTTTGAGAACTAAACTTTTAACTGAGTTCCATGATTCACCTGTTAGAGGATATTTTGGTAGAAGGGGTACTTTTGAGAGGATTAGTAATATCTTTTATTGGCCTACTATGAGAACTAATGTCATCACCTTTGTGAAGGAATGTGAAGTATGCCAATTGAGCATACACGAAACAACTTCCACACCAGGCTTGCTTTAGCCTTTACCTATTCCTGAGGTACTATAGAAAGATATTTCCATAGATTTCATTGAAGGTTTGCCTCCTAATGGATATAGTGTAATTTTGGTGGTGATTGCCAATTTGACAAAATATGCCCATTTCATAAGTCATAAGCACCCTTTTTTACTGCACCTACAGTAGCTACATGTTTCTTGAACTATGTCCATTAGTTGTATGGATTGCCTACCTCTATTATTTCTTATAGGGACAAGGTGTTCATTGGGCATTTCTGGCAATCTCTTTTCAAGTTTTTGGGTACTCAACTACAGCTTAGTACAACTTACCACCCCAAACTAATAGTTAAACAGAGAGGTTAAACCAGTGTTTGGAAGCCTATCTTAGACGTATGTGCAGTCAAAGGTCTAAGGGGTGGAGTGAATGGTTGGCTTTGGTAGAGTGGTGGTATAACACTTACTATCATAGTAGTGCTCAGTTAAGTCCTTTTCAGTCTCTTTATGGATATCAAGCTCCTCATCTTTCATTCCATCAGTATGGGCAACTTACAGATCTTACAGCTAAAATTTTTTGTCAGGCAAGAAATCAGATTTTGTAGTTGCTTAAGGATAATCTGGCACATGCTCAGAATAGAATGAAGATGTATGCAGATTCTAACAGAATTGAAAGAAGCTTTGAGGTTGGGGATATGGTTTATGTGAAAGTAAGGCCTTATAAATAGCTTTTCATAGCTCATTCCAAGTATTCTAAATTGGACTCTTAGTACTATAGACCATTTCTGGTGATAGCTCGAGTTGGGTCTATGGCTTATAAATTACAATTACCAGTTGGTACTCGTGTTCACCCAGTTTTTCATGTCTCTGTTCTTAAGAAGAATAGTGGTAATAATGCTCCAGTATCCTCAGATTACCTTTTGTTGATGACCATGGCTAGTTTGTTATTGAGCTTATAACTACTCTGGACAAACACTACAAGGAAAAGGGATAATTCCGACGGATTTATATCTGACGGAATGTATTCCGTCGAGACTAATTTAATTCCGACGGAATTATCCGTCGAAGATTAGTTCTGTCGACTTTAGTATATTCTCGACGGAAATTTCCCGCCAGAGCGCATCCTTATGTCGACGGAATTATTTTTATTCTAGACGGAATGTCTGTCGGGGATTATATAATTCCGAGGGACTTATCTCCGACGGAAATTACGTCGGAAATAAGTTATAAAACCTAATCAATTCGTTTTCTGCAGACGCCTTACCTCACCTCATCCCCCTCTCTCTCTCTCATTCACTCTCTCTCATTCTCATCTCTGAGTCACTCTCTCATCTCATCGCCACCGCCATCTCCCACCTCAATTAGTCTACCTCCATCGTCACCGACAACAACCCCCACCTCAGTCAGTCCACCTCCATCACTGCCGCCAGCAACCCCCACCTCAGGAGCCTCCATCGCAGTTGCTGGCTTGGACCATCTCATATCATTAGGTAGATTTAAACCTTCTATTCAAGGTAAGTTCAACTAATTTGTGTATTTAGATTGATTATTGGTTTGAAATTGGTATAATTAGTATATTCGTGTAAGGCTTAATAGTATTGTGCCTGAAGAAGTTCAACTAATTTGTGTATTGTGGAAATTGTTTTAAGATAGTTAATTTACTGAAATTTGGTCTAAAATTACTAAAACTGGGTTGAAATTATTAGGTCTGAAATTGCTGAAATTGGGATTTTGGTCTATAATTGCTGAAAATGGGATTGAGATTGTGATTTGGGTCTGTCTTTGAATTAGGGATTCATTGTTGTGATTTTATTTGAATATATTATCTAATTTGGTAGACCAATTACACTGATTTGGTTCAATAATCTGTGTATTGAGCATTGAAAAAATTGGTTCAATTTGTTTGTTAATTTGTTTATAGTGGTTAAATTCGGATTAAAAATGTGATATTTGTTATTTCCGACGGAATTTTCGACCGAAATTTTGTCAAAATTGTTCAATTGCAATTTGTGGGCCCTCCTGATTATTAAGGTATTTTACTTAATTAATTCCCCAATATTAAAATAAACTAAGTAGCATTTACTTAGTTTTACACTACTAAATAAATTAAAATAAATAAAAAATAATAAAATAAAAAAATAAATTTACAATAAAATAATATATAATAATAATATAATAAAATAACAATAAAATTAATTACATTTACTTAAATAATATAATATAATACACTATAAAATAAAATAAAATAAAATAAAGTAAAATAATAATAGATTAGAATAACATAAATTAAATTTAATAAATTAAAATAAATTTAATTTTAATTTAATAAATTAAAATTAATGTAATCAAATAAAATAAATTTAATAAATTATATAAGATAATATAATTTAATAAAATAAAGCAATAAATAAATTAGAATAACATAAATCAAATCTAATAAATTAAAATAAATTTAATTCAATTTAATAAATTAAAATTAATGTAAGGAAAATAAAAATAAAAATAAATTAATTATATAAAGATAAATATAATTTAATAAAATAGAGTAATAATAAATTCGAATAACATAAATTAAATTTAATAAATTAAAATAAATTTAATTTAATTTTAAAAAATAAATTAAATGGAATAAAATAAATTTAATAAATTATATAATATGATATAATACAAAATTAAATTAAATAAATTAAAAATAATAATAAAATTAAATTTATCTTAATAAAATAAAATAAATTTACAAAATTATTTAATATAATATAATATATAATAAAATAAAATCAAAAAATAAAATAAAATAAAATAACATAAAATAAAATAAAGTAAAATAAAATAAATTATAGCTTACTAAATTAACATAAAATAATTGAAATTAATAAACTAAGTAGCATTTAGTTTTTTAAAATTAAAACTGAAAAAGTGTTTATGCATATAAAATACTTTGGAACTTAGAAATTCGTTTGACGATGAGGAGTGAATGTCGAATAATAGTCCCCATATTCAAACAATAGTTATCATAAACTGAGTAGCATTTACTTAGTTTATCATTGAAAAAATAAACTAAGTAACATTTGCTTAGTTTTCCACAATTACAATAAACTGCATATATACATGTGCATGTAGTATAGTTTAGAGCTTAGAAACCCGTTTGACATTCACTCATTAGAAGTGAATGTTGAATAGTCCCCAGTTTGGCACTGTTACTAGATGTTATGTCTCTCACTTAGAGCAGTGTCAATGGGTTAAGTACGTTTTATTTTTTGTTTCGAGGATTTTTCGGCTGTTATCTCTACATGTTCTTCGAGTGCATACTTAGATTAAGTTATCTTAGTCTATTTCGTATACTTGGAGACCATGGGGATGTGCTGTCAAAATTTTCTTGAAACAGAAAGAAACGTGCTCAACGTGTTGGCACTAGTGAGGAGACGCATCCAAGAACGGGATAGAAGCCTAACCCCTGTAGAGTGGAGATACTAGGAAAATATAATTCATGTATGGACCACATACATGAATATATATCCCTGTTCTGAATGTTTCTTTTATTCAGTTAAAGATGTCAGCCGACCGGAGTTGGATGTACCGTAAGATACCGATTGATGGGAGGGGATTAGTTGATGCTTATCGTGAAGGGGTGTGTAATTTTTTAAAAAAAGCAGTGAACATGCTGATGATCCGAATGGAAAGATGAGATGCCCGTGTGTCAAGTGTAAAAATATGATTTAGAAGAAAGTCGACGAGATTAGATTCGACTTATTTTCACGTGGCTTTGTGGATGGGTATTCCGTATGGATTCATCACGGGGAATCAACTAAGTTGAGGGAATCGTCATAATAGATATAAAGTCAAAACTACAATCTGATGACGTATTCGTATTAGCCAACCAAGCGACTCAAGTGTACTACACCCCGAATGTTGTAAATTCCAGAAGCCCCTGGTATACAGTTGTCACAACGAAGACTCAGGCTTTTGATGGTACTAATCTGTCTGGAACGGATGACCCATTGTAAGAACAAGTTAGCAATCCCAGGGACGTAGTGGTAACTTATGATGATGATGTGGTGGCTGCTGACCTCGTTGACATACCCGATGATAAGGAAGACGAGAAAGACGTGGTTGTCAATGACTATATCGTCGCACACGAAGAAGACAATGATGAAACTGATACGGATTTAGAAGAGGCAGAATCCGACGATGAAGTTGATTTTGATTCTGACGGGTTTGATGACGTACTTAGTCTAAACTTATTGTTGTTTCTAAAATAATTGATTAACAATAACGGTTATAAAGTTTCGTTAAATTAACTACAAATTAATTACTTAATGTTGGTTATTTCAGTAGTACACTTATATATGGCTAGGCATAGTGGGGGAGGTCGCCGTGGTGGTGGCCGTTCAGGATCTGGCGACGGCACCCAGGGCGGGTCGTCGTCATCAGCTAGTAAGTTTCCGAAATTAATTATTTTTCCTTTTATGTAATTAATTGTTTATAACATATATTAAAAAAGTATATTTACATAATGTCATCACTTTCACTTATAAACAGATAGTGTTCGCCGACGTGGGTGAGGTACTAAGCTTGGTTTATTTGGTCGTCCACCGGCACAGCCACACATCTCCGGTTGGATGTTGACAGTAATCAGTAAGTGTCAACTTTAAGAATATGTCAATTGTAATTAAATACCTTTATATGATTGCATGATTAAAAGACAACATTATTCTATTTATCTCGTATTGTAGTATTTTGGACTCCGTCGCTAAGGCGACGCTTCACGCCATCTGCCTGACACACCTGCCTACTGGTTGTATGCGATTTAGCCAGTACGCGCAATATGATACCTCATATATGGACACTGTGTTGCGCGAGTTTCACGTAAGTCGAATTACATAACTTAAAATTAACAGTATCATAGGTATTTACATTGTTCAAATGATTTCTGATATGTCAATATATTTTTTTATATCGTTATTTTAGATATGAGGAGGGCATCACCCTAGCCGCCGGTGACAGTGTTATTATAGCACATGTACGTAAGAACTACGTCGGCTGGCTTTATGAGATGGGGCAGCGGGCTGCCCGGGCAGTTATTCAGCAGCCCAGGACTACGATCAGAGATCATCCACACCGCATAGTCTCCTATGTCTCTCGCAGTAGTAGCTATACGGGTAAGAGTAATATTAATTTTTAGTTATTTTTAATATTAGGTAGTTAATAAAATGAAATAATTAACTCACGTATACAAAAAAAAAATTAGGACCGATTTCAGGGGCTTCGGGACGCCTGTGTAGCTGAGTTGCGGGCTGTTAGGGGGGATCCTGTGCCGCTAGATTCCACCACTCATTTGCCCGAGATTCAGTTATCTTGGGATGAGGAGATGAGATTATGGGTCGCATCTTAGGATCCCCCTACTAGCAGTACCAGCAGGTATCGCGTGTTGGGCCTGCCGAGGATACTTGCGTATACCTTACCTGGAGGTAATAAGATATATTTCTTATGTTTCTCGTTATATATTAATTTATAAAACTAATATAACTTAATATGAGTTATGTGTGTAATTGTTTTTCTAAGCTCTAGCCAGCGCCAGCGTCCGAGAGCACCTGTCAGACCAACTCATATGGGTGTTGGCTTGGACGACGAGCTATTCTAGAGGGTCATAGCGGCGGTTACTGATACATTCCGTACGGATTCGGTTTTTCGTTGTCAGCAGTTGCCTAGCCGTGCTCACCTTCACCAGCTATCTCAGGATATTGCAGTAGAGGCTACCCTCGAGAGTATGGGATTATTGCAGGAGAAGTTCGTCGCGTTAAGCGGCGAGGTGCTCCAGATGGTAGTACCCTACTAGTGGAGGCTTTAGGCGAGTCCCCAACTACTCAGGTATTCTGTATGTTATTTCATTTTCATTTAGCTGTCTCTTTAATTCTCACATATGTATGGACTAACGATTTATATTTTTAATCTTATCAACAGGGTGGCGATGACGACCAGGTTGGTGATGATGCAGAGCATGGTGGCGATGGCCATAGCGACTAGGGGGACGACGACGCTGATGATCCTCCTCCTACTAGTTTATAGTTCATTTGTATAGATTTTATAGATTTATAGATTTGTATCGATTTGTATAGATTTTTATTCATTAAAAATTATAGATCATTTGTACATATTTACTTTAGTTGAGTCTGTACGAGTTTTGAACATCATATTGTATAATTTATGGAACATTAACGTATTTTTGTTATTGTTTATGAGTTAGTTCATATTAACAGTTGTTGGCTTAGTTTATGTACGTGTTTGATGAAATAAAACAGGTTTTTATAGTTATCTTGTTTGAAATCTTATTACTGTATGTGTTGTTGGGATAAAGCAGTTTACAGGTACAAAAAATGGGTTTAAAAACCTGGAAATTATAAAAATAAAAAAAATATTTTTTTAAAAAATCATCTAATTTCGACAGAATAATGTATAACTGACGGAATGTTCCGTCGGAATTCAAGTTAACAGTTATTTTAATAATTCTTTAATTCCGACGGAAACACCTACGGATGTTCCGTCGACATTAAGCATATCCACGAGCACCCCAAACCCGACACGTGTCCCCATTATCATCGACTCACTTATTGCCGATGGATTAAATTCCGTGGATAATAAGGTATTTCCGACGGACCATTCGTCGGTAATAAGTTCGTCGACCATAGTTAATTGCCAACGGAATTGCCGATGGACTTAAGGCCGAGGGCCTTTATTACAACCGAATGGCCGACGAAAAATTCCGTCGGAATTACTTTATCCCCGACGGAATAGTATCAATGCCGACGGAATAGTCCGTCGGAATTAGGCTGCTTTCTTGTAGTGAAACATATGGTTAAGCATAATAATGCATAATAATGTTGTTGTTGTGGATGTCTTAGTTTAATGGTCTAATACTCTTCCATCTGAGGCTATCTAGGAAGATTGGGCTGCTTTACATGCTAGATTTCCTCACTTTAACCGTTGAGGCCAAGGGTTCTTTTAAGGGGAAGGAAATGTAAGATTAAGGAGTTAGTTGAGATTTAGTTAATCAAGGATTATTTTTTCATTTCATTTAATTTTAAATTTGTTTTCCTTAATTGCTTTTGGAGGAAAATGCTATTGAGAGATAGCTTAAATACTGAATTGTACTAGCATTGCAGGCATGAAATACATTATTGCTATATTTTCTTCCTAAATTTCTCTCTCTTATTCTTCTCTTTACGATCTCCAATTCCTCTATCAAAATTCTGTTTCTCAACTGGATTAGGTATAATTCCTGATCTGAAACCAGAGTTACTATCTCAATTCCTTACAAGTTATGCTTCGACGTCGCTAACTAACAGAATTTACTTGAAGATGGAATTGTATTCTCTGAAGATGGATGAAGGGACGAATCTCCATGATCATCTAAATGCTTTTAACATGTTAGTGTCCCAATTGTTGAATACAGATGAAAAATTGGATGATAGGGAGAAGTCATTACTCTTATTTTCATCTTTGCCCAAGTCTTACAAATATTTGGTGTAAATATTATTGGTGGGAATATTAACTTTAATTTTAGATGATGTGGTTACTGTTTTGCGAGAAAATCAAAAGTTGATGGGAGAAGAGAGTAATAATATTGGTGAGAATGCACTAACTGAGGATGGTTCTAATCGAAGGAGGAGTCAATGGAGACATATATAATAGTAAAGGAAGATCAATATATAGGCCAATAGATTAAAGTGATAGAGAATGTTATTATTGTGGAGAGATGGGTGATATCTAATACTAGTGTAGAATATTAAGGGAGGACATGATTGAGTCTAAGGAAGTATCAAGATAAATTAAAGGAGAAAGAAAAAGTTGAATATGCTAATTTGCTTAGTGAAGTTGAAAAAGTTGTTGTTTTAATGGCTAAGAGTGATTATAATGAAGATGGATGAGTATTAGATTCTGCAGCTTCTATGAATATATGCAAAGAGAGAGATTACTTTGAGAGTTTGAAAGAAGATGGAGGATTTGACTATATTACTATAGTGAATAAAGAAAGAGTGAAGATTGAAGGCCTTAGAAGTATTCATTTCAAACTTCATGATAATGCTACAAAGATTTTTGAGAAGGTATAGTATGTCCTTGGTTGTGGTGAGAATATAATTTCATTAGGAGAATTATCCTCACATGGATATACATATGTGGGTCAAGAAGAATCTTGTAAGGTGTTCAAGAAGACAGATTAATTCTTCAAGTTAGGAAAAATGGAAAATTAATTTATGTGTTAAATGAACAGTCATTGCGTGGAAAGAATACTAAGAAAAGCAACCATCGAGTGAAGTTCAAAGATGAAGTTGAAGTATTTGTGGATTTGAGTCGAATGAGGAATTATTAGGTAACTCTTTGAATCCTATTATGAGAAGAAATCTTACTTTTGGTAGGAATATTATTTTGGAATGAGTCCTATGTATAGTAAGTATATTTATTATATGTGAGTGTCCTAATTAGATTAGGAAAATGGGAGTTGTGGGTGCTCTATAAGTAAAGTCTTGTGCTTAGAGAGAGATAGCACAACCACGAGCTAGTAACATCCGAGAGTGTTGAGAGTGTATTATTAGGTCTTGGGTTGGTGTATGAGGAGGGTTTTTTAGCTTTATTCTGTGTAAAAAGTTATACGGTGTGATTAATATATTAAAATTAGTTTATGAATAAGGTCATTAAGGACCAAACTATGTTAAATATTGTGTTGTTTTTTCTTCCTTAATTATATTTTTAAGTTTGCATTGACTTAATTCCCAATGTTGGGGTGTGTTTATTTGGGCTTGGTGGATACGGTGGGCCATAGTCTACATGAAAGAATGTTCCTACGTAGGAGTCTGTTTGGGATGTGGGAGAATATTAAAGAATCCTAACTGTATTTAATTTCCAACTTCTAAGGAAAGTGTCAGGATATGATTCGACTTTCTTCCTTTAAGGAGATTCAGTTCGATCCCATTAAGGTATCTAACCTAATGAGGAGTTCTATTTTCATATGGGGACGGATATGAAGTTGGTGATGTGATCATTATAAATACAAGGCTAAACCTTAATTCACATGTAATATTCAACTTTCAGCACTAAAGTATTAAGCCTCCATTGTTAAACCTTATTCAACCTGTACTTATTCTCATACCGGAGTTATTCCCCGGCAGCCTAGGCCGTCAGCTCTCTGAGTGTGATTTTGTTTCTGTGCAGGATTGGACGCGCAGTTTGGTGAAGGGGCACGTGGATGAATCTTGGTGTTAATATTGGCGCTAGAAGGAGGGCTTGTAGTGCTTGACAATTCTCAATCACTCAGTATTTTTTGATCAGAAGTAATGGCGTCCAGCAAGGCAAAGATGGCATTGACGCAGGATTAATCAACGACCAATCTTTCTCAACACAAAGACTCGGTCAAAGATAGGCTGGGACCATCAAAGAGCATCTCGGATAGGTTGGGCCCCCAAAGTCAGTTGGTGGACCCAACCGATCCATGGACGGCAATTGTTAGAAGGAAATTATTTTTAACTACACGGAGGACGGCGGGCCATAATAGATGTGCTGAAGACCAGAAATTTAGGCCAGATCAGGGTCGGGACAAAAGGGAGACGATCCTGACCAAAAAGATGCAACGGAACAAAGACGCAATAGAGGCCTTACGTCTTTAGCAGATAGAGTTGAATAAGTAGATGACGTCACTGGTAGATGGAGAAGAAGTTTCCTTTAGTCATCATCGGCATCGGGACGTTTCGCTAGGGGACCGATCCAGGACACACCGTTCGGACGGTTCTCGGCATGAAAGGAGCAGGCACATGAGCCGCTCTCTAGAGGGGATCAGGCGATGAAGCCGATCCCGTGATAGGAGCAGGCGTCGGAGCCACTCTCAGGAAGCAAGCAGTTAAAACAGGGGAAGATCCGTACGGAGAAGGTGGAGGGCCTCTCCGTATCTTGACCGGGATAGGCGATAGCCATCCTCTCGAAGGGAAGATCCCGAGGCACTTGACCGGAAGGACGGGGATAGGTGAAAGTCATCTCCTCGGAGAAAAGATCCCGAGGTACTCGCTCGGAGGGTTGCAGAGCTAGAAAAGATGCTCGCAACAGTTAATCAGGAGAATGGGGCTCTTGTTAATTCAACATCACCGTTCTCCCCGGAGATTGATCGGTTCGGACCAATCCCAAGAAGAAGGTTTCAGACATGGAGAATTATGATGGAATAAGAGACCCGTTTGATCATAACAATAATTATGACCGGCTAATGAATTATTATGACTACTCTAACGCCACAAAGTGTCAGATGTTCATTACTATCCTAAGGAAAGAGGCTCGGCAGTGGATGACGTCTCTGGCCCCAAACTTAATTTCGTCATGGAAGGAGCTCTGCGATAGGTTCCATAGTCGGTTCGGGAGTAACAAAAGGAGGGGAAAGCCGACAGCTTCTTTGATGCAAATAAGGCAGTACTCAGACGAAATGTTGGGCCAGTACGTAAAGTGGTTTCGAGAGGCGGTCAGAACAGTGACGGACCTAAACGGTCCACAGACCCTCAGATACTTTACCATGATGCCCCGAAAGATTTGGCTGAAGCTTATGACAGAGCAGAAAAACTTATTGCAATTGAAGAAGCCATGGGTAGTTTAAAGCCCAATGCGACGGAGAAGCTGAAGGATCGGGATAGGAATAACTATCCTAGGGCAGATAATAATAATAGAATGGACGACCTGCCAAAAAAGAATTTTAATTGGGGTTCGGGAGGAGGACGTCCGCCTTTTCTAAACAGAAGAGTTAACAAGGTGTACACCCTCCTCAACACATATCGGGCAACGATATTAGAGCATATGAGAGATAAGCCATACTTTGAACCTTGCCCGAAAAACACCCATCAGGATCGAGGGAACCAGAATAAATACTATGATTATCACAAACTACCGGACACTCCACCGAGGCTTGCAGGAACCTGAAAAACTTAATTGAGAAGAATGTGTAGAGCAGGGAGTTGGTTCAGTTCGTAGCTGGTCGGGAGGCTTCGGGAAGGACGACGAATAACAACCACACCGATCAGAACCCTAAGCCATAGTCTGAACTAGCACCGACAATCCGATGGGTGGTATATATAATAACAGGTGGATCAGTTGGGAAAGTAACTGGAAAGAAAAGACATGGGGTATTGGATTCGATTATGACAATGTCGGAACAACCTGCCAGGAGGGAATGACTATAACCTGGCATAGTAATATCGTTCACTGATGAGGATTACCCATCAGAACCTATCAAGCCATATGAAGGAGCTTTGGCTATTACCGCCAAGGTCGGATCGATGGACATGAGGCAAATTATGATCGACAACGGCTCTTCTGTCGACATATTATATGTCCATACTTATCAAAGGCTTGATTGAGAAGGGAGAAAGATTCAGGTTGGGCAAAAGCCTCTGTTGTACGGGTTCAATAACGATCTTGTTCGAGTAGCAGGGACAATTGAGTTGCCAGTCATCTTCGGGACGACACCTCAACATGTAGAAATCAATGTCAGGTTTTTTGTCGTGCACGTGGACTCTGTAAGGTTTTTATATAACGCGAGCATGCAATCCTCAACATGTAGAAATCAATGTCAGGTTTTTTGTCGTGCACGTGGACTCTGTAAGGTTTTTATATAACGCGAGCATGCAATCAAATTACACAAATATAGCAGAAGCGCGAAAAAATCAGATTTTAAAATTTTATACAAACCATCACCATGATCTTTCTTTATGCGCAATTATCAATTAAACAAACGAAAGAGATAGAGAATAAGAATTATACCCTCGTAGAACCGTGTTTCCTCGGGTACAAGTTCAACTCCAAATCTTTTCGCATTTTCCTTGAAATTCACCGATTAGATTCATTTCTTTTGATCAACGTTAGCCACCCAAGTGTTAGGTCTCTAGAGGTGATCCACCAAGGAATAATATGTATTCAAGAATATGGGTGTTGGCAAAACCTTAGTTTCTGTCTCTATAGAAATTGTAAGTATTCTCCCAACTATTGGAAGTGTGTCTAACTGACTAAATGTTTTTTTTCACAATAAAACTTCTCTTATTTATCGACGTAGGCAACCCTCCTAAACTATTTAGGAATATGATTTTATTTAAATAATTAAATTCTTTTAATTAATTAGTCTCCTAATCCAATTAGAAACTTATGAAAGTACTTATATTAATTAATTCCTAAACCATTTAGAAATTAAATAATAATAATTGTAATAATATTAATAAGACTCCTCTTATTAATTTATATTTAATATTTCTAAAATATTAAACAATAAATATTAAGCTATTTAATTTATTCTATCACCATAACATAAATTAAATATAATTAACATATTATTACGATTATGTCATTTACTTCTTAAATAAATATTTTTCTTTTGCGGTGTGACTCTTTAGATTCTCCATATTAAACCGGTTGTGAATAAATAAATTAGAACAATTCTAATCTTATTTAAATAAATAAATTAAATTATTTAATTCATTTAAATAAATAATATTTATTCTACAATAAGGGTAAGCCCCCTTAGCGATTAACGACTTTCCAGATACTATAGATTTCAACATTAATCATAAAAAACCTTTCAGTGAATAGTTACTGTACAATTCAATCCTTCTAACATACAATGTCCCAATGAAATATAAGAAATGAAATTACTGTCAAGTCTTATTTTATTTGATTATATGTATTTCAATTCTCAAATGCACAACTCTGATCAATGCAAATTATAAACACCTTTCTAATTTTATTCTGCTTTGGCCAAAGATTACTGAGTTGTCATTTATCAAATCACATAGGACATTTCTCTTCTTTTACTAGAAGTGGTAGATTCTTTGTTGACCATTCACCTATCTCCATGTACAACTTATTATACGCAAGCATACCCTTTGATATACCCTAAGGGTCTTAAAGGATATGTCAAAGTATAACTCATCATACACAAGATACTATGATGATCTCAAGTCCAAGGATCACTTGTACTACTATCACATAAGGAATTCCTATTGACAGGCGAGTAAAACTCCATTAGGTATTCCTTTAGCGAGTCTTGTTCAGTGAATTTATTCTCTAATAAACACCTACATACTTGCTTTAGTGTCTCCATACAAATGATTATGAGATCAATCATCCTATTCCTAAGAGCAAGCAAAGTATGTACTAATCTATCCTGATTCACTAATCCCTTTTAGTAATCCATCGATTAGGAACGATTTTAGTTTGTGAGCTATCTTGAATTTAGATCTCATTAGCATGATCATCATCATGATTCTAAAAACATTGCTCAAAACTTTGGGTTATCACACTTAATATAACAACATCATGTAGATAAAATAAAATGTCTTTAATAAATAAATTCTTTTATTAATAAACGAAAAAGATTACAAATTATATACTACATCATATCATATATGATTGGCTTGTGTGTATACTACTTTCAATCTCCCATTTACACTAAAGTCAATCGTCATGATATCTAATACCCTTATTCTCTAAGTGACGATCATCCTGTTATTGGATAAAGCTTCAGTAAATAGATATGCAATGTTGTTCTTGAGAGTCCACTATCTCTATAGTGACTTCTCATGTTTCAATGATTTCTTCAATCAAATAAAAGTGTCACAACACATGTTTGGATCCAAGATGAGGCTTGGGAACTATTCCTAGTTCTGTGATGAACTTTTCCATCCAAATAATCAAGTTGCAGCTTCATTTACAGCTATATATTTTGTCTTTGTCGCTAAACTAACAACTTTTTGCTGTTTGGAACTTTTACAATACACTGCACCACCATTCAAGGTAACGTTTTATCCTAAAGTGAATTTGTTATCGTCGTGGTCAGTCTGAAAAACTTAAGTCTGTTTAACCCTCTAGTTTTAATTCAGACTAACCATGAATCATGATCACATCTTCAGTACCAGTTAAGTACTTAAAGATGTTTTTCACTGTCTTACAATGATCTTCTCCAAAATATGACTAATCAACATCAGGTCTTGTACATTTCATTGCATACATGATAGTAACTCATGCGATCTCTCTTTTATCGAGGACAATTTAAAGAGATACACTCCACGACTCATCATCATGAGACCTCTTTTAGAGTTTGCCATGCTAAACTCCTTTAGCATTGAATGAATATAAGTTCCTTGGGTTAAGTCGAACATCCTTTTAAATCTATCTATATAGATTTATATCCCCAATTTATAGGATGTTACTCCCAAGTCATTCATGGAGGAATGTTTAGACAATTTTATGTTTACTGATTGTAGCACTGGTATGTCATTCCTTATCAGTAGTATATCAACATATAATACTAAGAATGTCACAACGCTCCCACTGACCCTTTTGTACATACTAGGTTCATTCTTGTTTTTGATAAAATTAAATTCTTTTGATTGTCTCATCAAAACGAATGTTCCGTCTTTGAGAAGCTTGCTTCAATCCATAAATGGATTGTTGTAGCTCATATACATGATTTGCTTCAACTATTAAAACAAATCCATCTGGCTGTATCATATATACATTCTCCTCAAGTCTTTTATTGAAGAAGGATGTCTCTACATCCATTTGCCAGATTTCGTAATAATAGGTTACAATTGCAAGTAAAATCCAAATGGACTTGAGCATTAGCCAGTAATAAGGTTTTATCACGGTCAACTCCTTGACTTTATTTGAAACCTTTTAAATAGGTCTGGTCTTATAGGTCTCCACCTTGCCATTTATTCCAGTCTTTCTCTTAAAGACCCATTTTCACTCTATAGGCACTATACCTTCCGGTGGAGTAACCAGAGTCTATACTTGGTTCTCATACATAGAGTCCATTTCGAATTTCATGGCCATCTGCCATTTCCCTAAGTGTCTACTACTCATAGCCTCATCGTATATAACTGGATCATCATCCTCTACGATGCGTACCGCATCATCATCCTCTATGATGAATCCATACCTCTTAGGTATCTTTTGTACTCTTCTACATTTACGATTCAGTTGTGGTATAATAGGTCTATCTACAAGTTCCTCGGTTTGACTTAAAGTGTTGTGTGGTTCTTGAACTCCTTCAAGATCTATTACCCTCCCACTAGCTCCTTCAATGATAAACACCTTTATCTGAGAAGGCAACCTGTTTCGCAACAAATGCCTTTTGCTTAGTAGGATTATAGAACTCTTATCATAAACTTACTTTAGGAAGTTCCACAAATTTTCACTTGTCAGATTTTGTCCCAAACTTATCCTTTTGAAACCTCTTTCACATAAGCTGAACAACCCCTTATCTTAACATACTTAAGACTAGAAATCCTCCCTATCCATAACTCATATGGAGTCTTAATCCAGATTTTGAGGTTACCTTATTTTGTAGATATGTAGCTGTTTCTAGGGCATAACTCCAGATAGATAATGGAATATCGGTAAAAATCATCATGGATTGCACCATGTCCAACAAGGTACGATTTCTCCTTTTTAGATACACCAATCAATTATTGCATATCAGGAAGTGTCCATTGTGAAAAAATACCATTTTGAGATGATCTAAAAACTCATTGCATAAGTATTCCTTTCTCGATCTGATCAAATAATCTTAATACTTTGTCAATTTGTTTCACTTCTAAATTCTTTGAACCTTTCAAATGATTCAGACTTGTATTTCATCAAACACATATTCAACTCTTTGAATGATCATCTCCTTTTTCTTTTACTAGTTTGTTCAATTTGTAAAATTATTTTTTTTTCATATAAGTCAAGTATACGAAGTCCATTAAGTAATTTTCTAGTTCTATACAAAACATTATTATTATAAATAGAACAACCATTGTTCTTAAATATAATACCAGAACTTTTCTTGTCCAACAACGGAAAGAAATAATATTTCTTATGACAACTGGAACATAATAACAATTTATTAACTTAATAGACTTGCCTGTAGACAATGCTAAACTATAAGTTCCTACGACTAATGCAGCAACCATTGTTCCATTCCCCACATGCAAGATTACTTCCTCTTTGTTTAGCTTTCTACTTCTGCTTAGTCTCTACATCGAATTGCATATGTGAGAACTACAACCGGTATCTAATACCCAAGTAGAACCTTGACTTATAGGAAGATTTATTTCAATCATAAACAAACCTATATCTATAACCGAAGCTTCACTATGCTTCTTCTTGTTAGCCTTTGTAAGATTCTCCTTACAGTTTCCTTTTCAGTGTCCAGGCTTATTGTAGTGGAAACAAACTCCTTTGATATCTGCATCAGTTTTGTTCTTAGTGTCCTTAGTTATTGTCTTTCCTTTTGCCTTCTTTGAATTTTCTTCTTTTTCAGAAGATCCTTTGCTCTTTACAGTTTTCAACATGTTTAAGTAACTCAGGCAGGCTGACATCTAGCTTGTTCACGTGAAAATTCATTACAAATTATGAGAAAGAGTCCAGAAGTGATTACGAGATCAGATCTTGAATCAACTCTTCATCTAGTACAAAACTCAGTTGTCCCAATTGTTCAATCAAATTGATCATTTTTGAGGACATATCTATACTGTAGTGTCATTGGTAATTCTAGATCGAAAGAACTCCTTAGATATCTAATATCTAGCAATCCTACTTTCCTCACCATACAACTCCTTGAGGTGCAGGAGTACAGCAGGAGCATCCATAGTTTTATGCTGACACTAAAGCTTATTATTCATGGATGCGAGCATGATAGATTGAGTCACGGTTGCATCATCTTGCCACTTTTTAAAAGTAGCAATCTCTTCTTCAGAGGCTGTTTTTACAACAGTTGCAAGGACAGGCATATTAAGGACATAAGATAGCTTTTCAGCCTTGAGAACTATTCTCAGATTCTTTAACCAGTCCGTGTAATTTGGTTCAATTAATTAGCATCAAATATGCTCCGCAGTGATAGTAAATTAGACATTGTAAAATTTTGTAAATGAATTTGTAATTTAACAATATTTTAGCATACATTCATTTCCTAATTACTAAAATAAATTAGGTCTTTACCCTCATAATATAGTTCGGCAAATCTAATTTACTAGTGAGAATAAGGATCCCATTTCAAATGTATATAGTCTTGTGGTGACATAACAAATGATATATAAATAAGTAGACAACTATTGTCAATTATATCACTTTGTAACTCCTTGTATTTTGTCTCTTAGATTATTTTGATCACGTGGTGATACATCTGAATTAAAGTTATCTAAGTTAAGTCCAACCTAGCACTTCCATATATGTGAAGAGAAAAATACCGCCGTTATGGTGACACAATAAAATAGTAATGTTCAATTCCTTAATAAGCATCAAATGTGATAAGGCAATATCTTAAATATTTAATACTTGCCTTGTGGTGACACAACAAACTCATATTAAATATTCAATACTCTATTACTTTACCATGCTAGAAGGTGACGTTCGATATTCCAAATATCTTTGAACGTTACAACTTAATATCTTTACTTTGAGGGGTTTGTTATTTATTGTCTCATCTTGTTTAGGCGCACACGCACGCACACACACACACACACACACACACACACATATATATATATATATATATATATATATATATATATATATATATATAATACGGGTAATATTAATTAACATGCGAAGAATGTTGGATAATATATATATATATAGTAAGCATGCACATATAGAATACTATATTCTACCAAGTGAACCCAAAGGTCAAACCTAGGGTGTAAGAACAGAATTTAAATATTACTATTATATTTAAACCCGGACTCCATTACAAACGGGTCTTCATGCGCTTCTTGCTCCTTTGTCTCCAATTCTTCAAGTAATTCTAACTAAACCTATTACATTAACTATTTATAATAATAGAAACCTTGATCAGCAGTCAAGGGGAAGTACATAGGAGGGATATAAAATTTACATTAAGAAAAATTAGAGAAGACGAGGTACGCAGACCCCATTTATAAAACACATTCATTCATGCATCCTCATAAAATAAAATCCAATCACACATTGGTCAATAATCCCATTTATTATCATACATATCATCATATGCATCAATAAATAACATTCATCTCATGAATAATAAAACTATTCCATACATGCATTGATATCATTTAATGGGTAATTATAGTTAGTAAGAAATCCAATACCAAATCAAATTAGTTTGCATGAAATCTAATTTCAACTCTAATTTGTTTAGTGAAAAATCTAATTTCAACTCCAATTAGTTAGCATGAAATCCAATTCCAACTCTAATTGGTTATCATGAAATCCAATTTTGAATCAAAATAAACTCCATTATTTTAATCCAATTTTAAATCAAAATAAACTCCTTTATTTTTAATTTATCCAATTTTGAATAAAAAATAAACTCCTTTACTTTTAATCAAATTCCAAGTCAAAATAAACTATTTTATTTCTAATTTAGAATTTCTGAAAAAAAATATGGAATCCTAATCCAAATAAAAATAAACTTATTTATTTTAGTCAAATTACGAAATTTCTCAAAATTTCACAAAAACGAACCAGTGTAAGGTTTGTATATAACACGAGCATGCAATCAAATTACACAAATATAGCAGAAGCGCGTAAAAATCAGATTTTAAAATTTTATACAAACCATCACCATGATCTTTCTTTATGCACAATTATCAATTAAACAAAATAGATAGAGAATAAGAATTATACCCTCGTAGAACCGTGCTTCTTCGGGTATAAGTTCAACTCCAAATCTTTTCGCGTTCTCCTTGAAATTCACCGATTAGATTCCTTCCTTTTGATTAACGTTAGCCACCCAAGTGTTTGGCCTCTAGAGGTGATCTACCAAGGAATAATACGTATTCAAGAAGATGGGTGTTGGCAAAATCTTAGTTTCTATCTCTATAGAAATTGTAAGTACTCTCCCAACTATTAGAAGTATGTCTAACTTACTAAATTTTTTTTCTTCCATAATACGACTTCTCTTATTTATAGATGTAGGCAACCCTCCTAAACTATTTAGGAATATGATTTTATTTAATTAATTAAACTCTTTTAATTAATTAGTCTCCTAATCCAATTAGGAACTTGTGAGAGTACTTATATTAAGTAATTCCTAAACCATTTAGAAATTAAATAATAATAATTGTAATAATATTAATAAGACTCCTCTTATTAATTTATATTTAATATTTCCAAAATATTAAATAATAAATATTAAGTTATTTAATTTAATCTATCACCATAGCATAAATTAAATATACTTAACATATTATTATGATTATGTCATTTATTTCTTAAATAAATATTTTTCTTTTGCGGTGTGACCTTTTAGGTTCTCCATATTAAACCGGTTGTGAATAAATAAATTAGAACAATTCTAATCTTATTTAAATAAATAAATTAAACTATTTAATTCATTTAAATAAATAATATTTATTCTACAATAAGGGTAAGTCCCCTTAGCGATCAACGACTTTCCAGATAATATAGATTTCAATATTAATCATAAAAGAACCTTTCAGTGAATAGTTACCGTACAATTCAATCCTTCTACCATACAATGTCCTAATCAAATATAAGACATGGAATTACTTTCAAGTCTTATTTTATTTGATTATATGTATTTTAATTCTCAAATGCACAACTCTGATTAATGCAAATTAAAAACACCTTTCTAATTTCATTCTGATTTGGCCAAAAACTACTAAGTTGTCATTTATCAAATCACATAGGACATTTCTCTTCTTTTACTAGAAGTGGTAGATTCTTTGTTGACCATTCACCTATCTCCATGTACAACTTATTATACCCAAGCATACCCTTTGATATACCCTAAGGGTCTTAAGGGACATGTCAAAGTATAACTCATCATACACAAGATACTATGATGATCTCAAGTCCAATGATCACTTGTACTATTATCACATAAGAAATTCCTATAGACAGACGAGTAAAACTCCATTAGGTATTTCTTTAGCGAGTCTTGTTCAATGAACTTATTCTCTAATAAGCACCTAGATAATTGCTTTAGTTTTTCCACACAGATGATTATGAGATCAATCATCCTCTTCCTAAGAGCACACAAAGTATGTACTAATATATTCGGATTCACTAATCCCTTTTAGTAATCCATCGATTAGGAACGATTTTAGTTTGTGAGCTTTCTTTAATTTAGATCTCATTAGCATGATCATCATCATGATTCTAAAAGCATTGCTCAAAACTATGGGTTTATCACACTTAATATAACAACACCATGTAGATAAAGTAAAATGCCTTTAATAAATAATTTTTTTTATTAATAAACGAATAAGATTACAAATTATATACTACATCATATCAAATATGATTGGCTTGTGTGCATACTACTTTTAGACTCTACTTATAATGCAATTTTAGGACGACCAACATTGACGGTTCTGCAGGCGGTAACCTCTATTACACACTTTAAAATAAAATTTCCTACACCGAACGGAGTTGGAGAAGTCAGGGGTGATTTGGATATGACTCAGAGGTGCTATAGGAATTCATTTATATCTTCGGCGGTCGGAAGGTGTGAACAATAACAAATGATGGCGATCGAGGTGGAACCGTTTACTGAAGGAAGCATAGAACCCCTCGCCTTGCCAGCCGAAGAGACCGAAGACATTAAGTTGATCCCAGGAAAGAAGGATAAGACAATAAAGATTGGTTTAGGTCTGCAGGAGCCCTTTCGAACAGGATTAATTGAGCTGCTTTGGGTATACGCGGACATCTTTGCCTAAGAGCCTAGTGACATGCTCGGGGTCGATGAAAAAGTTGTTATGCACAAACTGAATGTAGACCCTGCTAAGAAGCCAGTGCGACAGAAGAGGAGGATCTTTGCCCCGGAGCGACAAAAGATTATCGATGAGGAGGTGGCCAAGTTGTTAGCGGCTGATTTTATTTTTGAGATTGATTATCCCGAGTGGTTGGCGAATGTAGTGTTAGTTCGGAAGCAGAATGGAAAGTGGAGGATCTGTATTGACTACACGGATCTGAATAAGGCGTGCCCGAAGGATTTCTACCCACTCCCACACATCGACTAGTTGATTGATGCCACATTGGGGTATGCGCTGTTGAGCTTTATGGATGCCTTTTCAGGGTATAATCAAATTTTGATGCACAATGAGGATATCCCGAAGACGGCTTTTATAACACATCGGGCGATCTATGCTTATAAGAAGATAACCTTCAGATTGTTGAATGTCGGTGCCACTTACCAAAGGATGATGAATTACGTGTTTCGAAAGCAGTTGGGCCGAAGCATGGAGGTTTATGTGGATGATATGATTGTCAAAAGCCTATCTGTTCGACCGTACTTGGATGATTTAGAGGACTATTTCTAGACTGTTAGGTACTACAACATCCAGCTGAACCCGATGAAGTGCACTTTTGGCCTTGGTTCGGGTAAGTTCTTGGGGTATTTGGTGAGTAAAAGAGGTATTGAGGCGAATCTGGAGAAGATCAAAGCCATTCTTGACATGAAGTGTCCTCAAACGTTCAAGGATGTACAACGGTTGACGGGTCGAATTGCGGCATTGAGGAGGTTTATGTCCAAATCGACAGAAAAATATTTGTCGTTCTTTGATACTTTGAAGGGGCCGAAGAACTAGAAGACTTTCCAATGGACTTCTGAGTTTGAGGATGCTTTTTAGGGAATCCTCTGAAGAAGATATTGAATAAGTCAGACATATTAGGTCGGCTTGCAGCTTGGGCTTTGGAGTAAACTCAGTTTGTGTTGGAGTACCATCCTCGGACAACGATTAAGGGTCAGGCCTTGGCTGACTTTGTGGTAGAATGTTCCTTCTCTGAACCCGACTCCAACGATCAGGCAGAAAAGGTAGTTGGGCCGATCTCTGAAGTTCGACAGGTTCAGACTTCATAAACGTTATATATGGATGGGTCATTGACTTCGGATGCCAGCGGTGCAGGTGTGATTCGGACGAGTCCAGAGGGATTTAAAGTGCAGTAGGCTATCCGCTTCGGCTTTAAGGCGACTAAGAACGAGACCGAGTATGAAACAATTTTGGCTGGGCTACGGTTGGAAAGGAGTTTAGAGGTGCAAAGGCTAATCATCTTCAACGATCTCAGTTGGTGGTTAAACAGATATTGGGGGAATATGAAGCTCAAGTGGCAAGAATGACCAAGTATCTAGCCGAAGTCAAGGATCGGCTACATTACTTTAGTTCGTTTACCTTTTAAAGGGTAGATCGGTCAAACAACACTATAGTCGATGCTTTGGTCAGGTTAGCTATAATAGAAGCGAACTCTTTTAGTGGATCAGTATACTTGGAGGTGTTGGACGTCCCGAGTGTTCAGAGGTCAGGAGTGATGGTAGTTGAACGTTCAAACTGTTGGATGATGCCATACATAAGCTACCTTGCCAATGGCGAGTTACTTTCGGATTAGATATTAGCGAAGAAGATAAAGTATAGGAGTTCAAACTTTGTACTTATCGATTGGGATCTATATCGATGAACATTTTCTTTATCTTTGCTGAAGTGTTTGTTTTCGTCCGAAGCAGAGTACGTACTTCGAGAAATTCACGAAGAGATTTACGGAGAGCACATGGGAGCTAAGGCTTTGTCGTACAAGGTGCTTCGACAAGGTTACTACTGGCCTACTATCTTTAAGGAAGCTAAGGAATATGTTCAGAAATGCCCTAAATGTCAGTTGAACGATCCTATTCCTCATCAGCCGCTCAAAGAACTGTTCTCGGTTTTGTCTCTGATCCCATTCGCAGTATAGGGAATTAATATTTTGGGACCATTGTCGAAGGCGAAAGGGCAGGTCAATTTTGTGATAGTGGCTATTGATTACATTACCAAATGGGTAGAGGCTAAGCCAATTCGGACGATTACAGAGTAGGAATATCTTACATTTCTCTAGGAGTTCGTGGTCTTCCGCTTCGGTATCTGCATAGTGGTAGTGTCGGACAACGGTAGACAGTTTGTGGGATCGAAGTTCGAAGAGTTCCTGAAGGATTTGGGCATCCAACATCGAAAGACTTTAGTTGCTCATCCTCAATCTAATGGTAAAGTAGAAGTCACTAATTGGACTCTACTTAATGGAATTAAAAGGAGGTTGGACGAAGCTAAAATGGAAGATGGCCTGAAAAGCTACTTAGTGTTCTATGGGCATATCAGACTACTCCTCGTACTACGACAGGAGACTCACCGTACAGATTAGCCTATGGGACCGATGCCCTTATTCTAGTTGAGATCGGGTCTCCCTTGCTTCGGGTTAGTCAGCATAAGGAGCTATATAATGATGAAGGCCTTCGCCTTAATCTTGATTTGTTAGAGGAGGTTCGAGAGTCAGCCTTGGTAAGGATAGCAGTCTACCATAGGAGAACGACTAGACACTATAATAAAGTGGTAAAGTAGAGGAGATTTGAGTTAGAGATCTAGTCTTCTGAGAGGTGGAGGCGTCGATACCCCAAATCCTCAGAAAGCTAATGCCCAACTGGGAAGGACCTTATGAGGTTACTGAGGTGTCGAAGCCAGGAACTTACCGGCTTTGGGCAATAGATGAGACAGAAGTCAAAAACACTTGGCATGTTGGGAGTAGTTTCCTTTATGACTTTGTAATTTTGTTAAAATACTTAATGGAATAAAAGTTCAATTTTGCTCGTAAAATATTTTCATTGATATTGCCTGAATGTACATTGGAGAATCGATTTACTTCAGGCTTCGGCTTCGTCGTCTGAAGAGTCTAAAATTGTTGGGTTGAGGTTATATGCCTACATCCTTTCTTTATCCTTGTCCCGAGCATTCTGATATCCGTCACTAAATTATTGAATGACTTCCTTTGAGAGCTTGGGGGGACTCTCGATATTCTTGGCACACTTGCTGCCTGACTGCTTCGGTCAACGGGGGACCTAACGCTCTGTAGCTGGTGAACTCCTTCTCCAAAGTGTTGTGAGCATCCATGCATATTTTGAGCTTTTCATCCTTGGTCTTGAGTTTTCTATTCAGTTCTGCGTTGTCTCCCTTTAGTGCATTGTACTCTTTCTTCGTATTTTCACGATCTTCCAAGAGTGCTTTTCGGCGTTTTTCGCCTTCAGAAGCTTTTTTTTGACCTTCTCAGTTCAGTCTGAAGTTCTGTGCAGTGGAAAGTGGTGTTGGTGTGCAGGCTCTTTTCTTTCTCGATGTCGGCCATAGCAGTCTGAACCATAAATTCAAGATGCTCGACTTCAGCTTCCAATTTTCTTTCTCTTTCTTCAGCCTAGGAGAGTCGGCGTAGGATTTAGTCGGTAACAGCAGTGGCCTAGGAGCACAGGGAAAAGGAATTAAATAATGATTTTAATGTGCGCGTTCGGAGGTAGGATTAAACTAGAAATATTTACCCGGGTTTGGTGCAAGTCGTTGAAGTTTATGAGCTCATGGAGACTTGCTCCCTCAAACCTTTCGTCATCTCTGGGAAGAACGAAGTGCTCGAAGAGGTTGATCGGGAAGTCTTTCGCGTTTTTGGGCCATAACATTGCCGAAGTAGGAGACTCTCATATGTGGCTGGGAGTTGGTGAAGAATGTTGGGGAGAAGGTGGAGGAGATTGATGATCAGAGGAGGTTTCGGTATGTTGTTTTTTGGTTGAGGGTTCAGACGAAGGACCTTCGAGCTCTTTTCTCTTTTCTGTTTGTGTTTAGTTCGGCTCAAGGGTTGAGGTCGGATCGTTGGTTGGGGTCGAATCCACTACAGGAAAATAGGGCTATGTCGATGGTATGGGTCCGTCAAAATAGACCCTAAAACCGTCGCCATAGGCTATGCCGACGGTACCCTCACCGTAGCCGATAGTGTCGTGGCCATAGACCTATGCCGACCCTATACCGACGGGTCTATTGTCGCCATAAAATTTTCCCTACTAAGTTTTAGAGCCCAAATGCCGACGGTATTGTCCTTAATACCGACGGATTCGTACCGTCGGTAAAAAATGCTATAGCAACGGGTGTTATTTCGTCGGGGTTTAGGGTGCCCTAAGGCGACAACATGTACCGTCGGCGTAGAGCTAATGTCACCTATGGTTTATAACATTATGACGACCACAGTACCGTCGGCATAGAGCTAATGCCATCTATTGGTAATAATACTATGGCGACCACAATACTGTCGGCATAGACCTTTCTTTTTCACATTCTATTATGCTGGTAGTTATTATATTATAAACCTGTTTATTTAACACCACATACATTAAACTTAAAAGTCAACCAATCTCAAATATTAATTATATAAATTCACTGTGCATACACAACCATAACAAGTAATTATATAGTTAAGCTTAATAAAAATTATCTAAGATTTAAGTTAGCTATACAAAAGATATACCAATTCACTTGTAGCTTAAATTTACATATTTGCAAATGCTTGACAAAAGGTGCCATCAACATTAATGTTCCTACTCAGATGATTCACTTGTAGCGTGCGTCGACATATGGATTGGTAAGATACTTGAACAAAAGGTGCATAAATAATCCTACTCCGTATCACTTGTAGCTTCATATATAAAACTTTAATTCTAAGATATATACTTTAACAAAAGACACTGAGCATCACTAAGCATCACCCAAGTTTATGGTTCTGGATTGTCCCTACAACAAAACACAAGATATGCAAATAATTAGAATATTAACGAGTGATAAAAGCCAAGCTACATAACAAATTAAGTAATAGAATAAAAAAATCAAGTTGGAAGATATTTAATAAACATATGACAAGCAGTGATGGCATGTAGCTGTGTTGATATGCTAACTATTTATAAAGTGCAAAGTGTGTTACCTTTTTAAAAAGAAATGCTGCAAAATTCAAACTTTATTGATATGCTAACTATTTATAATTATGAACCAGCATAATAACTTGATCAAACAAAGAACATTCACATTTGATACAGTGCCTAGCACTACTATCCAAGCCACAATATATATCAGCCCTATTATAAGCTATTGAAGTCTAGGAAGATTCCATTAGTACCAATCTATTATACTCTTACTACCATATGACAAACTAGTCTATAATATAATCATCATATTATTATGTTGGGAAGATACTAATGCAAATAAAAAAATGAAGGAATATAATTAACAATACATGCTAAATTCAATAAGTTGAAGAGCATTCTTTCATTAAGTTGAAGAATGTTGTTCTACAGATTCAAGTGCACAACAAAACAAAATATATAAGTACAAAAAATAGATACAGTCAATGCCATGTTTATTATAGGCAATCTCATGGATGACATGGCCATTCTGTAAGGGTTGTGGATACAAACTCAAATTCTAGGATGTAGAAAACAAATCAAGTTAGTGGCAACTTACTATTCTAAAGCATGTTTATCTTTTCCATAATTGATCTTATAGCATAAATGAAAAGTAACATACATTCACTATCAATAGGTTCTTGAAACTAATAGAATTTGGTGGTTGCTCAACATAGGACATCAACAAAAAACTTTTCACCAAAAAGAGCAACCAGAGATCATTACAGGACCAATAGTAATGGTAATATAACACTATTAATGTTGCTGCATAGGAGCTAGAGAATTGCAATATGCAGATCCTACAACACTTACTAAATTATCTTAAAACCAATAGACAATTCAACAAATATGAACAAATTAGCTTTCACAACGTCAATTGAATTTAAAATATATATATGACGTAGGCCATTGATCATCCAATTAAATACTACTCTATTCAAAAATTAAAAAGCTGGAGAGGAAACTAATTGTACCGGTGATGAAACTAAGCAACTTCCTTCCTGTTTATATCTAAAAGTTTATAAAGGGGCAAAACTAATGTTGCATGGTTCGCAAGCTCGCATAGATTTTGACCAAATGTAGCTAACCAATGTCAAGAAGGCAGACATAACCGGGAGAAAGTAAAATACATTGAATCATCGACAGAAGAATATTGTTCAACTAAAGTAAGACACAAAAATATATAAGAGAAGTAACAAAATGATTGCAGCATATATGACATTGGGTTCAACATGTTTAATAAATAAAGAGGTAAAACTAATTTCACGAAAGCTAAAGATTTAAACTCAGAATTGGGGATGCAGGCAATGGGCATATTGTTTCTCATATATATAGTGTCAAAACATACAAAATGAATATCAAATCAGCCTAAAACTCTTAAAAAGTTAAATTTACTAGTTATTGCATAATTTTTTAGGTAGCATAAATGATAAGATATAGTTTTGGAGGCAAAAGATGAAATAAGCCTTTATATCTTACCGTTGCAGACTTGTGGATTGTACCATCCTTTCTAGTATAAGATACGATAAACAATTCACCACGAGTTGGACCTTTCCCATCTTTATTCTTCTCGACCTACCAAGTTATGGAAAAAGAAAAGGAATGAAATTAAATAAAACCTTGGAAAGTAAAATCATTCACATCTAGTGAACAGCTAATTTTAGAATGACCTTTGGCTTTGTCTTCTTCGAAGAATCATAGTCTGCACGTATCTTAAGAACAGTCTCTTTATCATCACCAAGTACTACTTCAGTGCACTTTATAGGAAATGCATACCTGCATACAGTAAAATAACTTTATAGTATTGAGCCTACAACTGAAGTGCACAAGCACATAAAGATTAGCAAGTGGACCTGAATAGGACATTTTTCAAGGAACAAGCCCATAGTAATCCTTAGAATCTTTAATTTGAAAATCAGTGCGCTCAATGTACACAACACTGGAAAAAGGAACCTACAATGACGTAAAAGTTGAACTTGATTAAAATACCATAACATCTAAGAGTTGTCTGTGATAGAATTGACAAAGGAACAGACAAATTCATTAAGGATTCTATTTCATGGTAATGTATTAAGAAGTGAAACAGACATGTTCAAAAGATGAAAACAATATCATTTGGGAAAATATATTACTAACTTTAGCTTAGAGAGGATTGCTCACCTTGTAAAGAGAAGATGAATCATCTGTTTGGGCATCGGGCCATTTCTCCGCATCAAGATCCATTACTGAACCCGCTTCCATGTTGGTGATAACAACCTAAACGGAGGAAGGACACTGAAAATTGGTCGAAATATCACAATTTAGAAGGAATGGTCATAAAATAGAATTTAAACAAGACTCAGACCTTAAGTGGATTTATCACAACCATTTTACGAGGGGACGTTTTCTTTAGTTCTTCCCTTATATGGTACTCAAGGCAGTCCAAACGTATCATACTACAATCACTGCAACACAGAATATCAATATACAATTATAGTAAACAGGAATGACCATAAGAGATCGATGGTGGGTGAAATATCGAGTTTGTGGTAGAAGGAAATGAAGGAAATGATATGGATGTAGGAGTTTGGCACTAGTTTGGTGAAGCCGACTCCAATGAACCCTAGGAGGGTAATGATGAAGGTGTGAAGAGGTAGTCGAACCCTGTATTTGAGGGCACTTAGGGAGATGGCGGTCCACCCATTAAGACGATGGTACATCCGTTCGATGTGGAGCGGGGCTCGGATTTCATAGGTGGCCGGAATACGATATTGCTCTCGTATTCCGGCAAGGTCTTGGGGGGGGCGATTGTGGAGGCGGTGTTGATATGGGTGAAGGACTATTCGTTGGAATATTCTTTTATCATCTTTAGATTGTCAATTTCGGCCTTGGATGGGCCTGATGGCGGTGGTGATGGTAGGGTTTACCACAGTGGGTGTTGGGGTGTAAGAAGTGGTGATTCCGAATGTGGATGAAGCGGTAGGAGTCGGGGTATTTGGGGTAGCTATTGGAGAGTAATAGGGTAAATTGATTGGAAGGTATTTTCGACGGGAAAACATGGGTTGCAGGTAGGAGGTAGAAGTCGCAGAGAGGGAGCACGAATAGTTTTGAGATCAAATCTGAAATATGACGGTTGATTTTGGAGGAAGAAGTGGTTTTGAATTGTTTAACCTTTGGGCTCCACGCGGTTTTCCAAAAACGGCGTAATAAGTGGGTTGAGTAATAATGGTGGCCGGGGCCTGGTAAGGCATACTGGGTACGTTACCAAAGTATCTGATTTTGGGCCTTATGTTTGCACGTTTAATTATTGGGCTTTAAATAATGAACTCTTCCATTAAATATACCATTGTAATGAAAGACTGAGTGGCAATGTTAGGATGTGTTTATTTAGGCCAGTGGATACGGTGGACCATAGTCTACGTGGAGGAATATTCCCACGTAAGAGTCTGTTTGGGCAGTGATAGAATATTAAAGAATCCTAACTGTATTTAATTTCCAACTCCTAAGGAAAGTGTCAGGATATGATTCAACTTTCTTCCTTTAAAGAGATTCAGTTTGATCCCATTAAGGTATCTAACCTAATGAGGAGTTTCATTTCCATACGGGGACGGGCATGAAGTTGGTGGTGTGATCATTATACATATAAGGCTAAACCCTAATTCACAAGTAATATTCAACTTTCAGCACTAAAGCATTAAGCCTACATTGTTAAACATTATTCAGTCTGTACTTATTCTCACACCGGAGCTATCCCTCGGCCAGGCCGTCAACTCTCCGAGTGTGGTTTCGTTTTTGTGCAGAATTGGACGCACAGTTTGATGATTGGGCGCCGAATTTTGGCGTTAACACCCAACATAGCTTATTTTATTTTTCAATTGTCCATAAGCTTGGCATTCGGGTATCTGTGATTGGAAATAGTTCAATGTTGCCCGAGTCTATACAAGAATTGATACTTAAAGTGGAGGAGGCTACCAAATCCAACTCAAAGCTCCACCTTATAGGAGCAATTGATTATAATGGACAAACTGACATAACACAAGCTTGCAAAAACGTTGCGAACGAAGTGAAGGACGATCCAGTTGAACTAGAAGACATAAATAAGAGCCTTTTCGAAAAACAACTTCAAACAAAACGTACCAAGTTTCCTAGCCCTGATCTGCTCATACCCGGTGGCTTTGTAGACAAATTGGTAGCTGATTTCGATGGAAAAGACTTTATTTCCTCAAGCTCGTTTCAGAAAAGGAAACATTATGATGGCCATAAGTACTGAAATTGTACCAAATACTTGGTTATTTTTCCTCTATGTTAGTCTTCTAAAGACACCTCGTGTAATCTTCCCTCGTTATTTATGTTTTGATTTGTTGGTTTACATTAGAACAACTTATATGATTTTTGTTTTTTTTTATTAATTCGCAAAATAAACCCATGTGATCGTTAGTGTAAATTTATATTTAAAGTATAATTTTTTATTTTTTATGTTTTTAGAAAAGGTAAAATTTTCATTTAAAAAATTGAAAGGTCAAGATCCAAAAATTATAGATAATGACATCGTTACAAAATATGTCTAATTACAATTTAAATAACTGTGAATATTTTCATGAAACTGCTAAAAACCAGAAAAATTTCGAATAATAGAATATCATTATCTAATTTTGAATGATGATAATTATTCCTTTTAAAGTATAATTAATAGTGTCCTCAGTTGCATATTTAATAAGGCGGTCTCTAATGGTACATTTAATGGTGCAAAGTTGTCCTAAATGAGACAACTTCACCACCAATTAGGTTTAATTGATACTGGTACCGGCTTGAGTGATCTCGGTATTCAGTATGGTACAATCCGGTCCGATAATATACCATTGAACAGGCTTACCCTTAAGTTCGCCTTCAAAAGTCTCAAACAACGAGCTAGGCAGAGTACGAAGCATTGATAGTCATGTATAATGAGTTAACAAAGACCATGGGAGCACGACACTTGCAAGCATTCCCTCCAAGTTGTTTTCCAATTTTGGGCAGAATAGCAAGACAACACACCACAAATGATGAAATACTTGAAAAAGGTCAAAAGAATGGCAGGAGACTTCGAGAAGTTCACCATGCAACACATACTTCGAAGAGACAATGTTGTTGCATCTCTCCTGTTATAAAGCCGCAAGCTTCATCAACCGTTTTTTAAGTGTTTTTGTGTCACAACTTAGATTAAATATATTTTAAATTATTACACTTATCTCTATACGTTATCCCGTATTTTCTCCTCCATTTTCTGAATTCTTTTTTCAATAATATTTTGAAGATTAAAGAATTGTTACAAAAGATAGATATAAAATGATATAATTTAATTTAATTATTATCACTAGGCTTATCTATGTACAGTGGATTATCAACTAATTACATTTTTGTCACATCATTTTGTAAGCTATTTTTTATAGGGTTCTTTTATTACTATAACAATATTCTGTTTTTTTTTTCTTGTCGTTCTTAAAAAAGAAAACACTAAATTACAAATTCGAAACATTAACTGCAACTGTAAAATAGGTTTATCTATTTCTTTTTTTTTTCTTCCCCTTCTTCTCTCAGCTGATATTCACATGATTAAATGGATATGTTTTAACTTTATTTGGTGTTATTGACCATTCTATTATTTGTACTTTAAAATAATTTCCTTGGTAAGTTTCTACATCTAAAATCTATATTTCTTTAGTTATCCGGCTATTACCTTTTTGGATATTGTTCTTGAATTTTATTTTTTTGTTCTAGAATTTTATCTTTTTGTTTTGGTTTTGTAATTCAATCTCAGTTACATGTGTTTGATACTCCTGTTACATGGACATGAAGTCGTTTGAAGCATGATACACTGAGATTTTATCATCTATTTGTAAATTTAGTATCATAAGTAATTTGTAAAATAAAATAAAATTTACTATAATTAGTTTGTTAAGTGCTTCAATCACCATCAGGCAGAGATTGGTAACTTCTGGACCTTCACCATCATTGGAATCAGAATTTGATTCATTCTCACTTTGGCTCCAAGAGCCCTCAGCAATTGGGCCCTTGTCATTGTTTTGGTACTTCTTGTAAGATCTCTTATCCTTCTTAGAATATTCTTTCTTCTTGTCCTTCTTGAACACATCTCTTAAGGGCTTGATGCAATCAGTTATGTAGTAGTCTGGCCTTCTTGCAGTTGTAGCAGAAATCCTTAGAAGAATCTTTCTTCTGTTGGTTGTCACTCCTTCTGTAACTGCTACGGTTGTAGTATACTTTACGATCGTCTATTGACTTAAAATCTATACATCAGATTTACTCAACGAAATAGATCAACCTAAGTCCTTTTATACCATTAATATTATAAGGATTTTACAAAAGTTACTGATTACAAATATACATTATATCATCATCAAATTCAAAATATGCATTGTACTAACAATATGTATCATGTATTTCAAATCAATTTGAGGTAAAGAAGTTGTAGAAAAAATGATTAATAAAAATTTATTTTGTTGTAAGATATTAATGTTATTATCATTATTTATTAATAATTATTTTTTATAACATTTTAGCATAAAAAATAAATTATTTTTTATAAAAATGCATATTAAAATAACTCGTGCTTAATAATAATAAATATCTTACAACGAAAAAAATTTGCATTAATCATTATTTATACAGCTCCTTTACTTCAAATTGGTTTGAAATACATTATAACGCCCTCAAATTCGGGTCTTTTACCACCCAATTTGAGTCGCCAAAATACATACTACAACACACAAATTATCTTATTCAAAATATTACCATGTCGTATATAGTACGACTGTATTCACACCCAAATTATTACAGTGTCATATAAAATACGGCAACACACATTTTAAGTCCTCAGTATAATTATTATGCCATACTATTCTGTAACTTGATGAGGACAACCACTAATTCGGAATATCACTCTATACCCCTGTTTTCCCTACTAGCCCTAGCTACACTCTTATTTCTTGAAAGGAATTGTGAAGCAAAAAGGTGAGAACAAATAGCTCAGTAAAGAATATTATGACTAAGATAAATAAATTATCAATAGCCTTCAACAGTAATAAATCAGAGATTTAAAGATAATATAAGTTTTCAACAAATAACTGTAGCAGAATGAACACTCTATTGAAAGAGTCAAATAGATCATAATGTCTACTAACTTCTCCAATTGAAAAATTCAACATCAATATTTTATCCTTGTAATATGAATCAACAGTTCTTCTTTGTACCTAGGACAAAGAGAACTTTCAGCACTTGTCTTTACTTGTAACACCAAAAATAATAGTTATACCAATTCACAATTCTTGTTCATAATCATGCCAATCAATTCATTTTTGCACATAGGCCAAAGATATTCATTTGTAACACTCATAGTCATGATCATGTCAATCAACAATTCATCTTTGCACTCAGGCCAAAGATATTCATTTGTAACACCCATAGTCATGAACATGCTAATCAACTCATCTTTGCACTTCGGTCAAAGATATTCATTTGTAACACCAATGGTCATGAACATGTCAATTAACTCATCTTTTCACTCTAGCCAAAGATATTCATTTGTAACACCAATGGTCATGAACATGTCAATCAACTCATCTTTGCACTCCGCCCAAAGATAATCTCAACAACTTAGTTTTAATAATTATTACGAATCAATGATATAATGAATGGACATAAATAATCAGAATAATGAGATAAAGAATAAACATTAACGATTTTCAATTTAATTTATCCAGAGTCCAAATTGTCAACACGATATCAAAAAAATCGATTAGAGTTCTTGATAAAGTATACAGTTCAAGAAAATATAAAGTTCTTAGTTCAAATATAATAATTTAAAATTTAATAGGAAGATTTAGGTCAAAAGATAATTGATTTAGTACCAACTATTAAGAAAATTCTAATCATTTCAGGAATTTCCACCATTTAATTATAAAGCTGTAAAACGAAAAATACTTTCTTATCATAATATGGAGTATGAAAAAAAAATGATATTCTTTACTTTAGTACGAACTAGATGTTGCTTTTTATGAGGTTGATCAACTTGAACAGTTCTTGCACTCTTATGTTTATTTTCTTGTTATCTCTCTACCTTACTAATGCTCAAACTTGAAACTTTTCTCTCCCTACTTCACTTGCTGTGTTTTTGGTGTTGTGATAGTGTGTTTTGTTGCTCATCCGAGCAACCTATTTATACTGAAAATTGAGGAGACAACTGGTACACACGCTTTGATAAAATAACAAAATGAGCTATATAAACATGATGGTAATGGAATTTGTGGTCATCACACATAGGAAATTAAATCAACTTGTACATGGTTTTAACAAAATTTATTTGTTAATTGAGTTGTGGTCCAGACTACTTTAGGAAAAGTAGAGTGTCGGCAAGTCCTGCCAAACTTACTTTTGTAAAAAGAAAATAATTGAAGAAACATCTACTTATCATACTTATCTTTAATCAACACCTTTTATTCAACAATTATTTACACATTTTCAATCTTTCAATAATTATTCACAATTATTATTATAGACTCACAATATTGTCAACTGGTCTAATTATATCATATCAAATAATATGAGTTAATGTGTCGTGAAAATTATTGATTTAATAATATGAAATACTGTGCAGTTGTTATTGTGGCAATTATTGAGTCAATAATATGAAATACTATGTAGTTGTTACTGTAACAATTATTAAGTCAATAATATGAAGTATTGTGCAATACCGTGTGATGTTGCGAAATGTCGTTGCCACTGTAGAATACCGTGTGTTACCCGTTGACAATTTTTATTAAAAAGGTTATTTTTATCTTTTTTCTGCATCCGACAATATTTCGTTGTGGGGCCACCAATGATTGGTTATATTGGCGCCGTCGTACTTTTACCTAATATTCCCGGCAAAACGAATATTCACCGACAAAACGAATATTCTCCGACATACTTTTATAATTTGCACTTATTACCCTTAACTTTATCATTATATTAATTTAACACCTTACTATTTATAATGAAAATTATAAGAAAAATTAAACTGAGTAATAACACTCGTTTTCACAATTTTACTTTAACAAAATACTGTTTTTATTTTTATCATAACTCCTTCGTTACTTATTTGTTTTCTGATGAGTGGATTTGATACCTACGAATCAGGTATTGTTAAGCTTAATTATTGCTATCGTTAAGTATTTGTAGGATCATTTTATTTATTTTTGGTGTTTATTTTTGTAGTATGGAGCTGGAGGGGCATACCTGTCATTTTGGTGAAGAAAAGAATTAAAGAATTATTAAAATTGAGCATAATAGCATTTTTGTAAATCTGTGGTCCAAGCCAAGCGCCTAGGCACTTGGAATTATACTAAGTTGAATGCCTAGGCGCTCTAGTGCGAATTGTGATGAATTTTTGTGTAGCTGAGATGGAATTGGAAGCCAATCAGGAATTGGAACGAATTAAAGAAGATTAGGAGCAAACCCAGTTTCATTGGTGTTTCATTTAAATCAATTTACTTCCCATTTAATTTAATTAATTAATATGAATCATTAACCCAAAACTCTAGCTTTACAGTATTCATGCACTTCTTCCGAAATATGCGTAAACAAATCCTTCTAAATCCAGCAATTAAGCAACAGATTTACAAGGAACACTCTAATCAATTAACTCACTATATTCCTATGTGAATTATGTTAATTAGGGTTTTTAAGCATAAGTTCTTTCAATGGTTACAAACGACACGTAGGTATTTGTTAGGTTTGTATATACGCAAGCATGCAATCAAATTACATAAATAAAGCGGAAGCACGATAAAACGGATTCTAAAATTTTAATACAAACCATCACCATGATATATCCTTGTGTTCAATTATCAATTTAAACGAAAGAGAAAGAGAATAAGAATTATACACTCGTAGATCAAAGCTTCCTCGGGTACAAGTTCAACTCCTAGTCCTTCGTGTTCTCCTCGAATTCCACCGATGAAATTCCTTCCTTTGATCAACGTTAGCCACCCAAGTGTTTGGCCTCTAGAGGTGATCCACCAAGGAAGAATAGGTATTCAAGAAGTTGGGTATAGGCAAAACCCTAGTTTCTATCTCTATAGAAATTGCAAGTACTCTCCACAATCTAATGCAAGAGTGTGTAACCCTAATCTATGATAAGACTCCTCTTATTTATAGATGTAGGAAAACCATTCCCTAAACTATTTAGGATTAGGGTTTCTATTATAATTAAACTCCTTTAATTAATTATGCTCCTAATCCAATTAGAAATCCATGTGAGAGTACTTCTATTAATTAATTCCCAATCCCTATTAGGAATTAAATAATAGTAATAGTAATAATAATAATAATAAGACTCCTCTTATTAATTTATATTTAATATTTCCAAAATATTAAATAATAAATATTAAGCTATTTAATTTATTCTATCTCCATAGACTAAATTAAATACACTTAACTTATTATTACAATTATGCCATTTACTTCTTAAATAAATATTTTTCTTTTGCGGTGTGACCCTTTAGGTTCTCCATATTAAACCGGTTGTGAATAAATCAATTAGAACAATTTTAATCTTATTTAAATAAATAAATTAAACTATTTAATTCATTTAAATAAATAATATTTATTCTACAACAAGGGTAAGCCCCCTTAGCGATCAACGACTTTCCAGATAATATAGATTTCAATATTAATCACAAAAGAACCTTTCAGTGAATAGTTACCGTACAATTCAATCCTTCTACCATACAATGTCCCAATTAAATATAAGACTTGGAATTACTGTCAAGTCTTATTTTATTTAATTATATGTATTCCGATTCCCAAATGCACAACTCTAAATAATGCAAATTAGAAACTCCTTTCTAATTTCATTCTGCCTTGGCCAAGGACTACTGAGTTGTCATTTATCGAATCACATAGGACATTCACATCTTTTACTAGATGAGATAGATTCTTTGTTGATCATTCACCTATCTCCATGTACAACTTATTATACCCAATCATACCCTTTGATATACCCTAAATATCTTAAGGGACATGTCAAAGTATAACTCATCATACACAAGATACTATGATGATCTCAAGTCCAAGGATCACTTGTACTACTATCACTAGAGGAATTCCTATTGACAGGCGAGTAAAACTCCATTAGGTATTCCTTAGCGAGCCACGTTCAGTGTACTTATTCTCCAATAAGCACTTACATACTTGTTTTAGTGTCTCCACACAAATGATTATGAGATCAATCATCCTCTTCCTAAGAGCAAGCAACGTACGTACTAATCTATCCGGATTCACTAATCCCTTTTTAGTAATACAACGATTAGGAACAATTTTAGTTTGTGAGCTATCTAGAATTTAGATCTCATTAGCATGATCACCATCATGATTCTAAAAGCATTGCTCAAAATTATGGTTTTATCACATTTAATATAACAGCACTATGTAGATAATGTAAAATGCCTTTTAAGAAAATCAATTCTTTTATTAATAAATGAATAAGATTACAAAGTATTACATCATATCAAATATGATTGGCTTGTGTGCATGTTACTTTCAATCTCCCACTTGCACTAAAGCCAATCCCATGGTATCTAATACCCATCTTCTCTAAGTGACGATCAAACTGCTGTTGTGTTAAAGCTTTAGTAAATGGATCTGCAATGTTGTCTTGAGAGTCCACATGCTCCAGGGTGACATCTCCTCTTTCAATGATCTCTCTAATCAAATGAAACTGCCGCAATACGTGTTTGGATTTTTGATGAGACCTGGGTTCCTTAGCCTGCGCAACAGCTCCGGTGTTGTCACAGAATAAAGGTACAGCTCCTCTAATGCTAGGAACCACTCCAAGTTCAGTTATGAACTTCTTCATCCAAACAGCTTCCTTTGCAGCTTCACTTGCAGCTATGTACTCTGCCTCTATCACTGAATCAGCAATTGTTTGCTGCTTGGAACTTTTCCAACTCACTGCGCCACCGTTTAAGGTAAACACGTACCCTGAAATGAATTTACTGTCATCTTGGTCCGTTTGAAAACTTGAGTCTGTATAGCCCTCTAATTTCAATTCGGACCCACCGTAGACAAGAAATACATCCTTAGTTCTTCTCAAGTACTTTAGGATATTTTTCACTGCCTTCCAATGCTCTTCTCCTGGATTTGACTGATATCTGCTTGTTACACTAAGTGTATGAGTGACATCTGGTCTAGTACATATCATACCATACATGATAGATCCTATTGCTGAAGCATAAGGAATCTTACTCATACGGTCTCTCTCCTCAGGTGTCTTTGGGGCCTGTTTCTTGGAGAGATGTATTCCATGGCTCATCGGTATGGGACCTCTCTTGGAATCTTCCATGCTAAACCTCTTTAGCATTGAGTCAATGTACTTTCCTTGGGTCAAGCCAAGCATCCTTTTAGATCTATCTCTATAGATTTTTATCCCCAAAATATAGGATGCCTCACCCAAGTCCTTTATGGAGAAGTGTTTAGATAACCAAATTTTGATCGACTGTAGCATAGGAACATCATTCCCTATCGGTAATATATCATCAACATATAATACAATGAATGATATAGCGCTCCCACTAACCTTCTTGTACACACAAGGTTCATCCTCATTTTTGATAAAATCAAACCTTTTGATTATCTCATCAAAACGGATGTTCCATCTTTGAGAAGCTTGCTTCAATCCATAAATGGATCGTTGTAGTTTACAGACTAGGTTTGTTCCAACCTTTGAAACAAAACCCTCTGGTTGTATCATATATACATTTTCCTCAAGCTCTCCATTGAGGAAGGCCGTTTTCACGTCCATTTGCCAGATCTCGTAGTCATAATAAGCTGCAATTGCAAGCAAAATCTGAATGGACTTGAGCATAACTACTGGTGAGAAGGTTTCATCATAGTCAACTCCTTGTCTTTATTTGAAGCCTTTTGCAACCAGTCGGGCCTTATAGGTCTCTACCTTGCCATCTGCTCCAGTCTTTCTCTTAAAGACCCATTTACACCCAATAGGCTTAATGCCCTCAGGTGGTGAAACCAAAGTCCATACTTGGTTTTCATACATGGAGTCCATCTCGGATTTTATGGCTTCTAGCCATTTCTCTGAGTCTTTACTACTCATAGCCTCTTCGTAAGTTAATGGATCATCATCATCTATGATGTGTACCTCATTATCATCATCTACGATGAATCCATACCTCTCAGGTATCTTCGGTACTCTTCCAGATTTACGAATAGGTTGTGGTACAGTAGGTTCTTCTACTTGGTCAGGTACCCGACTTTGATCCGGAGTAGTTTGTGGTTCTTGAACTTCTTCAAGATATATCTTACTCCCATTAACCTCTTCAAGGATAAACTCATTTTCCAAGAAGGCAGAGTGTTTTGCGACAAACACCTTTTGATCCGTAGGATGATAGAAATAATACCCTGATGTTTCTTTAGGGTATCCCGCGAATCTACATTTGTCAGATCTAGTCTTCAGTTTATCATGCTCAAACCTTTTGACATAGGCTGGACAACCCCAAGTCTTAACATGCTTAAGATTTGGTTTTCTCCCTGTCCATATCTCATATGGAGTCTTTGGGACAGATTTGGTAGGTACCTTGTTAAGTAGGTATGCAGCCGATTCTAGGGCATAACCCTAGAAGGATACTAGAAGGTCGGTAAAACTCATCATGGAACGAACCATGTCCAACAATGTTCGATTTCTCCTTTCAGATACACCATTCAACTGTGGTGTTCCTGGTGGAGTCCATTATGAGATTATACCATTTTCTTTGAGACAATTGAGAAACTCATTGGTCAAGTATTCCCCTCCTCGATCCGATCGAAGAATCTTAATACTCTTACTATTTTCTTCTTTACTTCACTTCTGAATTCTTTGAACTTTTCAAACGATTCAGATTTATATTTCATTAAATACATATATCCAAATCTAGAATGATCATCAGTGAAAGTAATAAAATAAGAATGCCCTCCTCGTGCATTCGTTGTCATAGGTCCACATACGTCTGTGTGTACCAACGCTAACAACTCTGTAACTCTTTCTCCTTTTCCACTAAAAGGAGATTTAGTCATCTTACCCATGAGACAAGATTCACAAGTTGGATATGATTCGTAATCAGATAGCTCTAAAAGCCCATCTTTATGCAACTTGGTTAATCTTGTTTCATTGATATGACCGAGTCTATAGTGTCACATAAAAGTATAATTAACATCATCTCTTTTTCTTTTCTTAGTTTGTTCAATTTGAAGTATATTTTCATGTAAGTCAAGTATGTAAAGTCCATTCAGTAGATTGCCAACACCATATAAAATATTTTTATAATAAATAGAACAACTATTGTTCTTTATTATAATATCAAAACCATCCATATCCAATACAGAAATTGAAATAATGTTTCTAATGAGTGTTGGAACAAAATAACAATTATTTAAACTAATGGACTTGCCCGTAGGCAGTGCTAAACGATAAGTTCCTACAGCTAATGCAGCAACCTTTGCTCTATTTCCCACTCTAGGACGACTTCATCCTTGTTCAGCTTTCTACTTCTGCTTAGTCCCTACATATTATTACATATGTGAGAACTACATCCGGTATCCAATACCCAAGTAGAATTTTGACTTTCAGAAAAATTAATTTCAATCATGAACAAACCTAGATCGGAAGTCGAAGCTTCTCCAAGCTTCTTTTGGTCCGCAAGATACTCCTTGCAGTTCCTCTTCCAGTATCACGGCTTATTGCAATGGTAGCAAAATCCTTTGCTATCTGGATCAGGTTTCTTTTTATCTTTTCTCTTCGCCTTGCCCTTAGCCTTCTTGTTTTTCTTCCTTTCAGAAGATACCTTGGGCCTCTTCCTTTTCTTGGAAGAGTCATCCACTAGTAAGACTTGGTTTTTGTTAGATGAGAAGTGACCGTCAGCAGTTTTCAGCATGTTAAGTAACTCAGTCAAGCTGACGTCCAACTTATTCATGTGAAAATTCACAACAAATTGTGAGAAGGTGTCCGGGAGTGACTGCAAGATCAAATCTTGACTTAACTCCCCATCCATCACGAACCCAAGCTGTCCACGTTGTTCAATCAGATTGATTATCTTAAGGACATGAGTCTCAATAGCAGTGCCCTCGGTCATACGAGATCGGAAGAGCTCCTTAGATATCTGATATCTAGCAGTCCTACTTTGCTCACCATATAACTCTTTGAGGTGCAGCAATATAGTAGGAGCATCCATAGTTTCATGCTGACGTTGAAGCTCGTTACGCATGGATGCGAGCATGATGCATTGAGCCAAGATTGCATCATCTTGTCACTTTCTGAAAGTAGTAATCTCTTCCTCAGAGGCTATTTCTGCAACATTTGCAGGGACTGGCGAATTTAGGACATAAGAAATCTTTTCAGCAGTGAGAACAATTCTCAGATTCCTTAACCAGTCCGTGTAATTCGGTCCGGTCAGTTTGTTAGCATCAAGTATGTTACGCAGTGATAGTGAGTTTGATATTTTTAAATTCTGCATGTGAAATAGATAACATTTTAGCATACATTCATTTTATTAATCATCAAAATAAATTAGGTCTTTATTTAAATTGGTATCTCTCACTTTTTCATCAAACTATATTACCCTCATTATATAGTTTGGCAATTCTAATTAAAGATTTGCTAGTGAGAATAAAAATCCCATTTCAAATGTATATAGCCTTGTGGTAACACAATAAACGATATATAAATAAATAGGTAGACAACTATTGTCAATTACATCACTATGTAACTACTTGTATTTTGCGTCTTAGATTATTTTGATCAAGTGGTAACACATCCGAATCAAAATTATCCAAGTTAAGTCCAACCTAGCACTTCCATATATGTGAAGAGAAAAATACCGTCCTTGTGGTGACACAACAAAACAGTAATGTTCAATTCCTTAATAAGCATCAAATGTGATAATGCAACATCTTAAATATTTAATATGTGCCTTGTGGTGACACAACAAACTCATATTAAATATTTAATACTCTATTGCTTTACCATGCTAGAAGGCGACGTTCGATATTCCAAATATCTTTGAACGCTTAGGACTTAATATGATTTCTTTGAGGGGTTTATTATTATTAGTCTCATCTTGTTTAGCGCGCATGCACATATATATATAAAATATAAAATACGCGTCATATTATTTAACATGCGAAGCATGTTGGATAATATATAATATATATAGTAAACATGCACATATAGAATACTATATTCTACTCGGATTGATTATGGACTTTTATTCTAGTTTGGTTCACTAGAGCCACCAAGTGAACCAAAAGGTCAAACCTAGGGTGCAAGAATTAAATTTAAATATAACTATTACATTTAAACCCGGGCTCCAATACAAACGGGTCTTCAAGCGCTTCTCGCTCCTTTGTCTCCAATTCTTCAAAATTAATTCTAACTAGTCCGATTACAAAAAACTATTTACAATAAATAGAAACCTTGATCAGCAGTCAAGAGGAAGTACATAGGAGGGAGATAGAATTTACATTAAGAAAAATTAGAGAAGACGAGGTACGCAGACCCCATTTATAAAAACCCATACATTCAAGCATCCTCTAAAATAATTCCAATCACACATTGGTCAATAGTCCATAATCAATCCCTATTTATTATCATACATATCTTTATATGTATCAATAAATAACATTCATCTCATGAATAATAAAACCATTCCATATATGCATTGATATCAATTAATGGGCAAAAGTTTTGCTAATATTTAGTTTTGAAACAAAATAAACTCTTTTATTTTAATCAAAAACCAAATTCAAATTAAACTCCTTTAATTTCAACAATCTGAAATCCTATTCCAGATAAAATAAACATCTTTATTTTAAACTTTTATCAATTAAATAAACCATTTATGTTAATTGAGAAAAACAAAAAAATTCAAATTCTGCATACCTGCGCGGTCGCGCTCCAAATTGAACTAGGAGCGGCGCGGCTAAGCTGCACCCCAAAAATGTTTTTCTGGGTTCAGGCACGGCCGCGCTCCAGAATGAACTAGAGGCAGCGCGGCTACGCCGCGACACTGAATCAGAAAAAAAAAATTTCAGCCCAAAAAATCCGATTGTATCGCATATCAATTCATACATGAAATCATCACAATCAATAATTAACACAAGGATTAGGCTCTGATACCACTATTAGGTTTGTATATACGCAAGCATGAAATCAAATTACATAAATAAAGCGGAAGCGCGATAAAACGGATTTTAAAATTTTAATACAAACCATCACCATGATCTATCCTTGTGTTCAATTATCAATTTAAACGAAAGAGAAAGAGAATAAGAATTATACCCTCGTAGATCAAAGCTTCCTCAGGTACAAGTTTAACTCCTAGTCCTTCGTGTTCTCCTCGAATTCCACCGATGAAATTCCTTCTTTTGATCAACGTTAGCCACCCAAGTGTTTGGCCTCTGGAGGTGATCCACCAAGGAAGAATAGGTATTCAAGAAGTTGGGTATAGGCAAAACCCTAGTTTCTATACATATAGAAATTGCAAGTACTCTCCACAATCTAATGCAAGAGTGTGTATTTATATATATACATATTTTTTTCTAATTTTCTGATTTTTTTTTTATTCCCCCAAACTTATTTTCTTGCTTACTTTTGCCTTCATAGATGTTTCACTGATTTTATTACATTTTATCCCAAATTTCTCACCAGAAGCAGATTATATGAGGATTTAAATCAAATTGATCATATAGTCAACTATGTGCTCCCTTTTCTAACATAAATTTTAGAGAAGCATAATTAACTTCACAGTTCAAGTCATCACTCTAGAATAGCTTTCAATTCTTTTCAAGTTTCAAATTATCACTCAAGTTTTATCATTGGCCAAAATGAGATAACTATGTCATTCACTATTTAATTCATGCATCTAAATGCGCAACACAACCTAAAATGCATTCACACATTACCACTATTATGCAACATGTATACTATAATAAACCATGCCAAATTAACATAAATAAACACAATGATACTAAACAATCTATATGCACAACTTTTAAAACAAAAATAATGCCACTCCTAAACGTAACTAAAACAATGTCCTCATTGTTAAATAGTACGAGATTAAGAATAGAGGACTTCCCTGACCAATGCACTACTCTTCATCATCAGCATTGTCATCGTCTTCATCACCGTCATCGTCAGGGGGTAAGTCTTGAGGTGGATAAACAGATAGAGGTGGAGGTGGTGGAAATCGATATAGTCTCGCTGCTGGATTCATCCTGCCAAACATCTCTGCCAATGTTGTTGTACAATTAATGTTGTATGCATAAACTTTTGCTTGACGTTGAGTAAGACAAAACTGTTGACAGTCCATTCGGTCAAATCCTTGTTGTATCTGTGTGACCACTAAGTCAATCCGTCTAGTATGATGCCTTAAGTCCCGACGAATGTCCTCAACCAAATTGGGGTGGCTAAACTGGATCCCCAGCATTAATAGGCTGTTCCACAGGCTGCTCCTCCAGCTCCTAGGGAATGATAAATCCCAAGCCTCTTGGGTGTGATTCGCCCCCAGCCCAAATCTTGTACCTTACCATCACAGAATGATCAATCGGGGCTAAGGGCGCCTGTATTGCTTCATCGTCATTCCACTGTACCCCAGACTGTTGACACAAAGCTGTAATCAATGATGGGTGAGGCAGCCCACCAGAAGTCCTCCCTTCAAGTCCTTGCACAATAGACTCATGAATAACTTCCCTGACGTCTACCATTTTCCTTTGGCTATGCAGAACAACAAAGTGGCCCCCTGGTTGATAACATCACTCATATGCTGGTACGACATCAACTTAGCACAAATGAATGCATGCCAAGCTTTTCCATATCTTCTCAGCTTGGACGAGGGGAACTGAACTGCCTCATGTTGATCTGTCAGTTTCCATTTAGTCCCTGGTTCACAAAAGGCTACAATTATCTCACTGTAATCCAAGTCCTGTTGCATTTACTTCGTATACCCATTAACATGGATCGTTTCCAAGCCGTAGTATGCATTAATTGCCTTGCGACCAACATTTACCGATTTTCCACGAACCATCACTGAATTTCCAACGGCTTCTTTAACGTTTGCATAAAATTCCTTTACAATTTTTACCACTGCTGGCTCAGGTTGTGCTGTAAATGCCATTCACTTCCAGCTTCGTATCATTTCAGCAACTTCCCCATCTTCCTGCTCATCCGGTAGCAAGCCACGTTCAGGAATTAAAGTTTTGGCGGATGACCAATTGTGATACCTATAGGAAGCCTGGGGACTCACAAATCTTTTCTTATCATACTTGCTAGAAGTTCCTGAACTCTCCCCTCTGTGTCTTTTGGGAGCCATAAGCAAACTATCACTGACAATGGCCCAAATAGTTGAAAATCTCCTTGTGGCAATTTAGCAAACACTTGGTGGGCAGTGATTAGGTATAGTCTTGTTAAACCCTCCCCCAAACTTGTTTGATACCAAATCTGTGAACAAATAATGCATAATGCCTTTCCAATGCAATAGAACAATGAATTAACTATCTCAACCCCAATTGAGCCAACACAAACTCAATTGGGTTCACAAGCAAAGCAAAGTAAAATAATTCCTTCAAATTCAAGCAAACCAATCCTTATTCAAGCAATTCTAAGTACTCAATGATTAATTATGCAATACTTACTTGAAAATAGGGCTAGAATTGAAGGTTCATACCAAATTGATAGTGTAGCTTCGCGATTTGACTATTGAATTCCAAACTTTCCTTTGTGGCTATGTTAAGAGAAATTCGCGAACGGGTATGGAAGAATGGACGAATATGATGCTTGTAAGCAATGGTTTAGAGCATGTGTTCTGGGTAATTTGCTTTGGGCTAGGGAAAAGCTTCAGGCGATTTGGGTGGGAGGAGAAGAGTAGCGGCGATTTGGGTGAAATAGGAGAGAAAGAGGGATTTAATTTGGTTTGGGATAGGTTTGCCCGACTAGGGCTTATTTGTTTTTAAAGTGTGCAGGTAGAGCACCTAAGCGCTTGGATTTGTGAAGACTGAAGCGCTTAAGCGCTTGGTAGCAGTGTGTGGGTGTTTTGTGCAGCACCTAGGCGCTTGGCATGGCTTGTGTAGGAGCGCTTAGGCGCTTGCTTGTTGCTTAGCATACTGCAATACAGCGCCTAGCCGTGTGGCCCAGGCTTAACTAGAGTGCCTAGGCGCTTGAGCCACACTTGGTCAAATTTCAAGTTCCTTCATGCTAATACCTGCAATCAAATTAACCACCAATCAAAGATTATTTGCAGAAATTTTTTTTTCAATAAATGTAAAAACTAAACTAAAGTGAAGAAAAATAATTAAATAAACTACCCTACTAAAACAAACTATTTTAACTAAAAATAAAAGGAAGTAATCGGAAATCCGGGTTACGCCCCAACTAGTGCTTAGTTTAACGTCCTTAGCCCAACTTTGTCTTTTCTGTTCTAATCAGCAAGGGTAACAGATGTCTTTTCACGATCGATGTGACTCCCATAGTAATGTTTCAACCTCTGGCCATTAACTTTGAAAATACATTTTGAATCTTCCTCTTCAACTTTCACAGCTCCATGAGGAAAAACCTTGGTAATAGTGAATGGACCTGACCACCGTGATTTCAGCTTTCCTGGGAAGAGTTTTAGCCTCGAGTTGTATAACAACACTGTTTACCTCGGTTCAAACTTCCTTTCTATGATTTTCTCTCATGCAACCTTTTAACCTTCTCCTTATATAACTTGGCATTCTCGTATGATTAGAGTCTGAATTCATCCATTTGATTCATTTGCAAGAGGCGCTTTTCTTCCACAGCAGACATGTCAAAATTTAACTTCCGAATAGTCCAATAAGCATTATGTTCCAATTCTACCGGAAGATGGCATGCTTTCCCATATACTAACCTGTATGGTGACATCCCTATCGGTGTTTTATAAGTTGTCCGATATGCCCATAGTGCATCGTCCAACTTGCTTGCCCAATCCTTCTGACTAGGGTTCACTACCTTCTCAAGGATTCGTTTGACTTCATGGTTAGATACCTCAACCTGGCCACTAGTCTGCAGATGATAAGTAGTTGTTATCTTATGAGTGACTCCATATTTAGCAAGAATAGTGGAGAACTGCTTATTGTAGAAGTGTGTGCCCTCGTCACTAATGATCGCACGAGGAGTTCCAAATCTAGAGAAGATATACTTGCGGATAAACTTAACCACTACTTTGGCATCGTTAGTAGGTGATGTTAAAGCTTCCACCCACTTTGAGACATAATCCACCACTAGTAGTATATAGGAATTGCTAAAAGATGAGGGGAAGGGTCCCATGAAGTCTATGCCCCACACGTCAAATAATTCAACCTCTAAAATTGTGTTAAGTGACATCTCGTGTCTCTTTGATATATTGTCAACTTGTTGGCATCTGTCACATTTCAACACGAATACATGGGCATCTTTAAATAGCGTCGGCCAGTAGAATCCATATTATAACACCTTGGATGTCGTCCTTTCTCCCCCGAAATGTCCACCATAGTCAGATGCATGACATTGTTGTAGAATTCTCTCCATTTCATCTTCAGGAACACACCTTCTTATTAATTTATCTACACACTACTTGAATAAGAATGGCTCATCCCATAGATATTGCTTCACATCATGTAAAAATTTCTTTTTTTGTTGGCTGGTCAAATCTGGCGGAAACACATTTCCCACGATAAAATTTACAAAATCTGCGTACCATGGTGTCTCCAACTTTACCGCAAACAATTGTTCATCCGGGAAAAACTCGTTAATCACTGTTTTATAATCCTTATTCAATTCTGAATTCTCTAACCATGATAAATGATCAGTAACCTGATTTTCTATCCCTTTCCGATCCCGGATCTCCAAATCAAACTCTTTCAGCAATAGTATCCATCGAATCAATCTCGGCCTGGCATCCTTCTTAGCTATCAGATATTTAATTGCCAAGTGGTCTATAAACACAATCACCTTGGTCCCAATCAGATATGAACGAAATTTATCAAAGGCATAAACAACTGCTAATAGCTCCTTCTCCGTGGTTGTATAGTTTAGCTGGGTTTTCGATAATGTCTTGCTAGCATAATAAATGGCATGGAAAGTCTTGTCTTTATGTTGGCCGAGAACCGCGCCAATTGCAAAGTCGCTGGCTTGATTAGCTTTTGTTTCAATCTGGTGCTACTATTACGGGTACAGTAATCAACTTTTATTTCAACACTTCAAAGGCTTCATGGCATGCTTTATCAAAGTTAAACGGAACATCCTTCTCCAAAAGACTACATAATGGCTTTGTGATTTTGGAGAAGTCTTTTATGAATCTTCTATAAAACCCTGCAAGTCCCAGAAAACTCCGAATACCCTTAACCGAAGATGGTGGAGGAAGGTTCTCAATGGTTTCAAGCTTCACTCTATCTACCTCGATTCCTTTTGCAGAAACTTTATGACCCAAGATTATCCCTTCTTGAACCATAAAATGGCATTTTTCCCAGTTTAAAATCAAGTTTGTCTCCATACACCTTTTGAGCACAAGAGTGAGATTGTCCAAATAATGATCAAATAAATCTCTAAGAACTGAGAAATCGTCCATAAATACCTCGAGATTACGCTCGACCATATCGGAAAAGATGGCCATCATACATCGTTGAAACGTTGTAGGAGCATTGCATAACCTAAAAGACATTCTTTAGAAAGCAAAAGTACCGTAGGGGCATGTGAATGTCGTTTTTTCCTGGTCTTTGGGTGCTATGGCTATCTGATTGTAACCTGAGTAACCGTCTAAGAGGCAGTAATATACATGTCCTGCAAGCCTGTCTAACATCTGATCGATAAATGGTAAAGGAAAATGGTCCTTACGAGTGGCCTTGTTCAACTTTCTATAGTCCATACAAACCCGTCAACCCGTAACTATCTGAGTAGGGATCAGTTCATTGTTCTCATTTGTCACTACTGTCATCCCCCCTTTCTTTGGCACACATTGAACTGGACTCACCCATGAGCTATCAGAGATGGGATAGATAATCCCTGCATCCAACCATTTTAGGATTTCCTTTTTAACTACCTCTTTCATTATGGGGTTAAGTCTTCTTTGTTGCTCGATAATTGATTTTGCTTCCTCTTCCAGTAGAATCTTGTGTATACAAATTGATGGGCTTATTCCTTTGATATCTGCAAGAGTCCACCTAAGAGCTGTCTTGCCTCAGTACCCTTAGCAGTTTTTCCTCTTGAACTGCATCTAGTGAAGCAAAAATTATAACTAGTAGAGTAAAAGATGAACTAAGATATGCATACCGAAGATAGTTAGGCAGTGGCTTGAGTTCCAAGGTCGGTGGTTCTTCTAATAATGGTTTGACCTTATCTGCTGGCTTTCCTAGGTATTCCAAGGGTTCAAACTTTGGCCTGGCTTGTGTGAATTTTGGAGTTGAATCTAACATCTGGGCCAATTCTAACACAGCTAAGTCATCAGACATGTTCTCGTTCACCAGTGTCGCTTCTAGAGGATCTTTATTCACTGCTTCGATAAATGCTTCCTTAATCGCTCCCTCAATCAAATCAACCATGAAGCATTCTTCGTCTTCCTTCGGAAATTTCATAGCCTTGAACACGTTAAAATTTACCTCTTCATCTTGGACCCTCATTGTTAACTCTCCTTTTTGTATATCAATTATTGTCCTAGTCGTAGCTAAGAACGGGTGCCCAAGGATAATTGGTATATTACTATCCTCCTCAAAGTCAAGAACTATGAAGTCCACAAGGACTATGAACTTGTCTACCTTTACTAATACATCTTCCACAATTCCCTTGGATAGGTAAGAGATCTATCGGCAAGCTGCATAGTGACATTCGTTGGTGTAGCTTCCTTCAACCCAAGCTGTTGATAGACCGATAATGGCATAAGGTTGATACTAGCCCCCAAATCACACAGACATCGCCTAAAGAACTGAGTTCTAATTATGCACGGAATGATGAAGCTACCTGGATCCTTCAACTTTGGTGGCAACTTCCTTTGCAGCATGGCATTACATTCCTCCGTCAACGCTACTGTCTCAAATTCCCCTAGCTTCCTCTTTCTTGCTAAAATATCTTTCATGAATTTGGCATAGCTGGGCATTTGTTCTAGAGCATCTGCGAATGGGATATTAATCTGCAGCTTTTTGAACACTTCTAAAAATTTTGAAAACTGTCTATCTAACTTCTGCTTTTAAAATCTCTATGGAAATGACAAAGGTGGTATAACTGGAATCTGCTTTTCTTCTTTCTGCTTTTCCACAACTTTTCTCTCAGACTTGCCTGATGAATTTCCAGCTTCTTGTTCATCTTCCTTCTCAACACTAGCTTTCTTATACTCATCAGAATTTGTAACCAACTCCTTCCCACTTCTGAGTGTAACTACTTTGCACTGTTCATTCCCATCTTTCCTCGGATTCTTCTCAGTATCATTCGGTAATGATCTTTGAGGTCGGTTGATTAAAGCACTTGCTATCTGCCCAATCTGATTTTCAAAATTCCTTATAGCTGCTGATTGATTCTTTGATGTCGCTTCAAACTGATTCGCCAATCTTGCTAACAACTCCTCCATTTGAGCCATCTTATCAAGTTGAGGTTGTTGAGAATGTTGTTGAGGCTGAAATCTAGGTGGGTGTGCCTGTCTTGGAGCTTGAGCTTGAGGCTGTTGTTAATTGTTACTCCAAGAAAAATTTGGATGGTTTCTCCATCCTGGATTGTAAGTATTTGCATTACTGCCCTGTTGTCGATTGAAATTAGACACAACCTGAACTGATTCAGAGCTTATTACATATTGATCACACGAATGATTACCGGCACATAACTCACACACCGTCTCCATTATCTAAACATTTTGAATTCCAAGTGAATCTATCTTTTTTGTAAGAGCCGAAATTTGAGCTGTCACTTGGGCTGATAAAGCTGTCATCGCATCCACTTCATAAACCTCGGCTGGCTTTGATTGGTTCATTCGTGCAGTTAGCTACTGATAGTTATTAGCTGCCATTGTCTCAAGCAGCTCATATGCCTCATCATAATTCTTGGCCATAAGAGCTCCACCTATTGCAGCATCTATACTTGTCCTCACCGTATTTCACAATCCGTTATAAAAAGTCTGCACTTGAAGCCATTTAGGAATTCCATGGTGTGGGCATCTTCTCAACAAGTCTTTAAACCTTTCCCAGGCTTCATACAATGATTCTGAGTCGTGTTGAACGAAAGAAGTGATATCGTTCTGCATTTTTGCTGTCATTGCAGGCGGGAAAAACTTTGCAAGAAACTTCGGAGCTAGATCGTTCCAAGTGGTAATTGAGCCTGGCGGAAGTGAATGAAGCCAATTCTTAGCTTTATCTCTAAGGGTAAATGGGAACAATCTGAGTCTTATAGCATCTTCTTACTCCATGGTACTTGAACGTATCACATATTTCCATGAAACTAACCACATGATAGTTCGGATCATCATTCGGCAACCCTCCAAATTGAACGGAATTCTGAATCATCTGTATTATTCCAGGTTTTATCTTAAAACTAGCAGCAGTAATGTCAGACGTCATGATACTCGACTGAATTTCGGTAACTTGTGGCATAGCATAATCCCGCAGTGACTTTTGCTCCTCTTCAGCCATTTTATCTTGCTTCTCTAGTGTCTCTCGTATTTCTTTAACCCACTTACACAACCATTTTAACCGTTTTTCAATATCGTCCTCGTATGGTTCAAGCTTTGGCTATTTCGATCGCGTTTGCATACAGGAGAAAAGAACACCTGAGAATAACAGAAAAATAAAAGTTTAAATTAAGATTAACTCTATCAAAATTACTAATGACAAAATATTAAAATAATTTCTCCGGCAAATAATACCAAAATTACTAATTACACCTGAGAATAATTAAGTGTTTGATTTATTATATTATGAAGTTTAAATTGATGTTTTCGTTCATTCTTGAGTCAAATTAAAGCTTATTCAGTCTACTTTAACCTCATCTAGGCCGTGACTTCAGCCCCTTCTCAGAACATAATTTCACTTTTTTAAACAAGGTCAGATTGTTACAAAAATCTGGTCAGCTTTACTAATTCATTCATAAAACAGAATCTATAATGAATTTTCACTTCATTCTTTTTTCTACATCTTCATAACTTTTATATATATAACTTTGATTTGTATACCATCTTCAAATTCAAAACACCTGATTTTATATTAATTTTGCAAATACAATAGCAAAAACTATCATTTTCTGCGTTTCAGCTTTACCCTGTCTCACTAGAAAAATCATAACAAATCACACATAAATCTTTAATGGTTCAAAATTGGTGAACATTGTAACAACCGTGAATTCTGGATAGCCTTGTAATTTGAACTTATGTATATTAATGAATATTATGAATTTTAGTAACATTATTTTGTGTTACGTGTTTCAAGGTTGTGTGACGACCTGGATTATATGAATACATGAATGTTACGTGTTATAGTTTTGTATAAGTAAATAAATTGATTTCACATATTATCGCTAAATCGCTATTCACGGTGTACTATTCACAGGCACTATTCACGCCAAAATATTTTACGTCTTCTTTCGATTTCTAAAATTTTCGTTAAAGCGTGTATGTGATGAAATAATTTTTTCAAGCGTTGGAATATTTATTTGAGCTCGCTAGTGATTTAATTTGTATCCGAATTGTTTTATATGGGTGTTCCGAATAAATGGACAAATTCCGTATTTATTATTTTTACCTATCCCAATAATTTATGGGAGTACCCATTTTTATGGGTATAGTTATTGTGCTATTTTGGTGCAAAAATGGGAGTTTTTGGGTATAGAAAAGGAGTATTCAGGTATATTTATTTGTATGTCACTTGTTGAGGGAACCAACTTAATACATGGACCAATAGGAGAGTAGCAAGAGAAATGGTGTGGTAGGATGTTGGCTTTTGCCCAACCCAATTCTTGGAAATCTTTTATTTCCCAACATTTTTTCTCTATTCCATTTCCAAGAGGGTGATGAGTATAAAATATGTTACGTTTTTATCCCTTAATCATTTATCTTTTGTATTGATTTTGTACCTAAATGTTCTCATTATTCTTATATTTTGATTTAGGTGACAAATGGAGGCATTAAATGAAAAATTAGTTATTTCCACACTTTTGGATTATTTTAACATCAGTTCGTATTTTAGTCATAACTCTCGCATACGAACTCCAATTTTAATAATCCAATATGTTCTGAAAAGCTAAGGAGTAGAGCTACAACTTTTATATTTTGCAAATTGAGAGATTCAGGCTAGAGAAAGGTCCAAATTGAGCTCCAAGCGACTGCCACACCACTGATCCGAATCCCGCATGGAATGGATTCCTGTTCGGACCAGTTAGAGTATTTGGGCCATAACTTAAGTTTCTCAACTCCAAAATAGTTAATTCAAAAGCCTAAATTCATTAGAAAGTTCAGGGCTACAACTTTCGTGCTTTGCCCAAGTCCAAAATCGGTGGTCTGCTGATGCCAAATTAGCTTACAATGTGCTGATTAGATTAGTTGTCATATTTGGACTTTTAGCACATCACATGTGCACATTTTTGGGTGGCTTCTTCCTTAGTTGGCTGATGCACATGAGTAGATTGGGTGTTTAGTCTTGACTTATGATGATGGGTTAGCACACCATGAGTTTCTATAAATACCAAGTGAAGTTAGGCTTGTATTTACCAATTCACACACTAATTCACATATCAATCCATACACCATTTCCTTCTATCCATTTTTATAGTTCAAGAGCAAACAAGAGATCAACACTTATGGAGGTCAAGAATCAAAGGCGAAAGCTTAGAGATTGAATATTGTGATCTGTAGTAACAGCCGGATGTCAAAACATAGTTTTTCTTCTCTAAACTCTTCCTTTATTTTTGTATTCTATTATTGTTGAATATCTTGTAAATTATATTTTGCATATTTATTATGAACTCTTCTCATTTCTTTTATTTAGTTCTAAGGGGATGTTGAACTTTATTTACACTATTCATTCCTTCTTATATGAAGTTCATTCTTGATAATCCGTTTTAACTGTTGAATGTTATTTGGCTTAACTAATTTAGTTTTGTAGGATTAAATTGGTTAACTGATATCATCTGTTAGATCAAGGGATAGTATTACGTGCAATTGATATTGTTCCTAATCATTAGTAGCAATTAGTGATACATGATTGTGGTCAAGCTTTTGAGTATTGCTATAATTACTGAAAGACAGGTTAATTAATCCGAGCTTGTGTGATTGTTGCTTCTAATAGTCTAATTTCCTAGATCTTAATGTTGCTGTTATATTAAATCTAGAGAGCTTGTTCTAGGTTGTATAATGGTTAGAATCTTGTGAAGAGCTTGTTTCATTGAGTGATAATTAAGGAGAGTTTCGGGTAGCAGAGCTTGTTGTTACCTAGGGCTATTAATTTCATTGAAGGATAAATATTGCTATGATAAGGTGATATTGAACGGAAGAACTAAAGTCTTTATTTTATTCTTATTTTGTTTCAGTTATTTAGTTAAATAAAATTCCACCCCCTCCCTTTTGTTTACAAAGTATAAATTTAGACTAGTCATTCTCTGTGGGATCGACTCTTACTTGCACTACTACATTAATATCTTTTGCACTAAGGTTTTATTTTTGGGTGCTTACGACAGCACATCAGAGGGTTGTTGTTAGTTGCGTGTAAGTTGTTATGAAAGTTCTTAAGACCCTAAAAACCTTCCTAATAACAATAAAGTGGAACAATATGACGAGAAAATCCGAACCCATGCGTAAAGGATGAAGAACAATGAAGAACATGGACATTTTGGACAAACATGGACATTTAGACTGTTTTAGAATACTTATAGCTTCGATTATGTGTTTTTTTGCTTTGTTTGTTATTGTGGTTTTGTAGTTCCATCGTTTATCTTCATAACCCAGTTTGAATGGAGTAAAAAGTTTTTAAAACGAATTTATGGTGAAGATTTTAGTAAACCATGTCAAGAACACGATTACTTAGTATGAACAGTAAACTTTTGATCAATTCTAGTATTGTTGTGTTGCATGAAAAATTCTAAATTTCTGAATTATTGTAGTACACTGAATTAGGAAGCCATGAGCTTTGGAATGAACGCATTTCGACCTCGGATGAGGGAGATATAGTGATTTTAAGAAAATGTGTCAAAGCTGTCAAGAACCCAGAAAACTGGTGCGACTAGGCTCCTTGGAGCTACTGTTTCGATCTGTTAAAGAATCTGAAAATTTATGATTTTTGAATATGTTGTAGTTCAGGTTACAAGCTTTCCATAGCCTTAAGAACGGACTAATTTCAACTTAAAATGAGGAAGTTATGACGTTTGAAAATAGGTGCAACGAATCTGCCCAAGTGGAGGTAGTGGAGTCGAACCAGTGGCGTTCGCCTCGCAAATTGTAGAGCAAACTTCACAAATTGTGGAGGGAAGATCGTAGGGTGAACTCTGCAAATCGTAGAGTAGAAATCGTAGGGTAAACTCTGAAAATCGTAGGGTGAACTTTACAAATCGTAGAGTGAAAATCATAGAGTGGTCTCTGAAAATCATAGAGTGACTCTCGAAATCGTAGAGTGACTCTCGAAATCGTAGAGTGAAGGCAGCTTCAGCATCACTTGGTAAAATGATCATAACTTTCTCATACGAAATCAGATTAAGGTGATTCAAGATGATTCGGAAAGAGAAAGAGTAGACCTACAACTTTCATTCTTTGAGCATCTTGATTTGAGGTATGTAGAAAGGCCTAAATTGGCCATCTTTTGGACTGTATGAACTTTGAAAATCGTAGAGTCCAAAATCGTAGGGTTTGGGCAACCTCAACCTCATTTAGTAAAATGGGCATAACTCTCTCATACGAACTCCGATTGAGATTATTCAAGATGTTTTAGAAAGCTAAGACATAGACCTACAACTTGCAAGCATCTTAACGTTATAACAAGTGTGTTTAGCCTTGTTTAATATTATGCTTCTAATAAGATTATAACCTTATGGAGTAGTGTAAACCAATATTTAGTATTCATTATGTGAGTGATTGTAATATGTTTATGTGCACAAATATGTGTAGGATAATTGAAGAGCGTTTGTTGTAATATTGTAGCAGACGCACGAGACAAGTTTCTTCTCTAACCCTTGTCTAACCCTTGTGTTGGGTGTAGACACCCAATTTTTGCATTCCCTGTACTAACCATGACAGGAGGGCAAAATCGTCAATTGAACCGGCTTGCGGGAGCAAGGGGGTGGGCCCAAGTGCGAGCGCCCGACACCACCGAAGTGATTGGCGATCAAAGCTGACGTAACAATAAGGCCATCCGAGACAGACATCCCCGAATGAGGTGGCACGTCTCCCGGAAATTCCCCGACTGCCAAATACGAGCCTATCAGCGAAAACCGACGTTACGACACAAAAATCAAGGCGTGGCACGGAAAACGAGAAAGTCAAACCGTCCAGCCGCGGATTGATCTGCGACCAAATAGTGCGCATTTTGAAAACACGGAACTCGAAACACGGAACTCGAAATCGGGGTGAGTGGAAGGCAGGCGGCCAGCCAGCCGCAGATTGATCTGCGGCCAGCCGCAGATCAGTCTGCGGCTGGCTCTGGCCAGCCTATTTCAGCCCAGTTTCGTGCAGCATACAGGGAGTTGAAGGAGTTCAGCAATTTTGGAGAAGAAGGAGAATCCAGCAGCAAAGAGAGCACGGAAATTGAGAGGAAAAGAGAGAAATTTTGCATTCAAATAGGAAGAAAAGAGAGGAAAAAGAGAGAAATTTTATTCTTTTGATTTTGATTGTATCAAATACACTCCTTATCCTATTCAAATACACAAGTTCATATCCATTTGAGATCAATTGCAAGGTGAAAATTTCTATTTGTTCTAGCAATTCATAGCATATTGATTGGGTAAATTAGATGTAATTTTCATGTATTTTGTTGAACAATCATGGATTAGGGATTATTAGTGAGGGTTCCATCGGAACAAAAAGTCTTCCTAATAACCCGAGGATATCCAATTGATGAAATTTCTAGCTCGTTTATGGTGATTTATTGGGTGTAAGTTGTTTAGATTGTCATCTTCGGATATCATGGCGTATTGGATAAATCCGGTTTGGTTAGTTATGTAGTATTCATTTTGTGGGCATGTAGTAATCTCGTGTGAGCCTAGGAATGCGACCCCGTGGTCCAAATCCGATGATGGACGTTTTGATGTATGCAATAGATTTAAGATGCTCGTGTTGTAATATGTAACCGTTGGGCCTTAAAACGACGCCAGGGCGAGAATCGGGTTTAAGGCCCCGTAGTAGTGGAACATGTGATTGTCGGCGTTCGGAGATGTTTTGATGGCTTACATGCCCATGAATAGCCCCAACGCGTGTTTATGTTTGATTAGATTTGTGAGGCCAAGCAAAGGATTTCAAAACCAAAACAACAAAGATTTTTTTTTCTAAAATTAATCAAAGTAGGATATTAGCGTCACGAGGCTAAGAATTGGAAGTGTTAACGAAAGTCGATTTCTATTTTACGAGAAGGCTAAGGAGAAGTTGTTTCCAAATATCACAAAAAAAATGGTTTATAAAAAAGGAAATAACGTTTTATTTAAACCTTGATACATTTAGGGAGAAAGAGATCCTAGAAATTGCCTATCATTTATGAAAGCAACGTATAAATCTCGATTCCTATTTTGGCTAAGGTTTAATAAACTCATGTTTTACCAAAAAGACATTTAGTAAAAAATCACCTAGCTTTTGCCAATTAAAATCAAATCTTTCTCAATAAAAAAAAAATAAGGCTTTCTCGTAAATACCGAAAAGACATTTTGAAGCACTCTCAAGACTAAAAGCACAGTTTCCCTAAAAAACCCAACTGTTTTCTTTCATACAAATTCACCACAACATTCATTTAGGCACACACACACACACACACGCACGCATACACATTTCATGAAGTAAAGGATAGGAAAAACATCAAGATTGCGGTAACCGTGTTTCACGGAAGTCGGGGGGTGCCTAACACCTTCCCCTCGCTTAAGCAAGCCCCCGAACTCTATGAATCTCGGTTTGTAGACCAATTAATTCGGAGTCACATATGAGCCAGCGATTTATAAAAACAAAAACTCGGATGAGTTGGTACATCCATTTCAAATATACCAACTGGCGACTCTGGTTAATTGGCTCATCATAAAAACAATCTTTCAAAACCCCGTCGACATTAAGGCCGATCTTTTCCAAAGAATCATTAAATCAAAAGGCTAGAATTGGAAAAGACTAAAAAAGGACACGAAGAAAAACCCGGCGTCGACAGCTGGCGACTCTGCTGGGGACATTAGAGGGCTTAAGCCGCATTCAATCTTGATGCTATCCTATCCTTTAAAATTCATAAAATGTGTGTGTCTGCGATATTTTGATTTTTGTTTCTTTTTGTTGTGTGAATGTGTGTTTTGTCCAAATAGATGAATGATTGAATGGAATTGCTTTACTTTTAAGTAATCATTTGCATACGGTAAGGACGATGAATGTGAATGTATGTTGAGAGAGTACCTCCTCCTGAGGCGAACCTGTCGGTTGCTTATTACTGGACTCGAAGGGGCTGCTCCCCGGAGATGGCTCAGGAAACGCACCACCCAAATCCGCCTCCAATTTGAAAGGGCTCAATACGAGTAGATTGCGAAGATTTGGGGACCTTCATGCCGAAAAGGCCCGTTGAGAGTAACCCTAGGATAGGTCAGCCTCAGATTAACCCAACGCAGGAAAAGTCTCTTCATGCCTTTTTACGTTTTATACGTTCTAAATTGGTCATGATACCATTTAATATCCATATATGCCTCTCCTGTGTCAAAAGAGATTACTAACCTCTGTGAATTGCAGGGAACAGTTGGGGAAGCATAATAAAGCATGTTTAGCATTGGTTATTGCATTAAAGGACTACTAACTTTCTGGTTTACAGGGAAAGATTAAAAAACCCAGAAATACAAAATTTTTTACAGCTTTAGCATGCATCCACATTTCTCATTTCCCAGGACTAAAATCCGAACCATTGTTTCTGTAGGATTGCTCCTCAAACCCGTTCGCAGTCTAAGAAAGCCCAGGTCTCCACTTCTGAAATGGCTGATCTTCCCAATCATAGTTCCATATCTCGGGAAGAGTTTGATGACTTTAAAAAGCAGATGATGGAAATGGCCACAATGCTAAAAGAGCAGTTCCTGGTCAGACAGGATTCATCAAACCAGGGACCACATAATATACCGCCACCGGGGGGTGACCAGAATCCTCCTAAGGATGATGCAGTCCTGTTTAAAAATCACCAACATCAGCTTAGGGATGAGCCGGTCCTCCCAAAGGTCATTCCTGCTCTCAACAAGACAGTAATCATGATTCCAGAGGAGGGAGATACTGATGACCTTCGCAGGAAGATGAAACAGATGGAAGAGACCATCCAATCTCTAAAAGGTATAGGCTCCCTGGGTAGAGTTAATTACTCGGATCTGTGTGTCTTCCCCGGAACCCGATATCCAGAAAAGTTCAAGGTCCCCGAGTTTGAAAAATACAATGGAAAGGGAGACCCCTACACGCACTTGAAAATATACATTGGAGAACTCGGGTCTTATGCCGAGGACGAGGGGTTGAGGATGCAGCTATTCCAGAAAAGCTTAACAGGAGAGGCGAGGATCTGGTATGCCCGCCTTGACAACGCCCGAATCCACAACTGGGAGGAATTGGCCCATACCTTCTTAAGCCAATACAGCTTTCAGGCCCAGATGGCCCCTGACAGATACCAAATGACAAAAGTTAAAAAGCAACCCAGGGAATCTTTCAGGGACTATGCACAACGATGGAGGGGTATGGCTGCCCAAGTGAATCCTCCAATGAGCGAGTCAGAGATGGTGATGACTTTCGTCGATATTCAGGAGGCCCCGTATTATGAGCGGGTTATTTCAGGGATTGGTAGGCCTTTCGCTGAAATGATTAAGCACGGAGAAATGGTGGATATGGGGTTAAAATCCGGCAAAATTCGGGATCTCACGGCTTTGGAAACAGCTGCAGAACAGATCCAAAGCGGTAACTACGGCAACACTTCCCGTAGGGTCCAAAAGAAAAAGGAGGAGGATGTTTCCCTCATCATACAGGGACCTTCTAGAAAGGCAGAGAGCAACCCTCCAGTACATGGGCAGAGAGTGGGGCCATCCCGGCAGCCTAACTTCAATGATCAAAGGGCAGAGGGGCGAAGGAGATTTGAGGCCTCGCAAAATCGGGTATTCACCCCGCTCGGGGAGCCTCTTGAACGGGTATTGGCCGTATTGATGGCCCAAAAGAAGATAATCAATTTGGCACCCCCGAGTGACCCAAAGGGAAGAAGATTTGAACCAAGCAAGCGATGTGCTTACCACTCGGGTTCCCCGGGTCATAATACGCAGGATTGTTGGACCTTGAAGCATATAATTCAGAATTTGATTGATAATGGGGAAATTGTGGTGGAGCAGCCAGACTCCCCAAACGTTAAGATCAACCCCCTGCCTAGACATGATGGAGGTGGGGTCAATATGACGGAGGACAGTGGAGTCGAAGGGCCGTCGAGGTTGAATTATGTGGAGAAAATGGATGAAATAATCAACATGATAGGCAATCACGGGAATGCACGGGGAGCGCCCATTCGATTGATGGGTGTAAGTGGAAATACCCCGGAGGGACCCGTTAAATTGGCGGCACCGAAACCCATCACTCTGGCAGCAGGACCGCAAATCCCTATCAGCAGTCTAAGGACGGTGCCCTGGAACTATGGGGGGGCGTCAGAGGAACCGGCCAGTTGTGCTTCTGTGACGACAAAGGGGAATCCCTTGTATCTTCCCGAGCGAGTCCTGGAAGGCCAAAAGAAGAAAAATGAGGAGATATCCGAGGAGAGAGCCGTGAAATTCTTGAAGAGGATGGATCATCCAGAGGCGAGAGGGATCCAGATTTTAAATGAGGAGTCGACCCTGTCATCAATCATGGATTTGGTGTTATCATCTAATGAGCACTGCAGAACCCTGGCAAAAGTCCTGGAGGAGGCATACGTGCCCAAAGAAATTAGTGAGGAAGGTTTTGGCCAGCTGGTGGGCCATCTGATGGAGAGCGATATAATATCCTTTGCAGACGAGGACATCCCCAAGGAGGGGAGGGGGCATCGAAAACCGCTACATATTGCGGTAATCTCCTCAGGATATATCATGAATGGGGTGTTGATTGATGGGGGATCGACATTGAACATTTGTCCCCTCAGTACATTGCAGAAGATGAACATCAATCCCAAGTGCCTACGGGCCAGTCATGTGGTGGTGCGAGCCTTCGATGGTTCCCGAAGGGATACAATTGGAGAAATAGAATTACCGGTGGAAATAGGACCCTGTACTTTTGATATCTCTTTCCAGGTCCTAGACATCGCTGCCAGTTATAATCTATTACTGGGGAGGCCGTGGATACACATGGCCGGGGCAGTGCCTTCTACGCTCCACTAACAAATCAAGCTAATCATCGATGGGAATCTGGTAACAATCTCGGCCGAATGTGATAACCCTTCTCCTCCTAGGAGTGGCCTACCAGTGATCAATGTGGATGAGTCGGCGGTACCTTCCAGCTTTCAAGCACTGGAGATCAGTACTCCCTACTACAGATGCTTGGGAGCTCCAGCTGTGAAACCTAGGGTCTCTCCAGAACTTACCTTCGTGGCCAAAGAAATGATGAAAATGAATTTCCAGCCTGGACAGGGGTTAGGAAAAGGTAGCCAAGGAATCACCAAGCCCATTCAACTACCCCATCAGGTAGGCAAGGTAGGTTTGGGATATCATGGAGGTATAACATGGAGACGCCGTCAGGGCATGGCCCCGACTCGACTGATTGGCAGCCCGGTGACCCCGGTCAACAATGAGCAGGGGACTAGTGAACTTGTGACTGGAGCAGGGGGTGAAGATTTATCCCCCACAAATGATGCATTAGCCAAAAGGGAAAGTTTCCTGCAGGAGATCGCAAAAGAGTTCGAAACCCAGTGCTATATCCCCGGACAATTAATAAGCAATGAAGAGGGGACGAATGTTGCCACACCAGGAGCCCAACAAAATGTGCCTATCATCGATTGGGCAGGGTTGATTATTCCTAAGGAAGGTATGAAGGGAGACTCAGGCGATGTGGCCGTGGTCATCGGGGAAGTGTCCGGTATAAAGCCACCTCTCATCGAGCACATATCGTCTGACCTGACCGTCGACAATTGGACCGTGAAGCCAGTGATATCCAAACAAGGGTAAAACCCGACACCAGGGTGGTAGACCCCAAAGGATGGGATGATGAAGAAGTTTATTTTTGTTGTTGTTTTTATTTCTTGCATAATTATGTCATTTCTTCAAGTTATCTGAAAATGTGATCATCGTGGAAAATAACTTATATATGACAAGTATTTTGTTTCATGTCAGGTGTACCAATTTGAGTAACCCTTGCCTAACAAACGATCTTTCAAATTTGAATGATGATTATGATTTTGACATTGAGCTGGATTTCGATTTGATGGGCATTGAGCAAGACGAGACAGATTACGACGACGCGCCTGAAGAGATCAAAGGATGGGTCGAGGATAAACCCAAACCCAATTTGGACCAAACCATCACTATATATATCGGAACCCCGGACGAGCCAAAAGAACTCAAGATAGGGACGGACCTCACCCCCAGCCAAAAGGCAGAAATGACTGAGTTGCTGAGCCAATATGAGGATGTCTTTGCCTGGTCGCATGAGGATATGATCGGATTGTCCACCGACATTGTGGTACACCGATTACCCATCAAGGAGGGTTTCAGGCCTGTCAAGCAAAAATTAAGAAAGTTGAAACCAGAGTGGAGCTTAAAAGTCAAGGAAGAGATCATCAAGCAGTTCAGGGCGGGAATCATTATGGTGTCCACTTACCCGGAATGGCTGTCCAATGTGGTCCCAGTGGCTAAACCTGGAGGAAAGGTGAGGGTATGCGTAGACTACAGAGATCTAAACAAGGCCAGTCTCAAGGATAACTTCCCGGTGCCTTTCATACACATCCTGGTGGATAACACAACCCAATACGAAATGTACTCTTTTGTGGATTGCTTCGCGGGATATCATCAGATAATGGTGGCGGAGGAAGATCGGGAAAAGACCGCATTCATCACCCCTTGGGGCACTTTCTGCTATAGACGATTGGCTTTTGGTCTCACAAACGCAGGGGCTACTTATCAGAGAGCTATGATGGCCCTGTTCCATGATATGATGCATAAAGAGATAGAGGTCTACGTGGATGACATTATTGTGAAATCGAGGGTAGAGTCTGACCATATAACCCATCTTAAAAAGTTATTTGATCGACTCAGAAAGTATAACTTGAAGCTCAATCCAGCAAAGTGTGCTTTCGGAGTGCAGTCGGGTAAGCTCTTGGGATTCCTGGTTAGTGATCGAGGCATTGAGTTGGATCCAGCAAAGATTAAGGCCATTGTGGATATGCCAGCACCTCACACAGAGAAGGAGATAAGAGGATTCTTGGGAAGAATAAACTTCATCAGCCGTTTCATATCCCACTTGACAACTACGTGCGAGCCAATTTTCAAGTTGTTAAGGAAGGGTGCTTCCCAAGAATGGAATGAGCAATGTCAGAGGGCTTTCCAGACCATTAAAAAGCAGCTGATTGAGGCACCGGTGCTGGTACCCCCAAAGGATGGGATCCCTCTGTTTATGTACATATCGGTCAATGCCATCGCGATGGGATGCATGCTGGGACAAAAGAATGAGGCAGGTAAAGAGCAGGCCATCTATTACCTCAGCAAGAGATTTAGCCAATGTGAACAGAATTACACTCCCATCGAGAAGACCTGTTGTGCTCTGGCCTGGGCTGCAGGGAGATTACAACATTACCTCCATGGGCATACTACATACCTGATATCGAGAATGGATCCCTTGAAATATATCTTTGAAAGGCCCATGTTGAACTGTCGACTTTCAAGATGGCAGTTAATCTTACAGCAGTTCGACATGGTATACGTAACCCAGAAGGCCATGAAAGGGCAGGGAATTGCAGATCAATTGGCAGAAACCCCGTCAGGAGGGATGGAGCCGTTAGAAACTCCTCTACCGGGCGAAGATATATTTTGGGTGTCGGACACGAAATGCAATGACGAGGGACAATTCTGGAAGCTGTATTTTGATGGTGCCATGAATGCTGAAGGGGCAGGAGCCGGAGCGGTCCTGGTCTCTATCACCGGAGAACAATACCCCGTGGCCATTAAATTGCAGTTCAGTAATTCGAACAATACAGCTGAGTACGAGGGGTGTATTTTGGGACTCCGTTTTGCACGCGATATGGGAGTGAAGAGACTGGCGGTGTTTGGGGATTCAGAACTGGTAATCAGACAGGCGATCGGGGTGTACAACACGAAAGAGCTCCGGTTGCTCCCATACCACCGATGTGTTGTCCAATTAATGCAAGAGTTCGAAGATATCGCTTTCCGACATATTCCCCGTGGACGGAATGATTTTGCCGATGCATTGGCAACTCTGGCTTCCTTAATCCATATCATCAAAAGAAGAGACGCTCCACAGATTGAGATAACAGTACAGAATGCCCCGGCATACGAGGAACATGTTGCAGTATTATCAGGCGAGGTGGTTCTGCCAAAGCAGCCTTGGTATCACGACATAAGGGAATATCTAAGGGATAGATCCATTCCCGACCAGGCAAACAGAACTGAAAGGATGAGAATTCAAAAAATGGCAATGAAGTTCTACCTAAGTGGGGATTCACTCTACAAGAGGGATGCTGGGTTGGGATTATTGCAGTGCGTAGATGAGACGCAGGCCCAAAAGATTATGAACGAAATACATGGTGGAGTGTGTGGGCCACACATGAGTGGACCGATGCTGGCCAAAAAGATCTTGAGAACGGGGCATTACTGGTTAACATTGAAGGCCGACTGCGATGATCATGTCAAACGGTGTTATCAATGCCAAGCGCACGGTAATGTGATCCATACGCCTCCCAATGAACTGCACTGTATGACATCCCCTTGGCCATTCTCAATGTGGGGAATGGATGTAATCGGGCCAATAGAGCCCAAAGCAAGCAACGGGCACCGATTCATTTTCGTCATGATCGATTATTTCACCAAGTGGGTAGAGGCAGCATCTTTCCCCAAAGTCACTCAGGAGGTTATCGTTGGGTTCATCAGGAATAATGTCATTTGTCGATACGGGCAACCTGAGGTCTTGGTCTCCGACAATGCCAAGAATTTGAACAACGCCCTCATGAAAGGATTGTGTGACCAGTTTAAGATCAAACACCTCAACTCTGTCATTTACCGTCCCAAAATGAATGGGGCAGTGGAGGCTGCCAATAAGAACATCAAGAAGATCATGGCAAAAATGTCTGCTAATCATCGGGGATGGCCAGATCTGCTACCCCTCACCCTACTGGCATATCAAACGTCAACGCATACTTCTACAGGGGCAACCCCTTACGCTTTGGTGTATGGCATGGAGGCCGTTCTGCCAATTGAGGTTGAGATGGCGTCCCTCAGAATAATGATCGATGCTCAGATAGGCGAGGAGGATTGGATGCAAAGTCGATACGACCAGTTGGCCCTAATTGATGAAATGAGGGTGGCTGCTGTTTGGCACGGTCAGTTATATCAACAAAGGATCTCTCGATCATATGACAAAAGGATAAGACCTCAGAAATTCAAGGAGAATGACCTGGTGCTAAAGAGAGTCATGCCTTGCCAAGACGAAGCTAAGGGGAAGTTTGCCCCAAATTGGGAGGGACCTTTTGTGATTAAAAAGGTGCTATCCGGAGGAGCCATCATATTGCAAGAAATGGATGGTGAGACATTTCCACAACCCCTAAATTCTGACTCAGTGAAGCGATTCTACGCTTAAATCATCAATTCCCTTTTTCCTTTGAGGAGCGAACTACGTAGGACCTGATCTCCCAACTTGTGGGGGTACGTAGGCAGCCATCATGGCACGGTCCAATCCCTTTAAAAATAATCCTTCCCCTAAAACAAAAAAAAAAACCAATCCCCAACAGCCAGATAAACCTTCCTAAACCCTCAAAACCTTCCCGAAAAGCAGCCCTAACCAAAAGCATCCCAAGTAGCCTAAACCTAGCCCAACCAAACAATGAGCCAAAATCCAAGACTCAATCCGATGAAATCAACAGGGGTGCGGCAATGTCTGTCAGATCTCCATCAAGACTCGAGAAGAGAAAGAAGGTGAAATGTCAAAATCATAGCCAACGGGATAAAATGAGGATCCAATGAAAGGCATCGATACAATAAGAGGGAAAATGACTAAATTTAAATGCATGTCTATATATATAAGTCATTTGGTTACAAGATTTCTTTTTTCAATAACCGATGAAATTAACATAGTCTATGCAGGAAATAAAACAATCTACAAATCTGTAACTAACTGAAGCAGGATGGATAAGGTGGTAGATAGATCTGAGGCATCAGCATCCCCTGCAATCTGCTGTCCCATCATGTCGATACGTTCCAACAAGGCAGTGGCTCGGTTGACGGTCCCAGAATGTGCATCTATGACTGTCCTAGCCTGAAAAACAATGGCATCTCTGTCAGCTATGGCAGCATCCCTGGCTAGAATAGCAGCATCTCTCTCGGCAATGACGGCATCCCTCTCAGATTCAATAGCAATCAGGGACAGTCGTATCCGGCTATGTTCAGTGTCCTGACTAGGGGGAGAATCGGCTGAGGTCGAGTGATATATGGCATCATCTGGGCAAGTCACTCCAGAGTCATCAAAAGTCCCAGTCTGACTCACACCAACCGCATCCGCATCTCCGCGCAACCATTGCACATAAGCGAATGTCTGGATGGGGCAACTATCATTATACTTGGCCAGGATCCTACGAGGCCAAAGATCATATACCCGCAGTAGAACTCTCTCTGTCTGGGATGATATAAGGAATCGGTAGTCGGTCGCGCCCGTGAAGAGGTGAAAATCCTGTGTCTGATCAAACTGCCCCATGACCGCCAAGGGATGATAGGTCGTCACGCCCCTCAGGCCGGCAATAGGGATGAAATCCAGGGTGGGCACATGAGTCAAAAAGCTCATAAAGGAGCAATAACCCGAATAGATCAGGAGATGAAAAGGATCCTCAATAATCGACAGAAATGCTATCCAGGAGGCCGCATCAGGGCAGCTCACAGGACAAAATGAAAACTGCGTGGTTATGTCATGACTGAAGCAAAACCCTTGGCGACGGAAGTGGCCGATGGGACTAAGATGACTCATGAACCACACATACAACAAAGTCGAGCTCCCTCAGAATACTCTGCCTCGGAAGGACTGACAGTATGAGGCTGACATGTAAGTATCCGCCAATATCATGGGAAGAATGGTGTGATCCTCCTGAAGGGCCCTAACGGCCGCGACCACCCGCATGTCCAAATGATCGGGTCCCGCGGGCAGGTACAGAACTGAGATGATACAGGCCATCAAAACGTCTAGCCTCAAAACGCCCCAGCGCTCCTCCGATACAGAAAAATCCCCAGAGAAGTGGCGAAAACTGTTAGGTGAGCCGAATCAGTCAATCAAAAAGTGAAGAGGAACCAGGTGATCTGATGTGGTCGCCGATAGCAGAACCGCCCTCCGCAACCCAGTAAAAGTCAAGAACTGACGGCGCATGGGACCAGACGTGATCCTGGCACAAGGTCTATCCAAAGGCAAACCGGTGAAGCGACCATACTCCTCGAGGGTGGGGGTCAGCTCTACTGTCCCTAGCCTGAACACTTGACGAGCAGGGGCCAATATCTCAAAATACCATCCACAAAGCCCGCTGGCACCTGAAAGGTTAATAAGGACCGAGAGTGTCCCAAAAGACCACCTGCGATGACCATGTCGGCCGGCGATAAACTGTCCAACCAACGGAGGAGGCTGCCAACCAACCCTGTAGGAGGAATGGAATCCAAGCATACCACGACATCTGAGGACGTCATCTGTGGAAAAATAGTATCAAAAAGACTGTACAGGGGTCATTTTCTATCCATGAATAAAAAGCATGCATCGTACAGACAATAATAAAGCAAATGAATTTCATAGAGATAAAAGATAAAGAACTGTGCATAAATGAATAAATGAGTTCAGTACATAGTGCATGAAATGAAAAAAACAAAACTAAACAGGTACAGGTACAAAAGCCCTATCCTATCCTGATCTAGATAAAGTCAATCTCATCTATGAAGGCGGGATCCTCAAACTGGTCCCCTGGGGTCGCCGAAGTCGATGGCCCAAAGTTCATGTCGGGAATGTAGGGCTGCGCTATAGTGGCATCAGATGAGCTCGGGCCCGCATCATAACCCGCACCATCAGGATCATAGGCATAAGCATCCTCTAGAGTCCGGCCCAGCACCCGAAGATATAGAGACAACTGGTCTACCTGCCGGGTCAGGGTAGCAATCTGCTCAGCATGAGTAGGAGTCCGAACGCAGGCCGCCCAGTCAGTCATCATAACCGAGCCGGGGACCATATCCCCAAGGAAGAATGTGGCCCGGGTCTGAGGACCGATGGTGCGGGGCACCCACCAAGTACGAAAAGCATCACTCGTACTGGGACCCGTCGAAAGCATGCGGCCATCCTCCCCTGCAAGCATGATCTCTGAGGGCTGAGAATCCAGCGGCCATGAGGTAGTGAAAGGAAGGGAGTGCGGGATGCGGATCTCTCCAGTAACGCATCTGAATGCGCGCTCCCCCAGGTACATCACCCATCCTCCAACACTCTGCAAAGTGAGGCGACGGGTGGAAAGTGCAAACTCCGGGCCGGTAGGATGCCCATCTGTAAACCCCGCATCCAGATGCTCAGAAAGATAAGGCCTCCAGACGACCCCTGCAGCCGTGATCGGCTCCAGCTGGATGCGGCAGTGTGCAAAGCTGCCAGATACCGGGACCTCCTCCAGGGTACTGTGATGCCATCGTCGACCCCGAGGATAGGTGTCCAGGCCGAGGGTGGTGACGGGCCTCAGACAAGGAAGACGCTCGTAGGCCCAGAACTGTTGAACAGAATAAGGCAGAGCATGAGTAACCAACCAAAGCAGAAAAGAGATATGAAATGACGGGAAATACAATAAGAAAAAGGAAGAAAACCTCACCAGCAGGAAGTGATAAAATCCGAGCCAAGCATCTGTCTGGCCCTCCGAGCGTAGACGCATACCGTGGAGGAAATAGGCAAAGGTGAAAGACCCCCAGTCATAGTCACTGATGCGGTCCACATCTCTGACCGCTCCTACGACGCTGAAATGAATGGTGGAGGAGTTGTTCCCCAGAAAACAACCCCTCATGATGGTCAGGAACAGGCGTCCGTAGCAGAATGTCCCTGGTGCCCTGATCTGCTGGAATGGGCAGTGCGTACAGACCCCCGACAGCATCGACAGCCAAAGCGCCGGATCGAATGCTACGGGCCTTAAAGACCCGATCCTCAGCACCGAAGCCCAATAAAGCCCGGACCTCCGCAGGAGTGATGTCGAGATCTAGAGGAACGCGGGACCCGGTAAACTCTATGCCCGTAATGTATCTCCAGTCCCAGGGGGTCAACACAACCTCACAGTCCAGAAGGTGAAGGGACTGGGTCTGGTGAAACCATCTCTCGGACAAAGCCCTCATGTAACCCCAGGGGCACTGCCGGGGAATGATAGTGAAGAAGTGACGAAAGCCCCAAGAATCCACCATCGCCCGGTAGTCGCTGTGCAAAGCCGTGTAGAGGGAGTAGATGTTGAACCAGTTGCCCCTCGGCTGAGTAAACTCGGGCACCTGAGACAATCACCAATGGGTCAGTCCAGATAAAAGGAGAATTGAGAAATTGAGAATGAAGTACTAATGGAATTGAATATACCTCGTTAGCCACGAGAGATGCTGAGGGGTGACGACTGAGATCCCGACCCAATAGGTCGGGGATCTGCACAGGGGCGCCAGAGGGAGCAAGATGAGGAGATGGAGCCGGTGTACAGGAGGATGGCCCCTCTGCCGCGACCTCCGGAGGTACAGCCTCCTCAACGTCCAGATGATCAGGACGAATGACAGCCTCCGCCAAGCGGCGAGCCTGACGGGTCCGAGGAGGAACAGGGGCAGGTGCAGCCCTACGACGGCGAACACCCGAGGTCCGTGATGCCGAAGAGCTGCTAGGGGCATCGGGATCCATAGCTGGAACAGAACAGGCAAGGAGGAAGGTAAGTTCCCTTTTGAATTATGTCACGAATATTCTAAATTCCTACCTTCATCATATAATTAATGCAACATGATGCATGTTTATGGTATGTGAAAAAAAAAATAAAAAAAAATAAAAAAAAAATAAAAAAAAAATCGGCAGAGTTCCGTTTGTAAAATGGACATCCCAGGCATAAGCCAAACGTGTTTTCAATCAATCCAAGCCTCAAACAGATCGAAATTGCATTCATATGTGTAGTTACAGCATGTAAAATACCATAATGCATGATTTTCTTGTAGAAAAGGAATAACAGTATGTGGGAGCACCTCATGAGCATAAAATAGGACTCACACAGTTGATACATAGCATGTATATATGATAATACATAGCATAACATTGTAAAGCATACATTTTTATCTCTAAACATGCAAATAGCCAAATGTATAGCAAAACGTTGACGAAATTGAAAAGTGAACGGTCAAAGTGTTACCTGTAGCGCGTAGAATGATCCTACCGGAGCGGTTTTTGCTGAAAAGTTGGAGAAATCGACAAGAGGCCTTTGCAAACGAGCAAAATCTCAGGAATCTATGTGGGGTACGAAGTTGAAAGTGACAGATCTGGAAGCGGCGAGCCGCTTCAGAATCCCGATCTTAGCCGCAGATCTATCTGCGGCTGGCCGCAGATCAATCTGCGGCTGGCCGCAGATCCGTCTGCGGCTGGCCCTGGTGGGTCCCCTTGGCTCCCTTGCAACCGTTTGATGTGTCTAGTGAAAATGAATTACGAGATGGGTGACCGGCGACGATACCTGGCCCCGACGAGACAATCGTCCGGCGACGAAAACCGGCGATTACGAGGTGGATGTCCGGTGACGAAAACCGGCTCCGACAGGATAACCAACCGGCGACGAAAATCGGCCCCGACAAGACAATCGTCCGGCGACGAAAACCGGCGATTACGAGATGGATGTCCGGCAACGAAAACCGGCTCCGACAGGATAACCAACCGGCGACGATAATCGGGGGTTACGAGATGGGTGACCGGCGACGATAACCGGCCCCGACGAGACAATCGTCCGGCGACGAAAATCGGCGATTACGAGATGGATGTCCGGTGACGAAAACCGGCTCTGACAGGATAACCAACCGGCGACGATAACCGGGGGTTACGAGATGGGTGACCGGCGACGATAACCGGCCCCGACGAGACAATCGCCCGGCGACGAAAACCAGCGATTACGAGGTGGATGTCCGGCGATGAAAACCGGCTCCGACAGGATAACCAACCGGCGAAGATAACCGGGGGTTACGAGATGGGTGTCCGGCGACGAAAACCGGCGATTACGAGATGGATGTCCGACGACGAAAACCGGCTCCGACAGGATAACCAACCGGCGACGATAACCGGGGGTTACGAGATGGGTGCCCGGCGACGATAACCGGCCCCGACGAGACAATCGTCCGGCGACGAAAACCGGCGATTACGAGATGGATGTCCGGCGACGAAAACCGGCTCCGACAGGATAACCAACCGGCGACGATAACCGGGGGTTACGAGATGGGTGACCGGCGACGATAACCGGCCCCGACGAGACAATCGTCCGGCGACGAAAACCGGCGATTACGAGGTGGATGTCCGGCGACGAAAACCGGCTCCGACAGGATAACCAACCGGCGACGATAACCGGGGGTTACGAGATGGGTGTCCGGCGACGAAAACCGGCCCCGACAAGACAATCATCCGGCGACGAAAACCGGCGATTACGAGGTGGATGTCCGGCAACGAAAACCGGCTCCGACAAGATAACCAACCGGCGACGATAACCGGGGGTTACGAGATGGGTGACCGGCGACGATAACCGGCCCCGACGAGACAATCGACCGGTGACGATAACCGGCGATTACGAGGTGGATGTTCGGCGACGAAAACCGGTTCCAACAAGATAACCAACCGGCGACGATAACCGGGGGTTACGAAATGGGTGACCGGCGACGATACCCGGCTCCGACAAGACAATCATCAGCCTCGACACCCTTTTCTGAATGTTTTGCATCGATGGCATCTTGCCTGGCATCATAAATCATATGTGTTGCATCATGTATGCATTGTCATCCTTGTGCACTGTCATTCATGCATCGAGTGTCTATTTCTTTATCCTGTTCATTTCATTAAACATTGCATGAACATGATAAAGAGGGGCAGCTGTAGACACCCAATTTTTGCATTCCCTGTACTAACCATGACAGGAGGGCAAAATCGTCAATTGAACCGGCTTGCGGGAGCAAGGGGGTGGGCCCAAGTGCAAGCGCCCGACACCACCGAAGTGATTGGCGATCAAAGCTGACGTAACAATAAGGCCATCCGAGACAGACATCCTCGAATGAGGTGGCACGTCTCCCGGAAATTCCCAGACTGCCAAATACGAGCCTGTCAGCGAAAACCGACGTTACGACACGAAAATCGAGGCGTGGCACGGAAAACGAAAAAGTCAAACCGTCCAGCCGCGGATTGATCTGCGGCCAAATAGTGCGCATTTTGAAAACACGGAACTCGAAACACGGAACTCGAAATCGAGGTGAGTGGAAGGCAGGCGGCCAGCCAGCCTATTTCAGCCCAGTTTTGTGCAGCATACAGGGAGTTGAAGGAGTTCAGCAATTTTGGAGAAGAAGGAGAATCCAGCAGCAAAGAGAGCACGGAAATTGAGAGGAAAAGAGAGAAATTTTGCATTCAAATAGGAAGAAAAGAGAGGAAAAAGAGAGAAATTTTATTCTTTTGATTTTGATTGTATCAAATACACTCCTTATCCTATTCAAATACACAAGTTCATATCCATTTGAGATCAAACACCTCAACTCTGTCATTTACCGTCCCAAAATGAATGGGGCAGTGGAGGCTGCCAATAAGAACATCAAGAAGATCATGGCAAAAATGTCTGCTAATCATCGGGGATGGCCAGATCTGCTACCCCTCACCCTACTGGCATATCGAACGTCAACGCATACTTCTACAGGGGCAACCCCTTACGCTTTGGTGTATGGCATGGAGGCCGTTCTGCCAATTGAGGTTGAGATGGCGTCCCTCAGAATAATGATCGATGCTCAGATAGGCGAGGAGGATTGGATGCAAAGTCGATACGACCAGTTGGCCCTAATTGATGAAATGAGGGTGGCTGCTGTTTGGCACGGTCAGTTATATCAACAAAGGATCTCTCGATCATATGACAAAAGGATAAGACCTCAGAAATTCAAGGAGAATGACCTGGTGCTAAAGAGAGTCATGCCTTGCCAAGACGAAGCTAAGGGGAAGTTTGCCCCAAACTGGGAGGGACCTTTTGTGATTAAAAAGGTGCTATCCGGAGGAGCCATCATATTGCAAGAAATGGATGGTGAGACATTTCCACAACCCCTAAATTCTGACTCAGTGAAGCGATTCTACGCTTAAATCATCAATTCCCTTTTTCCTTTGAGGAGCGAACTACGTAGGACCTGATCTCCCAACTTGTGGGGGTACGTAGGCAGCCATCATGGCACGGTCCAATCCCTTTAAAAATAATCCTTCCCCTAAAACAAAAAAAAAAACCAATCCCCAACAGCCAGATAAACCTTCCTAAACCCTCAAAACCTTCCCGAAAAGCAGCCCTAACCAAAAGCATCCCAAGTAGCCTAAACCTAGCCCAACCAAACAATGAGCCAAAATCCAAGACTCAATCCGATGAAATCAACAGGGGTGCGGCAATGTCTGTCAGATCTCCATCAAGACTCGAGAAGAGAAAGAAGGTGAAATGTCAAAATCATAGCCAACGGGATAAAATGAGGATCCAATGAAAGGCATCGATACAATAAGAGGGAAAATGACTAAATTTAAATGCATGTCTATATATATAAGTCATTTGGTTACAAGATTTCTTTTTTCAATAACCGATGAAATTAACATAGTCTATGCAGGAAATAAAACAATCTACAAATCTGTAACTAACTGAAGCAGGATGGATAAGGTGGTAGATAGATCTGAGGCATCAGCATCCCCTGCAATCTGCTGTCCCATCATGTCGATACGTTCCAACAAGGCAGTGGCTCGGTTGACGGTCCCAGAATGTGCATCTATGACTGTCCTATCCTGAAAAACAATGGCATCTCTGTCAGCTATGGCAGCATCCCTGGCTAGAATAGCAGCATCTCTCTCGGCAATGACGGCATCCCTCTCAGATTCAATAGCAATCAGGGACAGTCGTATCCGGCTATGTTCAGTGTCCTAACTAGGGGGAGAATCGGCTGAGGTCGAGTGATATATGGCATCATCTGGGCAAGTCACTCCAGAGTCATCAAAAGTCCCAGTCTGACTCACACCAACCGCATCCGCATCTCCGCGCAACCATTGCACATAAGCGAATGTCTGGATGGGGCAACTATCATTATACTTGGCCAGGATCCTACGAGGCCAAAGATCATATACCCGCAGTAGAACTCTCTCTGTCTGGGATGATATAAGGAATCGGTAGTCGGTCGCGCCCGTGAAGAGGTGAAAATCCTGTGTCTGATCAAACTGCCCCATGACCGCCAAGGGATGATAGGTCGTCACGCCCCTCAGGCCGGCAATAGGGATGAAATCCAGGGTGGGCACATGAGTCAAAAAGCTCATAAAGGAGCAATAACCCGAATAGATCAGGAGATGAAAAGGATCCTCAATAATCGACAGAAATGCTATCCAGGAGGCCGCATCAGGGCAGCTCACAGGACGAAATGAAAACTGCGTGGTTATGTCATGACTGAAGCAAAACCCTTGGCGACGGAAGTGGCCGATGGGACTAAGATGACTCATGAACCACACATACAACAAAGTCGAGCTCCCTAAGAATACTCTGCCTCGGAAGGACTGACAGTATGAGGCTGACATGTAAGTATCCGCCAATATCATGGGAAGAATGGTGTGATCCTCCTGAAGGGCCCTAACGGTCGCGACCACCCGCATGTCCAAATGATCGGGTCCCGCGGGCAGGTACAGAACTGAGATGATACAGGCCATCAAAACGTCTAGCCTCAAAACGCCCCAGCGCTCCTCCGATACAGAAAAATCCCCAGAGAAGTGGCGAAAACTGTTAGGTGAGCCGAATCGGTCAATCAAAAAGTGAAGAGGAACCAGGTGATCTGATGTGGTCGCCGATAGTAGAACCGCCCTCCGCAACCCAGTAAAAGTCAAGAACTGACGGCGCATGGGACCAGACGTGATCCTGGCACAAGGTCTATCCAAAGGCAAACCGGTGAAGCGACCATACTCCTCGAGGGTGGGGGTCAGCTCTACTGTCCCTAGCCTGAACACTTGACGAGCAGGGGCCAATATCTCAAAATACCATCCACAAAGCCCGCTGGCACCTGAAAGGTTAATAAGGACCGAGAGTGTCCCAAAAGACCACCTGCGATGACCATGTCGGCCGGCGATAAACTGTCCAACCAACGGAGGAGGCTGCCAACCAACCCTGTAGGAGGAATGGAATCCAAGCATACCACGACATCTGAGGACGTCATCTGTGGAAAAATAGTATCAAAAAGACTGTACAGGGGTCATTTTCTATCCATGAATAAAAAGCATGCATCGTACAGACAATAATAAAGCAAATGAATTTCATAGAGATAAAAGATAAAGAACTGTGCATAAATGAATAAATGAGTTCAGTACATAGTGCATGAAATGAAAAAAATAAAACTAAACAGGTACAGGTACAAAAGCCCTATCCTATCCTGATCTAGATAAAGTCAATCTCATCTATGAAGGCGGGATCCTCAAACTGGTCCCCTGGGGTCGCCGAAGTCGATGGCCCAAAGTTCATGTCGGGAATGTAGGGCTGCGCAGTGGCATCAGATGAGCTCGGGCCCGCATCATAACCCGCACCATCAGGATCATAGGCATAAGCATCCTCTAGAGTCCGGCCCAGCACCCGAAGATATAGAGACAACTGGTCTACCTGCCGGGTCAGGGTAGCAATCTGCTCAGCATGAGTAGGAGTCCGAACGCAGGCCGCCCAGTCAGTCATCATAACCGAGCCGGGGACCATATCCCCAAGGAAGAATGTGGCCCGGGTCTGAGGACCGATGGTGCGGGGCACCCACCAAGTACGAAAAGCATCACTCGTACTGGGACCCGTCGAAAGCATGCGGCCATCCTCCCCTGCAAGCATGATCTCTGAGGGCTGAGAATCCAGCGGCCATGAGGTAGTGAAAGGAAGGGAGTGCGGGATGCGGATCTCTCCAGTAACGCATCTGAATGCGCGCTCCCCCAGGTACATCACCCATCCTCCAACACTCTGCAAAGTGAGGCGACGGGTGGAAAGTGCAAACTCCGGGCCGGTAGGATGCCCATCTGTAAACCCCGCATCCAGATGCTCAGAAAGATAAGGCCTCCAGACGACCCCTGCAGCCGTGATCGGCTCCAGCTGGATGCGGCAGTGTGCAAAGCTGCCAGATACCGGGACCTCCTCCAGGGTGCTGTGATGCCATCGTCGACCCCGAGGATAGGTGTCCAGGCCGAGGGTGGTGACGGGCCTCAGACAAGGAAGACGCTCGTAGGCCCAGAACTGTTGAACAGAATAAGGCAGAGCATGAGTAACCAACCAAAGCAGAAAAGAGATATGAAATGACGGGAAATACAATAAGAAAAAGGAAGAAAACCTCACCAGCAGGAAGTGATAAAATCCGAGCAAAGCATCTGTCTGGCCCTCCGAGCGTAGACGCATACCGTGGAGGAAATAGGCAAAGGTGAAAGACCCCCAGTCATAGTCACTGATGCGGTCCACATCTCTGACCGCTCCTACGACGCTGAAATGAATGGTGGAGGAGTTGTTCCCCAGAAAACAACCCCTCATGATGGTCAGGAACAGGCGTCGTAGCAGAATGTCCCTGGTGCCCTGATCTGCTGGAATGGGCAGTGCGTACAGACCCCCGACAGCATCGACAGCCAAAGCGCCGGATCGAATGCTACGGGCCTTAAAGACCCGATCCTCAGCACCGAAGCCCAATAAAGCCCGGACCTCCGCAGGAGTGATGTCGAGATCTAGAGGAACGCGGGACCCGGTAAACTCTATGCCCGTAATGTATCTCCAGTCCCAGGGGGTCAACACAACCTCACAGTCCAGAAGGTGAAGGGACTGGGTCTGGTGAAACCATCTCTCGGACAAAGCCCTCATGTAACCCCAGGGGCACTGCCGGGGAATGATAGTGAAGAAGTGACGAAAGCCCCAAGAATCCACCATCGCCCGGTAGTCGCTGTGCAAAGCCGTGTAGAGGGAGTAGATGTTGAACCAGTTGCCCCTCGGCTGAGTAAACTCGGGCACCTGAGACAATCACCAATGGGTCAGTCCAGATAAAAGGAGAATTGAGAAATTGAGAATGAAGTACTAATGGAATTGAATATACCTCGTTAGCCACGAGAGATGCTGAGGGGTGACGACTGAGATCCCGACCCAATAGGTCGGGGATCTGCACAGGGGCGCCAGAGGGAGCAAGATGAGGAGATGGAGCCGGTGTACTGGAGGATGGCCCCTCTGCCGCGACCTCCGGAGGTACAGCCTCCTCAATGTCCAGATGATCAGGACGAATGACAGCCTCCGCCAAGCGGCGAGCCTGACGGGTCCGAGGAGGAACAGGGGCAGGTGCAGCCCTACGACGGCGAACACCCGAGGTCCGTGATGCCGAAGAGCTGCTAGGGGCATCGGGATCCATAGCTGGAACAGAACAGGCAAGGAGGAAGGTAAGTTCCCTTTTGAATTATGTCACGAATATTCTAAATTCCTACCTTCATCATATAATTAATGCAACATGATGCATGTTTATGGTATGTGAAAAAAAAATAAAAAAAAATAAAAAAAAAATCGGCAGAGTTCCGTTTGTAAAATGGACATCCCAGGCATAAGCCAAACGTGTTTTCAATCAATCCAAGCCTCAAACAGATCAAAATTGCATTCATATGTGTAGTTACAGCATGTAAAATACCATAATGCATGATTTTCTTGTAGAAAAGGAATAACAGTATGTGGGAGCACCTCATGAGCATAAAATAGGACTCACACAGTTGATACATAGCATGTATATATGATAATACATAGCATAGCATTGTAAAGCATACATTTTTATCTCTAAACATGCAAATAGCCAAATGTATAGCAAAACGTTGACGAAATTGAAAAGTGAACGGTCAAAGTGTTACCTGTAGCGCGTAGAATGATCCTACCGGAGCGGTTTTTGCTGAAAAGTTGGAGAAATCGACAAGAGGCCTTTGCAAACGAGCAAAATCTCAGGAATCTATGTGGGGTACGAAGTTGAAAGTGACAGATCTGGAAGCGGCGAGCCGCTTAAGAATCCCGATCTTAGCCGCAGATCTATCTGCGGCTGGCCGCAGATCAATCTGCGGCTGGCCGCAGATCCGTCTGCGGCTGGCCCTGGTGGGTCCCCTTGGCTCCCTTGCAACCGTTTGATGTGTCTAGTGAAAATGAATTACGAGATGGGTGACCGGCGACGATACCTGGCCCCGACGAGACAATCGTCCGGCGACGAAAACCGGCGATTACGAGGTGGATGTCCGGTGACGAAAACCGGCTCCGACAGGATAACCAACCGGCGACGAAAATCGGCCCCGACAAGACAATCGTCCGGCGACGAAAAACCGGCGATTACGAGATGGATGTCCGGCAACGAAAACCGGCTCCGACAGGATAACCAACCGTCGACAATAATCAAGGGTTACGAGATGGGTGACCGGCGACGATAACCGGCCCCGACGAGACAATCGTCCGGCGACGAAAATCGGCGATTACGAGATGGATGTCCGGTGACGAAAACCGGCTCTGACAGGATAACCAACCGGCGACGATAACCGGGGGTTACGAGATGGGTGACCAGCGACGATAACCGGCCCCGACGAGACAATCGCCCGGCGACGAAAACCGGCGATTACGAGGTGGATGTCCGGCGATGAAAACCGGCTCCGACAGGATAACCAACCGGCGAAGATAACCGGGGGTTACGAGATGGGTGTCCGGCGACGAAAACCGGCGATTACGAGATGGATGTCCGGCGACGAAAACCGGCTCCGACAGGATAACCAACCGGCGACGATAACCGGGGGTTACGAGATGGGTGCCCGGCGACGATAACCGGCCCCGACGAGACAATCGTCCGGCGACGAAAACCGGCGATTACGAGATGGATGTCCGGCGACGAAAACCGGCTCCGACAGGATAACCAACCGGCGACGATAACCGGGGGTTACGAGATGGGTGACCGGCGACGATACACCGCCCCTGCGAGACACTCGACCGGCGACGAAAACCGGCGAGTACGAGGTGGATGTCCGGCGACGAAAACCGGCTCCGACAGGATAACCAACCGGCGACGATAACCGGGGGTTACGAGATGGGTGTCCGGCGACGAAAACCGGCCCCGACAAGACAATCATCCGGCGACGAAAACCGGCGATTACGAGGTGGATGTCCGGCAACGAAAAACCGGCTCCGACAAGATAACCAACCGGCGACGATAACCGGGGGTTACGAGATGGGTGACCGGCGACGATAACCGGCCCGACGAGACAATCGACCGGTGACGATAACCGGCGATTACGAGGTGGATGTTCGGCGACGAAAACCGGGTTCCAACAAGATAACCAATCGGCGACGATAACCGGGGGTTACGAAATGGGTGACCGGCGACGATACCCGGCTCCGACAAGACAATCATCAGCCTCGACTCACCCTTTTTTCTGAATGTTTTGCATCGATGGCATCTTGCCTGGCATCATAAATCATATGTGTTGCATCATGTATGCATTGTCATCCTTGTGCACTGTCATTCATGCATCGAGTGTCTATTTCTTTATCATGTTCATTTCATTAAACATTGCATGAACATGATAAAGAGGGGCAGCTGTAGACACCCAATTTTTGCATTCCCTGTACTAACCATGGCAGGAGGGCAAAATCGTCAATTGAACCGGCTTGCGGGAGCAAGGGGGTGGGCCCAAGTGCGAGCGCCCGACACCACCGAAGTGATTGGCGATCAAAGCTGACGTAACAATAAGGCCATCCGAGACAGACATCCTCGAATGAGGTGGCACGTCTCCCGGAAATTCCCAGACTGCCAAATACGAGCCTGTTAGCGAAAACCGACGTTACGACACGAAAATCGAGGCGTGGCACGGAAAACGAAAAAGTCAAACCGTCCAGCCGCGGATTGATCTGCGGCCAAATAGTGCGCATTTTGAAAACACGGAACTCGAAACACGGAACTCGAAATCGGGGTGAGTGGAAGGCAGGCGGCCAGCCAGCCTATTTCAGCCCAGTTTTGTGCAGCATACAGGGAGTTGAAGGAGTTCAGCAATTTTGGAGAAGAAGGAGAATCCAGCAGCAAAGAGAGCACGGAAATTGAGAGGAAAAGAGAGAAATTTTGCATTCAAATAGGAAGAAAAGAGAGGAAAAAGAGAGAAATTTTATTCTTTTGATTTTGATTGTATCAAATACACTCCTTATCCTATTCAAATACACAAGTTCATATCCATTTGAGATCAATTGCAAGGTGAAAATTTCTATTTGTTCTAGCAATTCATAGCATATTGATTGGGTAAATTAGATGTAATTTTCATGTATTTTGTTGAACAATCATGGATTAGGGATTATTAGTGAGGGTTCCATCGGAACAAAAAGTCTTCCTAATAACCCAAGGATATCCAATTGATGAAATTTCTAGCTCGTTTATGGTGATTTATTGGGTGTAAGTTGTTTAGATTGTCATCTTCGGATATCATGGCGTATTGGATAAATCCGGTTTGGTTAGTTATGTAGTATTCATTTTGTGGGCATGTAGTAATCTCGTGTGAGCCTAGGAATGCGACCCCGTGGTCCAAATCCGATGATGGACGTTTTGATGTATGCAATAGATTTAAGATGCTCGTGTTGTAATATGTAACCATTGGGCCTTAAAACGACGCCAAGGCGAGAATCGGGTTTAAGGCCCCGTAGTAGTGGAATATGTGATTGTCGGCGTTCGGGGATGTTTTGATGGCTTACATGCCCATGAATAGCCCCGACGCGTGTTTATGTTTGATTAGATTTGTGACGCCAAGCAAAGGATTTCAAAACCAAAACAACAAAGATTTTTTTTTCTAAAATTAATCAAAGTAGGATATTAGCGTCACGAGGCTAAGAATTGGAAGTGTTAACGAAAGTCGATTTCTATTTTACGAGAAGGCTAAGGAGAAGTTGTTTCCAAATATCACAAAAAAAATGGTTTATAAAAAAGGAAATAACGTTTTATTAAACCTTGATACATAGGGCGAAAGAGATCCTAGAAATTGCCTATCATTTATGAAAGCAACGTATAAATCTCGATTCCTATTTTGGCTAAGGTTTAATAAACTCATGTTTTACCAAAAAGACATTTAGTAAAAAATCACCTAGCTTTTGCCAATTAAAATCAAATCTTTCTCAATAAAAAAAAAATAAGGCTTTCTCGTAAATACCGAAAAGACATTTTGAAGCACTCTCAAGACTAAAAGCACAGTTTCCCTAAAAAACCCAACTGTTTTCTTTCATACAAATTCACCACAACATTCATTTAGGCACACACACACACACACGCACGCATACACATTTCATGAAGTAAAGGATAGGAAAAGCATCAAGATTGCGGTAACCGTGTTTCACGGAAGTCGGGGGGTGCCTAACACCTTCCCCTCGCTTAAGCAAGCCCCCGAACTCTATGAATCTCGGTTTGCAGACCAATTAATTCGGAGTCACATATGAGCCAGCGATTTATAAAAACAAAAACTTGGATGAGTTGGTACATCCATTTCAAATATACCAACTGGCGACTCTGGTTAATTGGCTCATCATAAAAACGATCTTTCAAAACCCCGTCGACATTAAGGCCGATCTTTTCCAAAGAATCATTAAATCAAAAGGCTAGAATTGGAAAAGACTAAAAAAGGACACGAAGAAAAACCTGGCGTCGACATTGGGCAAGTTTCCTTACCCTAACTCAACTTAATATTGGGCAGGTTTTCTCAACTGTACAACTTTCATATATTATTGCAAGTTTCCCTAACTTAATTCAATTTATTTATTGAGTAAGTATTCTATATTATTATAAGTTCCTAACTCAAACTCGAGTTATTATTTTAGTAGTTTAATTATCGTCAATTATTCCACATCAAAGTTTATTATTAATATTCGCACCTTATGTATTTAAATTCATGATCTGTTGTTGGACTGTGAAACATTTAAGTTCTTCATTCATGAACTGTTTAAGGAATACGCCATTTATTTCGGCTAGACATGTACAGGTTATTATTTTAAAAGCTATCCAAACTAGTAGTTGGTACGGATTCTTGGACTGAGAGAGTAACCCTTATTAAGGAATTATAATGTGTCGGTTATTCGATGCAGTCAAAGTTAAATGTTATGCATATACATGGTGTACAAGAGGCTGATCCCCTCGAGTACAACTGACAAGGCTAGGTTTTTAAAAGGGTCAGTTGAATGATTGACTCTTTGGCCAAAAATTTCATGTTCTATTGGACCACTCAGCAGTAAATAATTAATATTCATTATTTCATTTGAACTTTTATTATATTGTCAGCTATTTCTTCAATGTTCTTAAATTGTTGAACTATGCGATTATTATTCTCATTCATTCATGATATATCTTCTTTATTCATTTTAAACTTGCTGAACAAAGTAGTTGCTCACCCTTGCTATATCATGAACCTATTGCAGTTAAGCCGGAGAGTTCCAAAGCGGACAAAGACAAAGGAAAGATTAAGGAATAGTTATATGTACTATCCCGTTATGTAATCGTGGAATCGTTTTGTATTATTAATGTATTTCGTGATGTATTTATTTAAGGTTATAGACCTTGAAACCGTAGTAAACCTTTTGTAATGAACAATATATGTTTATTTATTCCGCATTAGTTAATTTATGTTGTTTAGAGGTGTATGGATGTACTTTATCGTGAGCACCAGATTCGAGGTATTGGTACTTGAATTTGGGGGTGTCACAAACATATTCTCAACTTATATATATATAACATATCCAAAATTTATCACGATCCAATGGTCGGATTAAGAAATATAACCCACACAATAAAGCTTAAGAAAACTGATTTTTCAAATTCTGGCAGTGGTATTTTTTCTTCGAACCAGTCTGACTCGAAAAATCACTCTAAATCATCTACTCAGATTTTTTGAGTGATTCTTGATTCTCTGTGTAGCTAACTTACAGATCTATTTTTAGACATAAAGATCACATTTTAATTCTTTATATATCACAAGATATAGATTTTACAAAAATAGGTAGCAAACTAACTTTTCTAAAAATTTCTAGATTTCACTCTTCATTTGATTTCTTGATTTCTCTTGTTTGATTCTTGTTTATACAAGTTTAATCCATCACAAATAAGTATAACATGATCTCCTTTCATAAACTTCATAAAACTTAATAACCATAATAAAAATCAATAGATTAATCAAAGTTTAAATGTATACCTTTCTTAGTTTCTTCTTCTGCATCTTTCTGCGAAGTTTTCTCTTTCTTTATCTCTCCCCCCTCTCTCTCTCTCTCTCACTTTTCTTAAATTAGCAGCCGAGTGGATGCTAAATGGGAAATAGGAGTGGAGTGTTTTATTTTTACTTCTCTTCTTTTTTGGCTCTTCCTTGTTTTTTTTTCTTTCTTATCTTTTTCCCTCACCTTTTCCTCTCTGTCTCCTTGTCTCCTTAGTAGCCTTCCTTGACTCTATAGCCTTCTCCTCTTCTTATCAGCCGCATGAGTCCTGGACCCCACAATTCAAAAACCTCTTTTCTCCTCGTTTATTCACTTACTTATCTATTAAATTGTCCATTTGACATTTTTGACTTTTAAAAATCAATTTACATTAAAACCTCAATTCTCATTACTCACTTCTTATTTATAATTCTCATTTCGTTATTTAAAAATTCTGGGATATTACATACATGATATTTATATAAGAATATAAGTAAATTAACTTCAACATATAAATAAATTACACTAACCATTTGATACAACTTTTTATTTTATTTTGGATAGAATATTTCATCGATGTGCTATTTATTATTATTAATATTCACTTGAATTTTTTTGAAATTTATGAAAGTTTTTTTGAAAAATAAATATTTTAAAATACTTGTGCGTACTTCTTACTACATTATATATATATATATATATATATAATTGTTTAAAAAACTCTGAATTAAAAACTTAAAGATTAAATTTTTAGTTCACTATTTTAAGCTATTTTATATAAAGTTTAATCCACTAAAGAGGCGTATGAGTATTGTTTCAAGCTAATAAAAAATTGATAGATGTCAAATATATATATATATATATATATATATATATATATTGTAGACACCCAAATTTTGCGTTCCCTGTACTAACAATGACAGGAGGGCAAAATCGCCAATTGAACCGGCTTGCGGGAGCGAAGGAATGAGCACAAGGGCGAACGCCCAACACCACCGCAATGATTGGCAACCAAAGCCGACGTGACAATAAGGCCATCCGAAACGGGCATCCCCGAATGAGGTGGCACATCTCCTGGAAATTCCCGGACTACAGATTACGAGCCTAACAGCGAAAACCGAAATCACGGCATGGAAATCGAGGCGTGGCACGAAAATCGAGAAAGTCAAACCGTCCAGCCGCGGATTGATCTGCGGCCAAATAGTGCGCATTTTGAAAACACGGAACTCAAAACACGGAACTCGAAATCGGGGTGAGTGGAGGGCAGGCGGCCAGCCAGCCACAGATTGATCTGCGGCCAGCCGCAGATCAATCTGCGGCTGGCTTTGGCCAGCCTATTTTAGCCCAGTTTCGTTGCAGCATACAGAAGGTTGGAGGAGTTCAGAATTTTGGAGAAGAAGGAGATTTCAGCAGCAAGAAGCACGAGAATTGAGAGAAAAAAATAGCAAAAAACTTGCAATCAAATAGGAGAAAAGAGAAAAAAAAAAAGAGGAATTATATTCTTTTGATTTTGATTGTATCAAATACACTCTTTATCCTATTCAAATACACAAGTTCATATCCATTTGAGATCATTTTGCAAGGTAAAAATTCCTTTTGTTATAGCAAGTTATATCATATTTTTGGGTTGAATTAAATGTAAATTTCATGTAATTAATGAAGGGATAATGGATTAGGGATTATTAGTGAGGGTTCCATTGGAACAAAATTCTTCCTAATAACCCGAGGATATCCGATTGGCAAAATTCCTAGTTTGTTTATGGTGATTTATTGGTTGTAATTTATTTAGATTATCATTTTCGGATATCATGGTGTATTAGGCAAATCCGTGTTGGTTAGTTTTGTAGTATTCATTTTGGGGGCATGTAGAAATCTCGGGTGTGAGCCTAGGAACGCGACCCCGTGGTCCAAATCCGATGATGGACGTTTTGACGTATGTAATAGTTGCAAGGTGCTCGTTTTTGTAATATGTAATCGTTGGGCCTTAAAACGACGCTAAGGCGAGAATCGGGTTTAAGGCCCCATAGTAGTGAAATATGTGATGTTGGCGTTCGGAGATATTTTGATGGCTTACATGCCCGTGAATAGCCCCCTACGCGTTATGATATTTAATTAGATTTGTAACACCAAGCAAAAGATTTCAAAGCCAAAACAATAAGGATCTTTCTAAAATTAATCAAAGTAGGATATTAGCGTCACGAGGCTAAAAAATTGGAAATGCTAATGAAAGTCGATTCCTATTTTACGAGAAAGCTAAAGAGAAGTTGTTTCCAAATGTCACAAAAATGGTTTTATAAAAATAAAATAAACGTTTTACTAAACCTTGAGTAATAGGGCGAAAGAGATCATAGAAATTGCCCTTCATTTCATGAAAGCAACGTATAAATCTCGATTCCTATTTTGGCTAAGGTTTAATAAACCCATGTTTTACCAAAACCACACCTAGTAAAAAATCGCATAGCTTTTGCCAATTAAAATCAAATCTTTTCTCAGTAAGAAATAGGGCTTTCTCGAAAATACCGAAAAGACATTTTGAAGCACTCTCAAGACTAAAAGCACTATTTTCCCTAAAAACCCAAATGATTCTTTCATACAAACTCACCACAACATTCATTTAGGCATACACACACACACACATACACATTTCATGAATTAAAGGATAGGAAAAGCATCAAGAATGCGGTAACCGTGTTTCACGGAAGTCGGGGGGTGCCTAACACCTTCCCCTCGCTTAAGCAAGCCCCCGAACTCTATGAATCTCGATTCGCAGACCAATTAATTCGGAGTCACACATGAGCCAGCGATTTAAAAAAATGAAACTCGGATGAGTTGGTACATCCATTTCAAATATACCAACTGGCGACTCTAGTTAATTGGCTCATCATAAAAACGATCTTTCAAAACCCCGTCGACATTAAGTGCCGACCTTTTCCCCAAAATCACCTAAACCAAAAGGCTAAAATAGGAAAAGGACAAGAGACGAGAAAACCCGGCGTCGACAGCTGGCGACTCTGCTGGGGACCTTAGAGGGCTGAAGCCGCGTTCAAATCTTGATGTTATCCTATCCTTTAAAATTCATAAAAATGTGTGTGCATGCGATATTTTGATTTTTTGTTTCTTTTTGTTATGTGAATGTGTGTTTTGTCCAAATAGATGAATGATTAAATGGAATTGCTTTACTTTTAAATAATCATTTGCATACGGTGAGGACGATGATTGTGAATGTATGTTGAGAGAGTACCTCCTCCTGAGGCGAACCTGTCGGTTGCTTATTACTGGACTCGAAGGGGCTGCTCCCCGGAGATGGCTCAGGAAACGCACCACCCAAATCCGCTCCAATCGAAAGGGCTCAAACGAGTAGATTGCGAAGATTTGGGGACCTTCACGCCGAAAAGCCCGTGAGAGTAACCCTAGGATAGGTCAGCCTCAGATTAACCCAACGCAGGAAAAGTCTCTTCATGCCTTTTTACGTTTATACGTCTAAATGTCATGATTCCATTTAATATTCATATATTCCTCTCCCGTGTCAAAAGAGATTACTAACCTCTGTGAATTGCAGGGAACAGTTGGGGAAGCATAATAAGGCATGTTTAGCGTTAGTTATTGCATTAAAGGACTACTAACTTTCTGTTTTACAGGGAAAGATTAAAAAAAAAACCAGAAATACAAAAATTTTTACAGCTTTAGCATGCATCCACATTTCTCATTTCCCCGGACTAAACTTCGAACCATTGTCTTTGTAGGATTGCTCCTCAAACCCGTTCGCAGTCTAAGAAAGCCCAGGTCTCCACTTCTGAAATGGCTGATCTTCCCAATCATAGTTCCATATCTCGGGAAGAGTTTGATGACTTTAAAAAGCAGATGATGGAAATGGCCACAATGCTAAAAGAACAGTTCCTAGTCAGACAGGATTCATCAAACCAGGGACCACATAATATACCGCCACCGGGGGGTGACCAGAATCCTCCTAAGGATGATGCAGTCCTGTTTAAAAATAACCAACATCAGCTTAGGGATGAGCCGGTCCTCCCAAAGGTCATTCCTGCCCTCAACAAGACAGTAATCATGATTCCAGAGGAGGGAGATACTGACGACCTTCGCAGGAAGATGAAACAGATGGAAGAGACCATCCAATCTCTAAAGGGTATAGGCTCCCTGGGTAGGGTTAATTACTCGGATCTGTGTGTCTTCCCCGGAACCAGATATCCAGAAAAGTTCAAGGTCCCCGAGTTTGAAAAATACAATGGAAAGGGAGACCCCTACACGCACTTGAAAATATACATTGGAGAACTCGGGTCTTATGCCGAGGACGAGGGGTTGAGGATGCAGCTATTCCAGAAAAGCTTAATAGGGGAGGCGAGGATCTGGTATGCCCGCCTTGACAACGCCCGAATCCACAACTGGGAGGAATTGGCCCATACCTTCTTAACCCAATACAGCTTTCAGGCCCAGATGGCCCCTGACAGATACCAAATGACAAAAGTTAAAAATCAACCCAGGGAATCCTTCAGAGACTATGCGCAACGATGGAGGGGTATGGCTGCCCAAGTGAATCCTCCAATGGGCGAGTCAGAGATGGTAATGACTTTCGTTGATATTCAGGAGGCCCCGTATTATGAGCGGGTTATTTCAGGGATTGGTAGACCCTTTGCTGAGATGATTAAACACGGAGAAATGGTGGATATGGGGTTGAAATCCGGCAAAATTTGGGATCTCACGGCTTTGGAAACAGCTGCAGAACAGATCCAAAGCGGTAACTACGGCAGCACTTCCCGTAGGATCCAAAAGAAAAAGGAAGAGGATGTTTCCCTCGTCATACAGGGATCTTCTAGAAAGGCAGAGAGCAACCCTCCAGTACATGGGCAGAGAGTGGGGCCATCCCGTCAGTCTAACTTCAATGATCAAAGGGCAGAGGGGCGAAGGAGATTTGAGGCCTCGCAAAATCGGGTATTTACCCCGCTCGGGGAGCCCCTTGAGCGGGTATTGGCGGTATTGATGGCCCAGAAGAAGATAATCAATTTGGCACCCCCGAGTGAACCAAAGGGAAGAAGATTTGACCCAAGCAAGCGATGTGCCTACCACTCGGGTTCCCCGGGTCATAATACGCAGGATTGTTGGACCTTGAAGCATATAATTCAGAATTTGATTGATAATAGGGAAATTGTGGTGGAACAGCCAGACTCCCCAAATGTTAAGGTCAATCCCCTGCCTAGACATGATGGAGGTGGGGTCAATATGGCGGAGGACAGTGAAGTCGAGGGGCTGTTAAGACTGAATTATGTGAAGAAATTGGATGAAATGATCAACATGATAAGTAATCATGGGAATGCACGGGGAGCGCCCGTTCGATTGATAGGTGTAAGTGGAAATACCCCGGGGGAACCTGTCAAATTGGCGGCACCGAAACCCATCATTCTGGCAGCAAGACCGCAAATCCCTATCAGCAGTCTAAGGACGGTGCCCTGGAACTATGGGGGGGCATCAGAGGAAGCGGCCAGTTGTGCTTCTGTGACGACAAAGGGGAATCCCTTGTATCTTCCCGAGCGAGTCCTGGAAGGCCAATAGAAGAAAAATGAGGAGATATCCGAGGAGAGAGCCGTGGAATTCTTGAAGAGGATGGATCATCCAGAGGCGAGAGGGATCCAGATTTTAAATGAGGAGTCGACCCTGTCATCAATCATGGACTTGGTGTTATCATCTAATGAGCACTGCAGAACCCTGGCAAAAGTCCTGGAGGAGGCATACGTGCCCAAAGAAATTAGTGAGGAAGGTTTCGGCCAGCTGGTGGGCCATCTGATGGAGAGCGATGTAATATCCTTTGCAGATGAGGACATCCCCAAGGAGGGAAGGGGGCATCGAAAACCGCTACATATTGTGGTGATCTCCTCAGGATATGTCATGAATGGGGTGTTGATTGATGGGGGATCGGCATTGAATATTTGTCCCCTCAGTACATTGCAGAAGATGAACATCAGTCCCAAGCGCCTACGGGCCAGTCATGTGGTGGTGCGAGCCTTCGATGGTTCCCGAAGGGATACAATTGGAGAAATAGAATTACCAGTGGAAATAGGACCCTGTACTTTTGATATCTCTTTCCAGGTCCTAGACATCACCGCCAGTTATAACCTGTTACTGGGGAGGCCGTGAAAGTAGTATGCACACAAGCCAATCATATTTGATATGATGTAGCATATACTTTGTAATCTTATTCATTTATTAATAAAGGAATTGATTTTCTTAAAAGGCATTTTATATTATCTACATAGTGCTGTTATATTAAATGTGATAAACCCATAGTTTTGAGCAATGCTTTTAGAATCATGATGGTGATCATGCTAATGAGATCTAAATTCAAGATAGCTCACAAATAAAATTGTTCCTAATCGTTGGATTACTAAATTGGGGATTAGTGAATCCGGATAGATTAGTATATACGTTGCTTGCTCTTAGGAAGAGGATGATTGATCTCATAATCATTTGTGTGGAGACACTAAAGCAAGTATGTAGGTGCTTATTAGAGAATAAGTTCACTGAACGTGACTCGCTAAGGAATACCTAATGGAGTTTTACTCGTCTGACAATAGGAATTCCTCTAGTGATAGTAGTACAAGTGATCCTTGGACTTGAGATCATCATAGTATCTTGTGTATGATGAGTTATACTTTGACATGTCCCTTAAGACCTTGTGGGTATATCAAAGGGTATGATTGGGTATAATTAGTTGTACATGGAGATAGGTGAATGATCAACAAAGAATCTACCTCATCTAGTAAAAGATGTGAATGTCCTATGTGATTCGATAAATGATAACTCAGTAGTCCTTGGCCAAGGCAGAATGAAATTAGAAAGGAGTTTCTAATTTGCATTATTTAGAGTTATGCATTTGGGAATCGAAATACATATAATTAAATAAAATAAGACTTGACAGTAAATCCATGTCTTATATTTAATTGGGACATTGTATGGTAGAAGGATTGAATTGTACGGTAACTATCTACTCAAAGGTTCTTTTGTGATTAATGTTGAAATCTATATTATCTGGAAAGTCGTTGATCGGTAAGGGGGCTTACCCTTATTGTAGAATAAATATTATTTATTTAAATGAATTAAATAGTTTAATTTATTTATTTAAATAAGATTAGAATTGTTCTAATTGATTTATTCACAACCGGTTTAATATGGAGAACCTAAAGGGTCACACCGCAAAAGGAAAATATTTATTTAAGAAGTAAATGGCATAATGGTAATAATAAGTTAAGTGTATTTAATTTAATCTATGGAGATAGAATAAATTAAATAGCTTAATATTTATTATTTAATATTTTGGAAATATTAAATATAAATTAATAAGAGGAGTCTTATTATTATTATTACTATTACTATTATTTAATTCCTAATAGGGATTGGGAATTAATTAATAGAAGTACTCTCCCATGAATTCCTAATTAGATTAGGAGCATTATTAATTAAAGGAGTTTAATTATAATACAAACCCTAATCCTAAATTGTTTAGGGAAGGGTTATTCCTACATCTATAAATAAGAGGGGTCTTATCATAGATTAAGGTTACACACTCTTGCAATAGATTGTGGAGAGTAAATTCTATAGAGATAGAAACTAGGGTTTTGCCAAATACCCAACTTCTTGAATACTTGTTTTCCTTGGTGGATCACCTCTAGAGGCCAAACACTTGGGTGGCTAACGTTGATCAAAGGAAGGAATCACACCGTAGCATTCGAGGAGAACACGAAGGACTAGGAGTTGAACTTGTACCCGAGGAAGCTTTGTTCTACGAGGGTATAATTCTTATTCTCTTTCTCTTTCGTTTATATCGTTAATTGAGCACATAGATTGATCTTGGTGATGGTTTGTATAAAAATTTAAAATCCGATTTTATCGCGCTTCCGCACTGTTTATGTAATTTGATTGCATGTTCGCGTTATAAACAAACCTAACAGGCCGTGGATACACATGGCCGGGGCAGTGCCTTCTACGCTCCACCAACAAATCAAGCTAATCATCGATGGGAATCTGGTAACAATCTCGGCCGAATGTGATAACCCTTCTCCTCCTAGGAATGGCCTACCAGTGATCAATGTGGATGAGTCGGCGGCACCTGCCAGCTTTCAAGCACTGGAGATCAGTACTCCCCACTACAGATGCTTGGGAGCTCCAGCTGTGAAACCTAGGGTCTCTCCAGAACTTACCTTCATGGCCAAAGAAATGATGAAAATGAATTTCCAGCCTGGACAGGGGTTAGGAAAAGGTAGCCAAGGAATCACCAAGCCCATTCAATTACCCCATCAGGTAGGCAAGGCAGGTTTAGGATATCACGGAGGTGTAGCGCGGGGACACCATCAAAGCGCGGCTCCGATTCGACTGGCTGGCAGTCCGGTGACCCCGGTCAACAATAGGCAGGGGACTAGCAAGCCTGTGACTGGAACAGGAGGTGAGGGTTTGTCCCCCGCAAATGATGAATTAGCCAAAAGGGAAAGTTTCCTACAGGAGATCGCAAAAGAGTTCGAAACCCAGTGCTATATCCCCGGACAATTAATAAGCAATGAAGAGGGGACGAATGTTGCCACACCAGGAGCCCAACAAAATGTGCCTATCATCGATTGGGCAGGGTTGATTATTCCTAAGGAAGGTATGAAGGGAGACTCAGGCGATGTGGCCGTGGTCATCGGGGAAGTGTCCGGTATAAAGCCACCTCTCATTGAGCACATATCGTCTGACCTGACCGTCGACAATTGGACCGTGAAGCCAGTGATATCCAAACAAGGGTAAAACCCGACATCAGGGTGGTAGACCCCAAAGGATGGGATGATGAAGAAGTTTATTTTTGTTGTTGTTTTATTTTTTGCATAATTATGTCGTTTCTTCAAGTTATCTGAAAATGTGATCATCGTGGAAAATAACTTATATATGACAAGTATTTTGTTTCATGTCAGGTGTACCAATTTGAGTAATCCTTGTCTAACAAACGATCTCTCAAATTTGAATGATGATTATGATTTTGACATTGAGCTGGATTTCGATTTGATGGGCATTGAGCAAGACGAGACAGATTACGACGACGCGCCTGAAGAGATCAAAGGATGGGTCGAGGATAAACCCAAACCCAACTTAGACCAAACCATCACTATAGACATCGGAACCCCGGACAAGCCAAAAGAACTCAAGATAGGGACAGACCTCACTCCTAGCCAAAAAGCAGAAATGACTGAGTTGCTGAGCCAATATGAGGATGTCTTTGCCTGGTCGCACGAGGATATGATCGGATTGTCCACCGACATCGTGGTACACCGGTTGCCCATCAAGGAGGGTTTCAGGCCTGTCAAGCAGAAACTAAGGAAGTTGAAACCGGAGTGGAGCTTAAAAGTGAAGGAAGAGATCATCAAACAATTCAGGGGCCGGAATCATTATGGTCTCCACTTACCCCGAATGGCTGTCTAATGTAGTCCCAGTGGCTAAGCCTGGAGGAAAGGTGAGGGTATGTGTAGACTACAGAGATCTAAACAAGGCCAGTCTCAAAGACAACTTTCCGGTGCCTTTCATACACATCCTGGTGGATAACACAGCCCAGTACGAGATGTATTCTTTTGTGGATTGCTTTGCGGGGTATCATCAAATAATGGTGGCGGAGGAAGATCGGGAAAAGACCGCGTTCATCACCCCATGGGGCACTTTCTGCTATAGACGGTTGGCTTTCGGTCTCACAAATGCGGGGGCCACCTATCAGAGGGCCATGATGGCCTTGTTCCACGATATGATGCATAAGGAGATAGAGGTCTACGTGGATGACATTATCGTAAAGTCAAGGGTAGAATCTGACCATATAACCCATCTTAAAAAGCTATTTGATCGACTCAGAAAATATAACTTGAAGCTCAACCCAGCAAAGTGTGCTTTCGGAGTACAATCAGGTAAGCTCTTGGGATTCCTGGTTAGTGATCGAGGCATTGAGTTGGATCCGGCAAAGATTAAAGCCATTGTGGACATGCCAGCGCCTCACACAGAAAAGGAGATAAGAGGATTCCTGGGAAGAATAAACTTCATCAGTCGTTTCATATCCCACTTGACAACTACGTGCGAGCCAATTTTCAAATTGTTGAGGAAGGGTGCTTCCCAAGAATGGAATGAGCAATGTCAGAGGGTTTTCAGATCATTAAAAAGCAGCTGACTGAGGCACCGGTGCTGGTACCCCCAAAGGATGAGATCCCTCTATTTATGTACATATCGGTCAATGCCATCGCAATGGGGTGCATGCTGGGACAAAAGAATGAGGCAGGTAAGGAGCAGGCCATCTATTACCTCAGCAAGAGATTTAGCCAATGTGAACAGAATTACACTCCCATCGAGAAGACCTGTTGTGCTTTGGCCTGGGCTGCAGGGAGATTACAGCATTACCTCCATGGGCATACTACGTACCTGATATCGAGAATGGATCCCTTGAAATATATCTTTGAAAGGCCCATGTTGAACTGTCGACTTTCAAGATGGCAGTTAATCTTACAACAGTTTGACATGGTATACGTAACCCAGAAGGCCATGAAAGGGCAGGGAATTGCAGATCAATTGGCAGAAACCCCGTCAGGAGGGATGGAGCCGTTAGAAACCCCTCTACCGGGCGAGGATATATTTTGGGTGTCAGACACGAAATGCAATGACGAGGGATAATTCTGGAAGCTGTATTTTGATGGTGCCATGAATGCTGAAGGGGCAGGAGCCGGAGCGGTCTTGGTCTCTATCACCGGAGAGCAATACCCTGTAGCCACTAAATTGCAGTTCAGTAATTCGAATAATACAGCTGAGTACGAGGGATGTATTTTGGGACTCCGTTTTGCACGCGATATGGGAGTGAAGAGACTGGCGGTGTTTGGAGATTCAGAACTGGTAATCAGACAGGCGATCGGGGTGTACAACACGAAAGAGCTCCGGTTGCTCCCATACCACTGATGTGTTGTCCAATTAATGCAAGAGTTCGAAGATATCGCTTTTCGACATATTCCCCGTGGACGGAATGATTTTGCCGATGCGTTGGCAACTCTGGCTTCCTTAATCCATATCATCAAAAGAAGAGAGGCTCCACAGATTGAGATAGCAGTGCAGAATGCCCCGGCATACGAAGAACATGTTGCAGTATTATCAGGTGAGGTGGTTCTGCCAAAGCAGCCTTGGTATCACGACATAAGGGAATATCTGAGGGATAGATCCATTCCCGACCAGGCAAACCGAGCTGAAAGGATGAGAATTCAAAAAATGGCGATGAAGTTCTACCTGAGTGGGGATGCACTCTACAAGAGGGATGCTGGTTTGGGACTGTTGCAATGCGTGGATGAGACGCAGGCCCAAAGGATTATGAACGAAATACATGGTGGAGTGTGTGGGCCACACATGAGTGGACCGATGCTGGCCAAAAAGATCTTGAGAACAGGGCATTATTGGTTAACCCTGAAAGCTGATTGCGATGATCATGTCAAACGGTGTTATCAATGCCAAGCACACGGTAATGTGATCCATACGCCTCCCAATGAACTGCACTGTATGACCTCCCCTTGGCCATTCTCAATGTGGGGAATGGATGTAATCGGGCCAATAGAGCCCAAAGCAAACAACGGGCACCGATTCATTTTCGTCATGATCGATTACTTCACCAAATGGGTAGAGGCAGCCTCTTTCCCAAAGGTCACTCAAGAGGTCATCGTCGGTTTCATCCGAAATAATGTCATTTGTCGATACGGGCAACCTGAGGTTTTGGTCTCCGACAATGCTAAGAATTTGAACAACGCCCTCATGAAGGGATTGTGCGACCAGTTTAAGATCAAACACCTCAACTCTGTCATTTACCGTCCCAAAATGAATGGGGCAGTGGAGGCTGCCAATAAGAACATCAAGAAGATCATGGCAAAAATGTCTGCTAATCATCGGGGATGGCCAGATCTGCTACCCCTCACCCTACTGGCATACCGAACATCAACGCGTACTTCTACAGGGGCAACCCCTTACGCTTTGGTGTATGGAATGGAGGCCGTTCTGCCAATTGAGGTTGAGATGGCGTCCCTCAGAATAATGATCGATGCTCAGATAAGCGAGGAGGATTGGATGCAAAGTCGATACGACCAGTTGGCCCTAATTGATGAAAGGAGGGTGGATGCTGTTTGGCACGGTCAGTTATATCAACAAAGGATCTCTCGATCATATGACAAAAGGATAAGACCTCGGAAATTCAAGGAGAATGACTTGGTGCTAAAGAGAGTCATGCCTTGCCAAGACGAAGCTAAAGGGAAGTTTGCCCCAAACTGGGAGGGACCTTTTGTGATTAAAAAAGTGCTATCCGGAGGAGCCCTCATATTGCAAGAAATGGATGGTGAGACATTTCCACAACCCCTAAATTCTGACTCAGTGAAGCGATTCTACGCTTAAATCATCAATTCCCTTTTTTCCTTTGAGGAGCGAACTACGTAGGACCTGATCTCCCAACCTGTGGGGGTACGTAGGCAGCCATCTCGGCACGGTCCGATCCCTTTAAAAATAATCCTTCCCCTAAAACAAAACCAATCCCCAACAGCCAGATAAACCTTCATAAACCCTCAAAACTTTCCCGAAACCAGCCGACCAATCAGTTCCATACGAAATTGACATAACCCTGATCAAACCAAACAGTTAGCCAAAGTCTGAAACTCAATCCAATGAAATCGACAGGGGCACGGCAAAATCTGTCAAATCTCCATCAAGACTTGAGAAGAGAAAGAAAGCGAAATGTCAAAATCATGATCAACCGGACAAAATGATGATCCAATGAAGGGCAACGATACAACAAAAAGGGAAAATGACTAAATTTAAATACATGTGTACATATATAGGTCTTTTTGTTACAAGATTTCCTTTTCAATAACCGATGAAATTAACATAGTCTATGCAGGAAATTAAACAATCTACAAATCTGCAACTAACTGAAGCAAGATGGATAAGGTGGTGGATAGATCTGAGGCATCGGCATCCCCTGAAATCTGCTGTCCCATCATGTCGATGCGGTCCAACAAGGCAGTGGCTCGGCTGACAGTCCTAGAATATGCATCTATGACTGTCCTGGCCTAAAAAACAATGGCATCTCTGTCAGCTATGGCAGCATTTCTGGCTAGAATAGCAGCATCTCTCTCAGCAATGGCGGCATCCCTCTCAGATTCAATGGCAATCAAGGACAGTCGGATCCGGCTATGTTCAGTGCCCTGACTAGGGAGAGAGTCGGCTGAGATCGAGTGATATATGGTATCGTCTGGGAAAGTCACTCCAGAGTCATCAAAAGTCCCAGTCTGACTCACACCAACCGCATCCGAATCTCCGCGCAACCATTGCACATAAGCGAATGTCTGGATGGGGCAACTATCATTATACTCGGCCAGGATCCTACGAGGCCAAAGATCATATACCCGCAGTAGATCTCTCTCTGTCTGGGATGATATAGGGAATCGGTAGTCGGCCGCGCCCGTGAAGAGGTGAAAATCCTGTGTCTGATCAAACTGCCCCATGACCGCCAGGGGATGATAAGTCGTCACGCCCCTCAAACCAGCAATGGGAATGAAGTCCAGGTCGGGCACATGAGTCAAGAAGCTCATAAAGGAGCAATAACCCGAATAGACCAGTAGATGAAAGGGATCCTCGATGACCGACAGAAATGCTGTCCAGGAGGCCGCATCAGTACAGCTCACAGGACGAAATAAAAACTGCGTGGTTATGTCATGACTGAAGCAAAACCCTTGGCGACGGAAATGGCCGATGGGACTAAGATGACTCATGAACCACACATATAACAAAGTCGAGCTCCCTCGGAATACTCTGCCTCGGAAGGACTGACAGTATGAGGCTGACATGTAAGTATCCGCCAATATCATGGGAAGAATGGTGTGATCCTCCTGAAGGGCCCTAACGGCCGCGACCACCCGCATGTCCAAATGATCGGGTCCCGCGGGCAAGTACAGAACTGAGATGATACAGGCCATCAAAACGTCTAGCCTCAAAACGCCCCAGCGCTCCTCTGATACAGAAAAATCCCCAGAGAAGTGGCGAAAACTGTTAGGTGAGCCGAATCGGTCAATCAAAAAGTGAAGAGGAACCAGGTGATCTGATGTGATCGCCGATAGCAGAACCGCCCTCCGCAACCCAGTAAAAGTCAAGAATTGACGGCGCATGGGACCAGACGTGATCCTGGCACAAGGTCTATCCAAAGGCAAACCGGTGAAGCGACCATACTCCTCGAGGGTGGGGGTCAGCTCTACTGTCCCTAGCCTGAACACTTGACGAGCAGGGGCCCAATATCTCAAAATACCATCCACAAAGCCCGCTGGCACCTGAAAGGTTAATAAGGACCGAGAGTGTCCCAAAAGACCATCTGCAATGGCCCTGTCGGCTGGCGATAAACTGCCCAACCAACGGAGGAGGCTGCCAACCAACCCTGTAGGAGGAATGGAATCCAAGCATACCACGACATCTGAGGACGTCATCTGTGAAAAATAGTATCAAAAAGACTGTACAGGGGTCATTTTCTATCCATGAATAAAAAGCATGCATCGTACAGACAATAATAAAGCAAATGAATTTCATAGAGATAAAAGATAAAGAACTGTGCATAAATGAATAAATGAGTTCAGTACATAGTGCATGAAATGAAAAAACAAAACTAAACAGGTACAGGTACAAAAGCCCTATCCTATCCTGATCTAGATAAAGTCAATCTCATCTATGAAGGCGGGATCCTCAAACTGGTCCCCTGGGGTCGCCGAAGTCGATGGCCCAAAGTTCATGTCGGGAATGTAGGGCTGCGCAGTGGCATCAGATGAGCTCGAGCCCGCATCATAACCCGCACCATCAGGATCATAGGCATAAGCATCCTCTAGAGTCCGGCCCAGCACCCGAAGATATAGAGACAACTGGTCTACCTGCCGGGTCAGGGTAGCAATCTGCTCAGCATGAGTAGGAGTCCGAACGCAGGCCGCCCAGTCAGTCATCATAACCGAGCCGGGGACCATATCCCCAAGGAAGAATGTGGCCCGGGTCTGGGGACCGATGGTGCGGGGCACCCACCAAGTACGAAAAGCATCACTCGTACTGGGACCCGTCGAAAGCATGCGGCCATCCTCCCCTGCAAGCATGATCTCTGAGGGCTGAGAATCCAGCGACCATGAGGTAGTGAAGGGAAGGGAGTGCGGGATGCGGATCTCTCCAGTAACGCATCTGAATGCGCGCTCCCCCAGATACATCACCCATCCTCCAACACTCTGCAAAGTGAGGCGACGGGTGGAAAGTGCGAACTCCGGGCCGGTAGGATGCCCATCTATAAACCCCACATCCAGATGCTCAGGAAGATAAGGCCTCCAGACGACCCCTGCAGCAGTGATCAGCTCCAGCTGAATGCGGCAATGGGCAAAACTGCCAGACACTGGGACCTCCTCCAGGGTGTTGTGGTGCCATCTCCGACCCCGAGGATATGTGTCCAAGCCGAGAGTGGTGACGGGCCTCAGACATGGGAGACGCTCGTAGGCCCAGAACTGCGAACAGAAACAGTGAAAAGCATGAGTAACCTATAAATGCAGAAAAAGGAAATAAATGAAGGAAAGTCCCATAAGAAGACGGAAAAAGAAGTCTCACCAGCAGAAAATGATAGAACCCCAGCCAAGCATCTGTCTGGCCCTCCGAGCGTAGACGCATACCGTGGAGGAAATAAGCGAAGGTGAATGACCCCCAATCATAGTCACTAATGCGGTCCACGTCTCTGACGGCTCCTACGACGCTGAAATGAATGGTGGAGGAATTGTTCCCTAGGAAACAACCCCTCATGATGGTCAGGAACAGGCGTCGGAGCAGAATGTCCCGAGTACCCTGCTCCGCTGGAATGGGCAGCGCGTAGAGACCCCCGACAGCATCAACAGCTAGGGCACCTGACCGAATACTACGGGCCTTAAAGACCCGGTCCTCAGCAGCAAAGCCCAACAAAGCCCGAACCTCCGCAGGAGTGATGTCGAGATCTAGAGGAACGCGGGACCCGGTAAACTCTATGCCCGTAATGTACCTCCAGTCCCATAGGGTCAGGACGACCTCGCAGTCAAGAAGGTGAAGGGACTGAGTCTGGTGGAACCATCGCTCAGATAAGGCCCTCATATAACCCCAGGGGAACTGACGGGGGATGATAGTGAAAAAGTGACGGAAGCCCCAGGAGTCCACCACCGCCCGGAAATCGCTGTGCAAAGCCGTGTAAAGGGAGTAGATGTTGAACCAGTTGCCCCTCGGCTGAGTAAACTCGGGTACCTGGGGCAATCACCAATGGGTCAGTTCGGATAAAAGGAGAATTGAGAAATTGAGAATAAAATCAGAATAGAACTGAATATACCTCGTTAGCCACGAGAGATGCTGAGGGGTGACGACTGAGATCCCGACCCAAAAGATCGGGTATCTGCACCAGGGCGCCAGAAGAAGCCTGATGAGTAGATGGAGCCGGTGTGCTGGAGGATGGCCCCTCTGCCGCGACCTCCGGAGGGACAGCCTCCTCAACGTCCGGATGATCGGGACGGATGACAGCCTCCGCCAAGCGACGAGCCTGACGGGTCTGAGGAAGAACAGGGGCAGGTGCAGCCCTACGACGGCGAACACCCGAGGTCCGTGACGCAGAAGAGCTACTGGGAGCGTCGGGATCCATGGCTGGAATAGAACAAGCGAGAGGAAGGTAAGTTCCCTTTTGAATTATGTCGCGAATATTCTAAATTTCTACCCTCATCATATAATGAATGCAGCATGATGCATGTGAAAAAAAAAAATCGGCAGAGTTCCGTTTGTAAAAAGGACATCCTAGGCGTAAGCCAAACATGTTTTCAAACAATCCAAGCCTCAAACAGATCAAAATTACATTCATATGTGTAATTACAACATGTAAAGTACCATAATGCATGATTTTTCTTGCAGAAAAGGAATAACAGTATGTGGGACCGCATCATGAGCATAAAATAGGACTCACACAGTTGATACATAGCATGTATATATGATAATACATAGCATAGCATTGTAAAGCATACATTTTTATCTCTAAACATGCAAATAGCCAAATGTATAGCAAAACATTGACGAAATTGAAAAGTGAACGGTCAAAGTGTTACCTGTAGCGCGTAGATCAATCCTACCGGAGCAGTTTTTGCAGAAAGGTTGGAATACTCGGCAAAAGGGTGTGCAAAGGTCTGAAAAATCGCGTGGGGTACGAATGAAAGTGACAGATCTGGGAAGCGGCTGGCCGCGTATAAGCCCGATCTTGGCCGCAGATCAATCTGCGGCTGGCCGCAGATCCATCTGCGGCTGGCCCCAGTGGGTCCCCCATGGTCCAATGCAAGTTTAATCGACCCTGAGTCCCATTTGACTCATAAAGTGACGATAAAATGCGAGATTTTGATGAATTGAGTGTCGAACACGACTTCTCAATCCGACTGGGTGTCCGGCGACGAAAACCGGCCCCGACGAGACAATCGACCGACAACGATAACCGGCGATTACGATGTGGATGTCCGGCGACGAAAACCGGCTCCGACAAGATAACCGACCGGCGACGATAACCGGGGGTTACGAGATGGGTGACCGGCGACGATAACCGGCCCCGACAAGACAATCGTCCGGCGACGAAAACCGGCGATTACGAGATGGATGTCCGGCGACGAAAACCGGCTCCGACAAGATAACCAACCGGCGACGATAACCGGGGGTTACAAGATGGGTGACCGGCGACGATAACCGGCCCCGACAAGACAATCGTCCGGCGACGAAAACCGGCGATTACGAGATGGATGTCCGGCGACGAAAACCGGCTCCGACAAGATAACCAACCGGCGACGATAACCGGCCCCGACAAGATAATCGTCCGGCGATGAAAACCGGCGATTATGAGATGGATGTCCGGCGACGAAAACCGGCTCCGACAGGATAACCAACCGGCGACGATAACCGGGGGTTACGAGATGGGTGTCCGGCGACGAAAACCGGCCCCGACAAGATAATCGTCCGGCGACGAAAACTGGCGATTACGAGATGGATGTCCGGCGACGAAAACCGGCTCCGAGAGGATAACCAACCGGCGACGATAACCGGGGGTTACAAGATGGGTGTCCGGCGACGAAAACTGGCCCCGACAAGACAATCGATCGGCGACGAAAACCGGCGATTACGAGATGGATGTCCGGCGACGAAAACCGGCTCCGACAAGATAACCAACCGGCGACGAAAACCGGCTCCGACAAGATAACCAACCGGCGACGATAACCGGGGGTTACGTGATGGGTGACCGGCGACGAAACCCGGCCCCGACGAGACGATCATCCGCATCGAATGTTTTGCATGTCTTACATCTTACGTTGCATCATAAGTCATATGTGTTGCGTCACGTATGTATTGTCATCCTTGTGCATTGTCATTCATGCATCGAGTGTCTATTTCTTTATCCTGTTCATTTCATTTAAACATTGCATAAACATGATAAAGAGGGGCAGCTGTAGACACCCAAATTTTGCGTTCCCTGTACTAACCATGACAGGAGGGCAAAATCGTCAATTGAACCGGCTTGCGGGAGCGAAGGAATGAGCACAAGGGCGAACGCCCAACACCACCGCAATGATTGGCGACCAAAGCCGACGTGACAATAAGGCCATCCGAAACGGGCATCCCCGAATGAGGTGGCACATCTCCCGGAAATTCCCGGACTGCAGATTACGAGCCTAACAGCGAAAACCGACGTCACGACACGAAAATCGAGGCGTGGCACGAAAATCGAGAAAGTCAAACCGTCCAGCCGCGGATTGATCTGCGGCCAAATAGTGCGCATTTTGAAAACACGGAACTCAAAACACGGAACTCGAAATCGGGGTGAGTGGAGGGCAGGCGGCCAGCCAGCCGCAGATTGATCTGCGGCCAGCCGCAGATCAATCTGCGGCTGGCTTTGGCCAGCCTATTTTAGCCCAGTTTCGTTGCAGCATACAGAAGGTTGGAGGAGTTCAGAATTTTGGAGAAGTAAGGAGATTTCAGCAGCAAGAAGCACGGGAATTGAGAGAAAAAATAGCAAAAAACTTGCAATCAAATAGGAGAAAAGAGAGAAAAAAAGAGGAATTATATTCTTTTCATTTTGATTGTATCAAATACACTCTTTATCCTATTCAAATACACAAGTTCATATCCATTTGAGATCATTTTGCAAGGTAAAAATTCCTTTTGTTATAGCAAGTTATATCATATTTTTGGGTTGAATTAAATGTAAATTTCATGTAATTAATGAAGGGATAATGGATTAGGGATTATTAGTGAGGGTTCCATTGGAACAAAATTCTTCCTAATAACCCGAGGATATCCGATTGGCAAAATTCCTAGTTTGTTTATGGTGATTTATTGGTTGTAATTTATTTAGATTATCATTTTCGGATATCATGGTGTATTAGGCAAATCCGTGTTGGTTAGTTTTGTAGTATTCATTTTGGGGGCATGTAGAAATCTCGGGTGTGAGCCTAGGAACGCGACCCCGTGGTCCAAATCCGATGATGGACGTTTTGACGTATGTAATAGTTGCAAGGTGCTCGTTTTTGTAATATGTAATCGTTGGGCCTTAAAACGACGCTAAGGCGAGAATCGGGTTTAATATGTGATTGTTGGCGTTCGGGGATATTTTGATGGCTTACATGCCCGTGAATAGCCCCCTACGCGTTTTGATATTTAATTAGATTTGTAGCACCAAGCAAAAGATTTCAAAGCCAAAACAATAAGGATCTTTCTAAAATTAATCAAAGTAGGATATTAGCGTCACGAGGCTAAAAAATTGGAAATGCTAATGAAAGTCGATTCCTATTTTACGAGAAAGCTAAAGAGAAGTTGTTTCCAAATGTCACAAAAATGGTTTTATAAAAATAAAATAAACGTTTTACTAAACCTTGAGTAATAGGGCGAAAGAGATCATAGAAATTGCCTTTCATTTCATGAAAGCAACGTATAAATCTCGATTCCTATTTTGGCTAAGGTTTAATAAACCCATGTTTTACCAAAACCACACCTAGTAAAAAATCGCATAACTTTTGCCAATTAAAATTAAATCTTTTCTCAGTAAGAAATAGGGCTTTCTCGTAAATACCGAAAAGACATTTTGAAGCACTCTCAAGACTAAAAGCACTATTTTCCCTAAAAACCAAATGATTCTTTCATACAAACTCACCACAACATTCATTTAGGCATACACACACACACGCACACATACACATTTCATGAATTAAAGGATAGGAAAAGCATCAAGAATGCGGTAATCGTGTTTCACGGAAGTCGGGGGGTGCCTAACACCTTCCCCTCGCTTAAGCAAGCCCCCGAACTCTATGAATCTCGATTCACAGACCAATTAATTCGGAGTCACACATGAGCCAGCGATTTAAAAAAATGAAACTCGGATGAGTTGGTACATCCATTTCAAATATACCAACTGGCGACTCTGGTTAATTGGCTCATCATAAAAACGATCTTTCAAAACCCCGTCGACATTAAGTGCCGACCTTTTCCCCAAAATCACCTAAACCAAAAGGCTAAAATAGGAAAATGACCAGAGACGAGAAAACCCGGCGTCGACATATATATATATATATATATATATATATATATATATATATAGTTGATGTGTAATAGTATATGTTATACTGAATAAAAAAAATATGCATTTTTGCAATAAATTCAAAACTTAGCAATATTGTTCCTGTAAAAGCATAAATTAAAAAAGTAATTACATAACCCAGAAATCTATAATCTAAAAATAAAATAATAATAATAATAATAATAATAATAATAATAATAACAACAACAACAATAACAACTAAGCTCTTATTGTTCATATATATATATATATATATATAAAGAGATAAAGAGAAAGATCGTAAAAGTAATATAATATGGAGTAAATATATTATTTTATAGATGTTATAGATATTTATGGACATTCAATTGAATCAAACTGAATGGCTATTGATTTTAAGTGAAATTGATTTCTACTCATTAATATTAAAACATAGAAAGATAAATGGATTTGGAATTTATTTTTTTCATATTAGATTATAATATTTAGAAATATATTAATATTCTCAATTTATTCCGCATTTTAATATTAGATCTCATAATATTAATGGCTTTGGACTTTACATAATATTGAAATATAAAAATGAAAAAGAAGAAGTTTATTAGATTTCGGTACGTTTTATTATTATTATTATTATTATTATTATTTAGGTATATTTTATTATTATTATTATTTTTGTATTGATAAGAAATTTAAAAATATTGGAGTATGAGAACATTTTATTTTGTGAGGAGAACTTCTCTCTTACTACCTTTATATATTATATATAAATTATTATTCTTAATTGTATTTTTTTAAATAAAATTACAGAATTAAAGTAGTTATTACTAATGGATGGAGCGACATATTTGTCAAAGTCAAACAATTCAGCAAATTAAATGGTAGATGCATCAATTTTCTTCATTGGGGACAACCCAAACAGTATTGATCTATGACTACTCTGTCTACAATGGCAGTCATATTTGGTGGTTTGATTTTATCAAAAAGTCTACATAGAACTTAAATTCCAAAGAAAAAAACTATGTTCATCCAAGAGCAGTACCGGCATATTTGTCGAAGTCAAACAATTCAGAAATTAAATTGTAGATGCATTAATTTTCTTCATTGGGGACCCATACAGTATTGATCAATGACCACTTTCTCTGTCTACAATGACAGTCATATTTGGCTGTTTGGTTTTTTCTTTACAAATATCAAAAAGTCTACATAGAACTTAAATTCCAAAAAAAAAAAAATTATATTTTATTCGTATCAAATTTGAGAATGGATAGTGTTTAATTGCAGATGACTAAGCAGTTACGTACGTAGGTCAATGTAATGTAAACATCCGGCTTACATTCATTTGGAAACATGTGTAAGAGTATACTCCATTCATTTCATAACAGTAACCGTTTTAATTGCATGAATTAAAAAAAATCATTTAATACTATCACTTTATTATTAAAATTAGTGTAAAATCTTATCAATATTCCTTTATAAGAATTTTTTTTTTGATCGGCCCTTTATAAAAAATTAAAAACTACTAATACGGGATAAATAACTTCTTGAGAAAGTGAAAGAATTTATAAGTAATATAGAAAAATAAATAAATTATTTTTCATTAAAGTTAAAAACGACAATTAAATTAGAACAAATTTTTCTTTTTAAAAAATAATTATATTAATATGGACTGAAGGGAGTATTTAAACAACTGAGAGAGTGCCGCACCATTCTTCGTAGTTTATACTACTAGTCTACTACACAACAATCTTCTTTAGTAATGAAAGTTATTAGTATGCAAAAGCCGAGCTTCAAATTACTTCCTCAAATTCTCTGGTGCATATTATTATCATTCTTATGTCTTCCAAATAAATATGTAGCACAATCAAATGAAACAGACAGATTAGCTTTGCTTTCCTTTAAGAAAAGCATAACTGAAGATCCACTGAACATCATGAGCTCATGGAACAACTCCATCCACTACTGTAGCTGGGTTGGAGTTTCATGCAGTAAAAGGCATCCTGGAAGAATCACTGCACTGAAATTAAGAGATATGAACCTGGCTGGTTCGCTGTCTCCCCACATAGGCAATCTTAGCTTCCTGAGGGGAATTGATCTGATGATTAATAGTTTCCGAGGTGAAATTCCTCGAGAAATTGGACGCTTATCGCGGCTTATACATCTCAAACTCAGCAAAAATGAACTTGAAGGGAAGATCCCGAGCAATTTATCTTACTGCTCCGATTTGCAAGTCATTTACTTGGGAGCCAACAATCTTGTAGGTGAAATTCCACAATGGCTAGGGAATGCAACTTCACTCGTTAAATTGGACTTGGGCACCAACATATTCAATGGCAGCATCCCGGTTGAGCTTGGGAAACTCTCAAAGTTGCAATATTTGAACCTCGAATATAATAATCTATCGGGAATAATTCCTCACTCATTGTACAACCTTTCTTCGCTCCTTGTTCTGAGTCTGGCAGGAAACCAATTGCACGGAAGAATCGAAACAGATATTGGTCTCAGGCTTCCAAATCTTCAGGGATTTTATGTAACACGGAATCAATTCACTGGACCGCTACCGGTTTCATTGTCTAATGCCTCAGGACTTCATACACTTAGTTTGTCCATAAATTGCTTTACTGGAACAGTGCCTCCGAATCTTGGAAGCTTAAGAAGTCTAGCAATATTAGAACTTGGTATTAATCAACTGGAAACTGAGGAGCCTCATGGCTTTAGTTTCCTCACTTCTCTAACTAACTGCAGCAATCTGAAGGAGCTGGATATAAGCCGTAACAGGTTCACCGGAGAATTACCCACTTCAATCTCCAATTTCACATCCAGTTTAAACCTGTTTGTAGTGGAAATAAACCAGATAACAGGTATGATCCCTGAAAGAATTGGGGATCTAGTTGGTTTGAAAGTGTTATCGATCCACGGGAACTCAATCACAGGTAAGATTCCAGAGGGAATTGGCCAACTTAAAAACTTGGAGGAAGTTTTCCTCTCTGCGAACAAAATTTCAGGTCCAATTCCATCCTCACTTGGAAATATCACAAAGTTGCGTCAACTGTTTTTGGATCGGAATTATTTAGATGGCAACATTCCTTCTAGTTTGGCGAACTGTCAACTATTAGAGGTGCTGTGGTTGTCCAGAAACAACCTTTCTGGTACCATTCCCGAAGAAGTTGCAAGCCTTCCTTTTATGGCTATATCATTCAACTTGTCTCAAAATTCTTTAACAGGGCGCTTGCCACCAGAGGTAGGAGATATGACCAAGCTAGTGAGTTTGGATGTATCCCAGAATAAATTGTCGGGAGAAATTCCAAGTACAATATCCAATTGTGTGATGATGGAGAGTTTATTTATGGGCAATAACTTGTTTGAAGGAAGCATCCCTTCCTCTCTTAGTAAGTTAACTAGCCTCAAGGTCCTTAATTTCTCAAGGAATAACATTTCAGGGAAATTTCCAGCATACGTGCAGAATATCACGTCACTAGAAAATCTAGACTTATCTTTCAATAACCTTGAAGGAGAGGTACCTGTTGAAGGGGTCTTCAGGAACACAAGTGCATTTTCAATTATTGGGAATTCGAAACTCTGTGGAGGCACTCCAAGTTTGGGACTGCTAGCATGTCAAAATAGAGTTCCAAACGAACATAGAGGGTCTAATGCTCTGAGAGTAGCACTACCAGTATCCATTTCATGTTTAATGTTATTAGCATGTCTCTTTTTTAGTTTGTGGAAGCTGAGAAAAACTAGAAAGAAGAAGACTCCTATCATGGTGCCTACGGTTGAACAGTTTCCAAAGATTTCTTACCAGGAGCTTTCAAAAGCAACCAATGAATTCTCATCGTCCAATCTAATTGGTGAAGGAAGTTATGGTTCAGTGTACAAAGGGACTTTGGGTAGCGACGAGATGATTGTGGCTGTGAAGGTCCTCAATCTTCACCAGAAAGGAGCTGCCAAGAGTTTCATGGCTGAATGCAACACCTTGAGAAACATTAGGCATAGAAATCTCATCAAGGTCATCACTGCTTGCTCAAGCATTGATTTGAAGGGTGCTGATTTCAAGGCCCTTGTCTATGAGTACATGCCTAATGGAAGTTTAGGGAATTTTCTGTTGGGCGTGGGTCCTCACCCATGAGATAGAATCTAAGTTGGAATCAAATTATGGAGAGCCTACTAATATTATGTTAATTAGTAGAAGTGTTATTGGAAACCAAGTTGAAAAAGGATTTACTTCTTAGATTGGTTGGTGACTAAGACAAGGAGATGCGATTCCTAATTTGATTAGGAGAATAAATTGTTTCTAATCCATAATAGGAATGGATTAAGAAGAGTACTATAAATAAGGTTGTGAGGGAGTCTTATTATCATATGAGAGAAGCTCGATAGCAAGAAGGTATCGAAAGAATAAATTGAGAGGATTACACTTTGTTGCTCGTGGGTATCTACCGCCATCTCCGTTCAATTGAAAGCTTGGAGACTTTATTGCTTGGAGTGTTTTTGGGTGGTGAAGTTAATTAGGTTTCTCAATCTAATTAAAGGTAAATTTGTACTCTCTTGATTTATTGTGTAACCTCAAGTTTTATGGCGTAAAACTTGAGAGGATTATTGTAAGCCCATTAGTTTGATATAGTGGAATTCGGAGTTTGACCTGTGGTTTTTACCTCTTAGTTTTAGAGGGGTTTTCCACGTAAATTTGGTGTCTTGCTTGTGGATGGTTATTTGTTATTTTCGTTCTCATAATTGGTTTTGTTGATTTCATATTTAATTGCACAAAGACGGAAAAGTAATTACTGGGATAGAGATTATTTTAGGCGTACTTTTCCCAACAGTGGTATCAAGAGCTTAGTTATTTTTTGTGGTTTTCTTGTGCGAATTAAATGGAGGATTGGACAGCAGGCTGCATGATTAATCTCAAGGCTACAAATTATGCAATTTGGAAGCCAAGAATGGAGGATTTGCTTTACTGCAAGGATTTGTATGAGCCACTTGAGAATGAAGGAGTCAAGCCCACAAACAAGAGTGACACACAGTGGAACAAGATGAACAGGAAGACTATTGGTCTAATTAGATCGTGGATTGATCAAAGTGTGTTTCATCATGTTGCCACGGAAACTAAAGCCTATGCTCTCTGGCAGAAAGGAAGACGACGCAAAATAAAGCTTTTTTGATTAGGAAGCTTGTGAATTCTAAGTTCAAGGATGGAAACTCCTGAAAGTAGTATGCACACAAGCCAATCATATAAGATATGATGTAGCATATACTTTGTAATCTTATTCGTTTGTAAAAGGCATTTTACATTATCTACATAGTGCTGTTATATTAAATGTGATAAACCCATAGTTTTGAGCAATGCTTTTAGAATCATGATGGTGATCATGCTAATGAGATCTAAATTCTAGATAGCTCAAAAACTAAAATCGTTCCTAATCGATGGATTACTAAAAAGGGGATTAGTGAATCCGGATAGATTAGTACATACGTTGCTTGCTCTTATGAAGAGGATGATTGATCTCATAATCATTTGTGTGGAGACACTAAAGCAAGTATGTAGGTGCTTATTAGAGAATAAGTTCACTGAACGTGGCTCGCTAAGGAATACCTAATGGAGTTTTACTCGCCTGTCAATAGGAATTCCTCTAGTGATAGTAGTACAAGTGATCCTTGGACTTGAGATCATCATAGTATCTTGTGTATGATGAGTTATACTTTGACATGTCCCTTAAGACCCTGAGGGTATATCAAAGAGTATGATTGGGTATAATAAGTTATACATGGAGATAGGTGAATGATCAACAAAGAATCTACCACTTCTAGTAAAAGGAGAGAATGTCCTATGTGATTCGATAAATGACAACTCAGAAGTCTTTGGCCAAAGCAGAATGAAATTAGAGAGGAGTTTCTAATTTGCATTAATTAGAGTTGTGCATTTCAGAATCGAAATACATATAATTAAATAAAATAAGACTTGACAGTAATTCCATGTCTTATATTTAATTGGGACATTGTATGGTAGAAGGATTGAATTGTACGGTAACTATTCACTGAAAGGTTCTTTTATGATTAATGTTGAAATCTATATTATCTGGAAAGTCGTTGATCGCTAAGGGGGCTTACCCTTATTGTAGAATAAATATTATTTATTTAAATGAATTAAATAGTTTAATTTATTTATTTAAATAAGATTAGAATTGTTCTAATTGATTTATTCACAACCGGTTTAATATGGAGAACCTAAAGGGTCACACCGCAAAAGAAAAATATTTATTTAAGAAGTAAATGGCATAATCGTAATAATAAGTTAAGTGTATTTAATTTAATCTATGGAGATAGAATAAATTAAATAGCTTAATATTTATTATTTAATATTTTGGAAATATTAAATATAAATTAATAAGAGGAGTCTTATTATTATTATTACTATTACTATTATTTAATTCCTAATAGGGATTGGGAATTAATTAATAGAAGTACTCTCTCATGAATTCCTAATTGGATTAGGAGTTCAATTAATTAAAGGAGTTTAATTAAAATAAAAACCCTAATCCTAAATAGTTTAGGAGGGTTCCCTATATCTATAAATAAGAGGAGTCTTATCATGATTTGGGGTTAGACAGTTACACACTCTTCCATAAGAATTGGAGAGAGTGAGAGTACTTGTAATTTCTATAGAGATAGAAACTAGGGTTTTGCCAACACCCATCTTCTTGAACAATTATTATTCCTTGGTGGATCACCTCTAGAGGCCAAACACTTGGGTGGCTAATGTTGATCAAAGGAAGGAATTTAATCGGTGAAATTCAAGGAGAACGCGAAGGAATTGGAGGTGAACTTGTACCCGAGGAAGCACGGTTCTACGAGGGTATAATTTCTTAATCTCTATCTCTTTCGTTTAATTGATAATTGAGCACATGGATGATCATGGTGATGGTTTGTATGAAAATTTTAAAATCTGTTTTATCGCGCTTCCGCACTATTTATGTAATTTGATTGCATATTCGCGCTATATACAAACCTAACAGTGGTATCAGAGCCTAACCTTGTGCTAATTATCAATTATTATGATTCCATGTATGTATGGGTATGCGATTGGATCGATTTTCTGGGCAACAAAAATTTTTTTTTCGAAGTCTGCTACGCGGCGCGGCCGCGCCGCTTCCAGTTCATTCTGGAGCGCGGCCGCGCCTGAACCCAGAAAACGTTTCTGGGGTGCAGCGCGGCCGCGCCGCTCCTAGTTCATATTGGAGCGCGGCCGCGCCGGTCTCCAGATTTTGAAAATTTTTTATTTTGATTTTATTTATTTTCAATTAAGATAAAAGGTTTATTTTGAATTGGAATATAATTAAAATTAAAAGCTTTATTTGAACTTGGAATTGGATTCTAAGTTAACTAGAATAAATGAGTTTATTCACATAAGGAATAGGATTCCATGTTTCCTAGAATAAAGGAGTTTATTCACATATGGAATAGGATTCCATGTTTCCTTAAAAATAAAGATGTTTATTTTGATAAGGAATAGGATTCAACATATTTTATTTTCCAACAATTTTAAGTTAAAAATAAAGGTGTTTATTTTAAACTTGAAATTGGTTTCCATGTTAATTGAAATAAAAGAGTTTATTTTGATTTGGAATTTGATTAAAAATAAAGGAGTTTATTTTTATTCAAAATTGGATAAAATAAAATAAATAAGTTTATTAATATTTGAATTTTGATTAAAATAAAGGAGTTTATTTTTGTTTCAAAATTGGATTTCTAGTAAACTTTTAATTGCCCATTAAATGATATCACTACATATATGGAATGGTTTTATTATTCATGAGATGAATGTTATTTATTGATACATATGGAGATATGTATGATAATAAATAGGGATTGATTATGGACTACTGACCAATGTGTGATTGGATTTATTTTAGTGGATGCTTGAATGAATGGGTTTTTATAAATGGGGTCTGCGTACCTCGTCTTCTCTAATTTTTTCTTAATGTAAATTCTATCTCCCTCCTATGTACTTCCCCTTGACTGCTGATCAAGGTTTCTATTTATTGTAAATAGTTTATGTAATAGGTTTAGTTAGAATTACTTGAAGAATTGGAGACAAAGGAGTAAGGAGTGCTTGAAGACCCGTTTGTAATGGAGCCCGGGTTTAAATGTAATAGTTATATTTAAATTTTGTTCTTGCACCCTATGTTTGACCTTTTGGTTCACTTGGTGGCTCTAGTGAACCAAACTAGAATAAAAGTCCATAATCAATCCGGGTAGAATATAGTATTCTATATGTGCATGCTTGCTATGTATATATTATATATTATACAACATGCTTCGCATGTTAAATAATAAGACGCGTATTTTATATATATATGTGCATGCGCGCTAAACAAGATGAGACAAATAATAACAAACCCCTCAAAGCAATAATATTAAGTCCTAAGCGTTCAAAGATATTTGGAATATCGAACGTCGCCTTCTAGCATGGTAAAGCAATAGAGTATTAAAATATTTAATATGAGTTTGTTGTGTCACACAAGGCAAGTATTAAATATTTAAGATGTTGCTTTATCACATTTGATGCGTATACATAGACTGAACGATGCTGTTTTGTTGTGTCACACAAGGACAGTGTTTTTCTTTCGAATATATGGAAGTGCTAGGTTGGACTTAACTTGGATAATTTTGATTCGGATGTGTCACACTTGATCAAAATAATCTAAGAGGCAAATTAAAAGGAGTTACATAGTGATGTAATTGACAATAGTTGTCTACCTATTTATTTATATATCGTTTGTTGTGTCACACAAGGCTATATACATTTGAAATGGGATCCTTATTCTCACTAGCAAATCTTTAATTAGATTTGCCGAACTGTATATTGAGGGTAATATAGTTTGATGAAAATAGTGGGAGATACCAATTTAAAATAAAGACCTAATTTATTTTGGTAATTAATTAATAAAATGAATGTATGCTAAAATGTTGTTAAATTACAAATTCATTTACAGAATTTTACAATGTCTAATTCACTATCACTGCGGAGCATATTAGATGCTAATTAATCGGACCGTATTAAAAGGACTGGTTAAAGAATTTGAGAATAGTTCTCAAGGCTGAAAAGCTATCTTATGTCCTTAATATGCCTATCCGTGCAATGGTTGCAGACAATGCCTCAGAGGAAGAGATTGCTACTTTTAGAAAGTGGCAAGATGATGCACAGTTGGCTCAATGCATCATGCTCGCATCCATGAGTAACGAGCTTCAGCGTCAGCATGAAACTATGGATGCTCCTACTATACTCCTGCACCTTCAAGGAGTTGAAGGGTGAGGAAAGTAGGACTATTAGATATCAGATATCTAAGGAGCTCTCCCGATCTAGAATAACCGATGGCACTACAGTATAGACAAATGTCCTCAAAATGATCAATCTGATTGAATAATTGGGACAACTGGTTTTTAATGGATGGAGAGTTGATCCAAGATTTGATCTTGCAATCACTTCGGACTCTTTCTCACAAATTGTTGTGAATTTTCACATGAACAAGCTATATGTCAGTCTGCCAGAGTTGCTTAAACATGTTGAAAACTGTAAAGAGTCACTTTCCAACCAAGAAAGACCAAGTCTTACTGGTAGATGAATCTTCCAGGAAGCGGAAGAGGGCCAAAGGATCTTCTTAAAAGAAGAACAATTCAAAGAAGGTAAATGGAAAGGCAAAAACAAAGGACAATAAGAACAAGACTGATGCAGATAGCAAAGGAGTTTGCTTCCACTGCAATAAGCCTGGATACTGGAAAGGAAAACTGTAAGGAGAATCTTACAGAGGGTAACCAGAAGAAGCTTAGTGAAGCTTCGGTTACAAATACAGGTTTGTTCATGATTAAAAATAAATTTTTCTGTAAGTCAAGGTTCTACTTGGGTATTGGATACCGGCTGTAGTTCTCACGTATGCAATCCAATGTAGAAACTAAGCAGAAGTAGAAAGCTAAACAAAGAGTTAGTAATCTTATGTGTGAGAATGGAGCAAAGGTTGCTACATTAACCATAGGAACTTATAGTTTAGCATTGCCTACGGGCAAGTCTATTAAGTTAATAAGTTGTTATTATGTTCCAGTTCTCTTTAGAAACATTATTACTTCCGTTGTTGGACAAGGAAGGTTCTGGTATTATATTTAAGAACAATTGTTGTTCTATTTATAATGATAATGTTTTGTTTGAAACTGGAAGATTACTTGATAGACTTTGTATACTTGACTTACATAAAAAAAATTATTTTACAAATTGAACAAACTAATAAAAGAAAAGGAGATGGTAATTCAAAGAGTTGAATATGTGTATTTGATGAAATACAAGTCTGAATCATTTGAAATGCTCAAAGAATTCAGAAGTGAAACATATTGACAGAGTATTAAGATTCTTTGATCAGATCGAAGAAAGAATACTTGTGCAATGAGTTTCTAGATCATCTCAAAATGGTATTTTCTCATAATGGACACCTCCTGATACGCAATAGTTGATTGGTGTATCTAAAAGGAGAAATTGTATCTTGTTGGACATGGTGCAGTCCATAATGATTTTTACCGACATTCTAGTATCCATCTGGGGTTATACCCTAGAAATGGCTGCATATCTACGAAATAAGGTAACCTCAAAAAAAAATCCGGCCCCAAGACTCCATAAAGGTTATGGATAGGGAGGATTCCTAGTCTTAAGTATGTTAAGATAAAGGGTTGTCCAGCTTATGTGAAAAGGTTTCAAAGATAAGTTTGGGACAAAAATCTGACAAGTGCAATTTGTGGGATATCCTAAAGAAGTTTAGGGTATTATTATAATCCTACACGCTTCCTTCTTAGATAAAGGTGTTTATCATTGAAGAAGCTAGTGGGAGGGTAATAGATCTTGAAGGAGTTCAAGAACCACAAAGCATTTTAAGTCAAACCGAGGAACCTGTAGATAAACCTATTGTACCACAACCGAATCGTAAATCTGGAAGAGTACCGAAGATACCTGAGAGGTATGGATTCATCATAGAAGATGATGATGAGGTACGCATCATAGAGGATGATGATCCAGTTATATACGATAAGGCTATGAGTATAAGATACTCAGAGAAATGGTAGATGGCCATGAAATCCGAAATGGACTCCATGTATGAAAACCAAGTATAGACTCTGGTTACTCCACATAAGGGCTTAGTGCCTAGAGTGTGAATATGGGTCTTTTAAGAGAAAGACTGGGGCAAATGGCAAGGTGGAGACCTATAAGACCAGACCTGTTTAAAAGGTTTTTCAAGTCAAGGAGTTGACTGTGATAAAACCTTATTACCGGGTAATGCTCAAGTCCATTTGGATTTTACTTGCGATTGCAGCTTATTACGAAATCTGGCAAAATGGATGTGGAGACGTCCTTCCTCAATAAAGACTTGAGGAGAATGTATGTTTGATACAGCCAGAGGAATTTGTTTCAAAGGTTGAAGCAAATCGTGTTTTAAGCTACAATGATCCATTGATGGATTGAAGCAAGCTTCTCAAAGATGGAACATTCATTTTGATGAGACAATCAAAAGAGTTTGATTTTATCAAAAACGGGAATGAACCTAGTGTGTACAAAAGAGTCAGTGGGAGCACTGTGACATTCCTAGTATTATATATTGATATACTACTGATAAGGAATAACACACCAATGCTACAATAAGTAAAGATAAAAATTGTCTAAACATTCCTCCATGAATGACTTGGGAGGAGCATCCTATAAATTGGGGATATAAATCTATATAGATAGATTTAAAAGGATGTTCGGCTTGACCCAAGGAACGTATATTCATTTGATGCTAAAGGCGTTTAGCATGGCAAACTCCAAGAGAGGTCTCATGATGATGAGCCATGGAGTGTATCTCTCTAAAATTGTCTCCAATTAAAAGAGAGATCGCATGAGTTACTATCATGTATGCAGTGAATATACAAGGCCTGATGTTGATCAGTCATATTCTGGAGATGATCACTGTAAGACAGTGATAAACATCTTTAAGTACTTAACCGGTACTGAAGATGTGATTATGATTCATGGTAGGTCTGAATTAAAACTAGAGGACTAAACAGACTCAAGTTTTTCAGACTGACCAAGACGATAACAAATCCACTTTAAGGTAAATCGTTACCTTAAAAGGTGGTGCAGTGAATTGGAAAGGTTCCAAACAGCAAAGAGTTGTTGGTTTAGTGACAAAGACAAAGTATATAGCTGTAAATGAAGCTGCAAGTTGATTGTTTGGATGAAAAGTTCATCACAGAACTAGGAATAGTTCCTAAGTCTCATCTTGGAGTCAAACATGTGTTGCGGCACTTTCATTTGATTAGTGGAATCATTGAAAGAGGATAAGTCACTATAGAGATAGTGGACTCTCAAGAACAACATTGCATATCCATCTACTGAAGCTTTATCCAAACAGCAGGATGATCGTCACTTAGAGAAGAAGGGTATTAGATACCATGACGATTGGCTTTAGTGCAAGTGGGAGATTGAAAGTAGTATGCACACAAGCCAATCATATAAGATATGATGTAGCATATACTTTGTAATCTTATTCGTTTGTAAAAGGCATTTTACATTATCTACATAGTGCTGTTATATTAAATGTGATAAACCCATAGTTTTGAGCAATGCTTTTAGAATCATGATGGTGATCATGCTAATGAGATCTAAATTCTAGATAGCTCAAAAACTAAAATCGTTCCTAATCGATGGATTACTAAAAAGGGGATTAGTGAATCCGGATAGATTAGTACATACGTTGCTTGCTCTTATGAAGAGGATGATTGATCTCATAATCATTTGTGTGGAGACACTAAAGCAAGTATGTAGGTGCTTATTAGAGAATAAGTTCACTGAACGTGGCTCGCTAAGGAATACCTAATGGAGTTTTACTCGCCTGTCAATAGGAATTCCTCTAGTGATAGTAGTACAAGTGATCCTTGGACTTGAGATCATCATAGTATCTTGTGTATGATGAGTTATACTTTGACATGTCCCTTAAGACCCTGAGGGTATATCAAAGAGTATGATTGGGTATAATAAGTTATACATGGAGATAGGTGAATGATCAACAAAGAATCTACCACTTCTAGTAAAAGGAGAGAATGTCCTATGTGATTCGATAAATGACAACTCAGAAGTCTTTGGCCAAAGCAGAATGAAATTAGAGAGGAGTTTCTAATTTGCATTAATTAGAGTTGTGCATTTCAGAATCGAAATACATATAATTAAATAAAATAAGACTTGACAGTAATTCCATGTCTTATATTTAATTGGGACATTGTATGGTAGAAGGATTGAATTGTACGGTAACTATTCACTGAAAGGTTCTTTTATGATTAATGTTGAAATCTATATTATCTGGAAAGTCGTTGATCGCTAAGGGGGCTTACCCTTATTGTAGAATAAATATTATTTATTTAAATAAATTAAATAGTTTAATTTATTTATTTAAATAAGATTAGAATTGTTCTAATTGATTTATTCACAACCGGTTTAATATGGAGAACCTAAAGGGTCACACCGCAAAAGGAAAATATTTATTTAAGAAGTAAATGGCATAATCGTAATAATAAGTTAAGTGTATTTAATTTAATCTATGGAGATAGAATAAATTAAATAGCTTAATATTTATTATTTAATATTTTGGAAATATTAAATATAAATTAATAAGAGGAGTCTTATTATTATTATTACTATTACTATTATTTAATTCCTAATAGGGATTGAGAATTAATTAATAGAAGTACTCTCTCATGAATTCCTAATTGGATTAGGAGTTCAATTAATTAAAGGAGTTTAATTAAAATAAAAACTCTAATCTTAAATAGTTTAGGAGGGTTCCCTATATCTATAAATAAGAGGAGTCTTATTGTTGGTCGATTTCGCAACCGATAAATACGCGCAAGTATACGCGGTCAACAAGTAATATAATGATAAGAGAGTTGTCGAACCCACAGGGAATTGTTCTAGTGTATCCCAAGTACCAACTATATATCGTCTCGATTTTAATTAGACAAATGATGATTTGATATTTTTGTTGTTGGTAGTGAATAAGATAATAATAATCAAGTAAAGATAATGAAATCTAATATTAACAAGTCTAAGATTGCAATTTCCCCCAACACTTCATTTGAATATCCTAACTCTCTCGTTTGAATTAATTAACAACATAGAATTGCCAACCGAGAAATCAAAGCTACTTATAAGCCTCTGTCGATGGTCAAATTCGAATCTTCCTAATGCGGCATGTAGGTATATGTCTATCCTACACACTATCAAGAGACCAATTTCAAGAACAATAACAAGACACGTGTCACTAAATCTCATTTACCGTCCCTTCAATTACCAACTTTCACATAGGAAGTCATTAAGAATAGATTCTCCATTGGTTGCACACGGTATCTAGGTATATATCTATCCTAAATACTATCAAGTTACCTATCATTGAGGATAATCAACAAGACACACGTCACTTAATCTCAATTAATAACCCACGATAATCTTTAACTTTCGCATGATATCATAACAAGGTCTAAACACTATAATCCGTTCGTCAAGTTCATATAGGTTCCCACGGTAATTACTAGCTAGGCAATTAATATATGAAGCATAAATTATGACATACAATTCACAAATGAATAATTAATAACAAAGAGAGAGAACTCAATTCAAACTATGTGTTGGGTTCCATTGAAATCTTAGAAATTAGGGTCTAGTTCATGGTAGCTAAGCAAAACATCAAACACATGGTGTTCATCATAAATTAGAATTACAAATTCAAAGGAAAGCAAGAGATGATAAAACCCAATTAGAAGATATTCATATGTTGCTTGCTTGGTTGATGCCAATCTCTAGCTTTTCCTCTTCCTTTGGCATTCTTTTCTCCTTTTTGCTCCTTGGCTTGTGCTGGAAATTTCTTTGAATTGCAACCCTTAAGCTCTTCTTGATGATGTATGTGCAGCCTCCTAAGGTTTAGATATGCCTTGACAATCCTTTCCTTCTTGGTTCTTTAGTTTGTGCTGAGTTTTTCCTTGTATTGCAGCACTTTTGCTCTCAATTTTTGATGTTTTAGTGTAGCCTCCCAATCCCTAGATATGAAATATGAAGCTCCAATGAGATAGTATATAGTGCCTCCATGAAAACCCTAGCCAAACATCAGATTTTGGGTCAAAAAGTGAGCTGGAATCGCACTAGGAGCTCAAAAGATCGCACTCAGCACGCCCGGGCGCGCCCGCACGCTGCCCTCCGCGCCCGCGCCCAGCCCCTGGCCTTGCCGCACGCCCACGACACGCCCACGCCGCGCGCGCGCGCGCGCTGGCTGCCTGATGCCAGGCGCCGCGCGCCCGCATCCAAATCCGCGCGCCCGCGCCAGTGGCCTGTAACCCGACTCAGCTTTGACCTCTGTTAGTAAAATGACCATAACTTTTCGTCCGAACTCGGATTTAGGCGTGTAAATAGGCTATGGAAAGCTAAGAAAGAGCTCTACAACTTTCATAACTGGATCTTGATGAGAAAATGTCCGGAGAAAGGCTTAAATTGATCCCGAAGCAACTGCTGTGTAAAATTCATGCCAAATCCGATGGTAAAATGGCCATAACTCTCTCATACGAACTTCAAATTGGATGATTCAAGATGCTCTGGAAAGCTAAGACAAATATCTACAACTTTCATTCTTTGAGTTTTGAGAGATTCGGATTGGATCATGGGTGAAAATTGGAAACAAGCAGCTACAGAGCCAAAGTTAGGCACAAAATGGCAAATTAGGCATCCATGAGCATTGGTCTCTTATTCCACTTCCTACAAAACTAAGTAAAAACACATAAAAGCAATACAAAACACATAAACGTAATACAAAATAACATTTTACAAAAATATGATAAAATATATAAAAACCAAACGAAATGACTTAGGATTTACAAATTATCAAGCTCAAATGTACCTAATTTGTGTATATAAAACACACACACCCATCAAATACCCCCAAACTTAAATCTTTGCTTGTCCTCAAGCAAAAACAAACCTAAACTAAACAATTCAAAAACTACTAATACAACCTAACTTGAGCAATGAATTAATAAGCCGACAATGGTCTCAAAGGCATCAACACATGGAACTCAAGAGAACAACAAAACGTTGCAAGTCTAAAATATCAATTAGCTAGTCATATCTTGCTTTAGGCCCCTTCCGTGTGTGTGTGTGAGTACCCAATAGCACTAAACCAACCAAGCTCGGATGAACTTATGCAACCACATTACCTTATGAAATAATCAAAATAAACCCTAAAACAACATGCTTAACACATCACTCAATATAAAGGTATACAAATCACAATTCCAAAAATTTTGAGACTCAAGGGCTCTAGGTGAGTGCATTTTATGCTCCATCTCAACCTTAAGCACGCTCATATGGGTGAGTGCGTTTTACGCTCTATCTCAACCCCCTGCAAGATTTGCAATACAACATTTTCTTTCTTTTGTCACAAAAATAAGAGAGTGCGTTTTACGCTCTATCTCCCCTAAGCATGTGTCCATGACTGAGTGCGTTTTACGCTCCATCTCAACTCACCACATGACCAACAAATCAAACACAACAAATTTGGATACCTTACTTCAAGTGATGTTTAAACGAGTATTAGAGTTTATAGATATTTTCCACAAGCATTCGGTTATAAAAGCCTTCTCTAAGCATACGACTAGCTCAATACTCATGGGTAAGTGCAAAAGAGTGAAAGGACACATAAGCAAAACAATAACCAACAATAACGATTAAGCACAAAGACTAAGCAACATTTATCCATTTTTCATGAGTTAGAATCAATTCAAATAAGTAGCTATCATTGACCATGGATAAATCAAATTAAATCAATGCTCAAGGGATACGTCTTAAAAAAAAAATGTCTACTTTTTTTTTCAACAAAAACACACTTAAAACACACAAATACTAAATTAAAAACACACAAACACTAAGTACTACCCCCAAACTTAAAATTGACATTGTCCTCAATGTCTAAGATAGGAAAAAGTAAAACAAAGAACTTCCCTGAGAACGTGTCAAGCGTCATTGATATCATCTTTCAAGTCCTCAAAGTTGGGAGCGTATTTTATTTTGCACGATAATCGGCACCTAAAAACAATTGACTAAAGAAATTAAAATGCAATCAAGCAAAAGCAAAACAATAGACTTGGGTTGCCTCCCAAGAAGCGTTTGGTTTATAGTCCTCGACCCGACTTTATTTAAAACATAAATACAAGTTCAAATTAAGATAAAATCAATTGAAATTAATATTGGAAAAACATTAGAAGAATAATTCCTCGGCAACGGCGCCAAAAACTTGTTGGTCGATTTCGCAACCGATAAATACGCGCAAGTATACGCGGTCAACAAGTAATATAATGATAAGAGAGTTGTCGAACCCACAGGGAATTGTTCTAGTGTATCCCAAGTACCAACTATATATCGTCTCGATTTTAATTAGACAAATGATGATTTGATATTTTTGTTGTTGGTAGTGAATAAGATAATAATAATCAAGTAAAGATAATGAAATCTAATATTAACAAGTCTAAGATTGCAATTTCCCCCAACACTTCATTTGAATATCCTAACTCTCTCGTTTGAATTAATTAACAACATAGAATTGCCAACCGAGAAATCAAAGCTACTTATAAGCCTCTGTCGATGGTCAAATTCGAATCTTCCTAATGCGGCATGTAGGTATATGTCTATCCTACACACTATCAAGAGACCAATTTCAAGAACAATAACAAGACACGTGTCACTAAATCTCATTTACCGTCCCTTCAATTACCAACTTTCACATAGGAAGTCATTAAGAATAGATTCTCCATTGGTTGCACACGGTATCTAGGTATATATCTATCCTAAATACTATCAAGTTACCTATCATTGAGGATAATCAACAAGACACACGTCACTTAATCTCAATTAATAACCCACGATAATCTTTAACTTTCGCATGATATCATAACAAGGTCTAAACACTATAATCCGTTCGTCAAGTTCATATAGGTTCCCACGGTAATTACTAGCTAGGCAATTAATATATGAAGCATAAATTATGACATACAATTCACAAATGAATAATTAATAACAAAGAGAGAGAACTCAATTCAAACTATGTGTTGGGTTCCATTGAAATCTTAGAAATTAGGGTCTAGTTCATGGTAGCTAAGCAAAACATCAAACACATGGTGTTCATCATAAATTAGAATTACAAATTCAAAGGAAAGCAAGAGATGATAAAACCCAATTAGAAGATATTCATATGTTGCTTGCTTGGTTGATGCCAATCTCTAGCTTTTCCTCTTCCTTTGGCATTCTTTTCTCCTTTTTGCTCCTTGGCTTGTGCTGGAAATTTCTTTGAATTGCAACCCTTAAGCTCTTCTTGATGATGTATGTGCAGCCTCCTAAGGTTTAGATATGCCTTGACAATCCTTTCCTTCTTGGTTTCTTTAGTTTGTGCTGAGTTTTTCCTTGTAGTGCAGCACTTTTGCTCTCAATTTTTGATGTTTTAGTGTAGCCTCACAATCCCTAGATATGAAATATGAAGCCCCAATGAGATATTATATAGTGCCTCCATGAAAACCCTAGCCAAACATCAGATTTTGGGTCAAAAAGTGAGCTGGAATCGCACTAGGAGCTCAAAAATATCGCACTCAGCACGCCCGGGCGCGCCCGCACGCTGCCCGCCGCGGCCCGCGCCCAGCCCCTGGCCTTGCCGCACGCCCACGACACGCCCACGCCGCGCGCGCGCGCGCGCGCTGGCTGCCTGATGCCAGGCGCCGCGCGCCCGCATCCAAATCCGCGCGCCCGCGCCAGTGGCCTGTAACCCGACTCAGCTTTGACCTCTGTTAGTAAAATGACCATAACTTTTCGTCCGAACTCGGATTTAGGCGTGTAAATAGGCTATGGAAAGCTAAGAAAGAGCTCTACAACTTTCATAACTGGATCTTGATGAGAAAATGTCCGGAGAAAGGCTTAAATTGATCCCGAAGCAACTGCTGTGTAAAATTCATGCCAAATCCGATGGTAAAATGGCCATAACTCTCTCATACGAACTTCAAATTGGATGATTCAAGATGCTCTGGAAAGCTAAGACAAATATCTAAAACTTTCATTCTTTGAGTTTTGAGAGATTCGGATTGGATCATGGGTGAAAATTGGAAACAAGCAGCTACAGAGCCAAAGTTAGGCTCAAAATGGCAAATTAGGCATCCATGAGCATTGGTCTCTTATTCCACTTCCTACAAAACTAAGTAAAAAAAAAACACATAAAAGCAATACAAAACACATAAACGTAATACAAAATAACATTTTACAAAAATATGATAAAATATATAAAAACCAAACGAAATGACTTAGGATTTACAAATTATCAAGCTCAAATGTACCTAATTTGTGTATATAAAACACACCCATCAAATACCCCCAAACTTAAATCTTTGCTTGTCCTCAAGCAAAACAAACCTAAACTAAACAATTCAAAAACTACTAATACAACCTAACTTGAGCAATGAATTAATAAGCCGACAATGGTCTCAAAGGCATCAACACATGGAACTCAAGAGAACAACAAAACGTTGCAAGTCTAAAATATCAATTAGCTAGTCATATCTTGCTTTAGGCCCTTTCCGTGTGTGTGTGTGAGTACCCAATAGCACTAAACCAACCAAGCTCGGATGAACTTATGCAACCACATTACCTTATGAAATAATCAAAATAAACCCTAAAACAACATGCTTAACACATCACTCAATATAAAGGTATACAAATCACAATTCCAAAAATTTTGAGACTCAAGGGCTCTAGGTGAGTGCATTTTATGCTCCATCTCAACCTTAAGCACGCTCATATGGGTGAGTGCGTTTTACGCTCTATCTCAACCCCCTGCAAGATTTGCAATACAACATTTTCTTTCTTTTGTCACAAAAATAAGAGAGTGCGTTTTACGCTCTATCTCCCCTAAGCATGTGTCCATGACTGAGTGCGTTTTACGCTCCATCTCAACTCACCACATGACCAACAAATCAAACACAACAAATTTGGATACCTTACTTCAAGTGATGTTTAAACGAGTATTAGAGTTTATAGATATTTTCCACAAGCATTCGGTTATAAAAGCCTTCTCTAAGCATACGACTAGCTCAATACTCATGGGTAAGTGCAAAAGAGTGAAAGGACACATAAGCAAAACAATAACCAACAATAACGATTAAGCACAAAGACTAAGCAACATTTATCCATTTTTCATGAGTTAGAATCAATTCAAATAAGTAGCTATCATTGACCATGGATAAATCAAATTAAATCAATGCTCAAGGGATACGTCTTAAAAAAAAAATGTCTACTTTTTTTTTCAACAAAAACACACTTAAAACACACAAATACTAAATTAAAAACACACAAACACTAAGTACTACCCCCAAACTTAAAATTGACATTGTCCTCAATGTCTAAGATAGGAAAAAGTAAAACAAAGAACTTCCCTGAGAACGTGTCAAGCGTCATTGATATCATCTTTCAAGTCCTCAAAGTTGGGAGCGTATTTTATTTTGCACGATAATCGGCACCTAAAAACAATTGACTAAAGAAATTAAAATGCAATCAAGCAAAAGCAAAACAATAGACTTGGGTTGCCTCCCAAGAAGCGTTTGGTTTATAGTCCTCGACCCGACTTTATTTAAAACATAAATACAAGTTCAAATTAAGATAAAATCAATTGAAATTAATATTGGAAAAACATTAGAAGAATAATTCCTCGGCAACGGCGCCAAAAACTTGTTGGTCGATTTCGCAACCGATAAATACGCGCAAGTATACGCGGTCAACAAGTAATATAATGATAAGAGAGTTGTCGAACCCACAGGGAATTGTTCTAGTGTATCCCAAGTACCAACTATATATCGTCTCGATTTTAATTAGACAAATGATGATTTGATATTTTTGTTGTTGGTAGTGAATAAGATAATAATAATCAAGTAAAGATAATGAAATCTAATATTAACAAGTCTAAGATTGCAATTTCCCCCAACACTTCATTTGAATATCCTAACTCTCTCGTTTGAATTAATTAACAACATAGAATTGCCAACCGAGAAATCAAAGCTACTTATAAGCCTCTGTCGATGGTCAAATTCGAATCTTCCTAATGCGGCATGTAGGTATATGTCTATCCTACACACTATCAAGAGACCAATTTCAAGAACAATAACAAGACACGTGTCACTAAATCTCATTTACCGTCCCTTCAATTACCAACTTTCACATAGGAAGTCATTAAGAATAGATTCTCCATTGGTTGCACACGGTATCTAGGTATATATCTATCCTAAATACTATCAAGTTACCTATCATTGAGGATAATCAACAAGACACACGTCACTTAATCTCAATTAATAACCCACGATAATCTTTAACTTTCGCATGATATCATAACTAGGTCTAAACACTATAATCCGTTCGTCAAGTTCATATAGGTTCCCACGGTAATTACTAGCTAGGCAATTAATATATGAAGCATAAATTATGACATACAATTCACAAATGAATAATTAATAACAAAGAGAGAGAACTCAATTCAAACTATGTGTTGGGTTCCATTGAAATCTTAGAAATTAGGGTCTAGTTCATGGTAGCTAAGCAAAACATCAAACACATGGTGTTCATCATAAATTAGAATTACAAATTCAAAGGAAAGCAAGAGATGATAAAACCCAATTAGAAGATATTCATATGTTGCTTGCTTGGTTGATGCCAATCTCTAGCTTTTCCTCTTCCTTTGGCATTCTTTTCTCCTTTTTGCTCCTTGGCTTGTGCTGGAAATTTCTTTGAATTGCAACCCTTAAGCTCTTCTTGATGATGTATGTGCAGCCTCCTAAGGTTTAGATATGCCTTGACAATCCTTTCCTTCTTGGTTCTTTAGTTTGTGCTGAGTTTTTCCTTGTATTGCAGCACTTTTGCTCTCAATTTTTGATGTTTTAGTGTAGCCTCCCAATCCCTAGATATGAAATATGAAGCCCCAATGAGATATTATATAGTGCCTCCATGAAAACCCTAGCCAAACATCAGATTTTGGGTCAAAAAGTGAGCTGGAATCGCACTAGGAGCTCAAAATATCGCACTCAGCACGCCCGGGCGCGCCCGCACGCTGCCCGCCGCGCCCGCGCCCAGCCCCTGGCCTTGCCGCACGCCCACGACACGCCCACGCCGCGCGCGCGCGCGCGCGCTGGCTGCCTGATGCCAGGCGCCGCGCGCCCGCATCCAAATCCGCGCGCCCGCGCCAGTGGCCTGTAACCCGACTCAGCTTTGACCTCTGTTAGTAAAATGACCATAACTGCTTCGTCCGAACTCGGATTTAGGCGTGTAAATAGGCTATGGAAAGCTAAGAAAGAGCTCTACAACTTTCATAACTGGATCTTGATGAGAAAATGTCCGGAGAAAGGCTTAAATTGATCCCGAAGCAACTGCTGTGTAAAATTCATGCCAAATCCGATGGTAAAATGGCCATAACTCTCTCATACGAACTTCAAATTGGATGATTCAAGATGCTATGGAAAGCTAAGACAAATATCTACAACTTTCATTCTTTGAGTTTTGAGAGATTCGGATTGGATCATGGGTGAAAATTGGAAACAAGCAGCTACAGAGCCAAAGTTAGGCTCAAAATGGCAAATTAGGCATCCATGAGCATTGGTCTCTTATTCCACTTCCTACAAAACTAAGTAAAAACACATAAAAGCAATACAAAACACATAAACGTAATACAAAATAACATTTTACAAAAATATGATAAAATATATAAAAACCAAACGAAATGACTTAGGATTTACAAATTATCAAGCTCAAATGTACCTAATTTGTGTATATAAAACACACCCATCACTTATCATGATTTGGGGTTAGACAGTTACACACTCTTCCATAAAAATTGGAGAGAGTGAGTGTACTTGTAATTTCTATAGAGATAGAAACTAGGGTTTTGCCAACACCCATCTTCTTGAACAATTATTATTCCTTGGTGGATCACCTCTAGAGGCCAAACACTTGGGTGGCTAACGTTGATCAAAGGAAGAAATTTAATCGGTGAAATTCAAGGAGAACGCGAAGGAATTGGAGGTGAACTTGTACCCGAGGAAGCACGGTTCTACGAGGGTATAATTTCTTAATCTCTATCTCTTTCGTTTAATTGATAATTGAGCACATGGATGATCATGGTGATGGTTTGTATGAAACTTTTAAAATCTGTTTTATCGCGCTTCCGCACTATTTATGTAATTTGATTGCATATTCGTGCTATGTACAAACCTAACAACTCCGTTGCAGAACACTTGAGTGATTTTCAGAGTTTGATAAATCAGTTGAGTACGATGAAGATGATCATTGACGATGAGATGCAGGCTTTGTTATTATTGAGCTTTTTGCCTGATAGCTGGGAGACGCTGGTTGTATCGTTGAGTAACTCCGCTCCCAATGGAACACTGACTATGGATACAGTCAAGGATAGTTTGTTCAACGAGGAACAGAGGCGAAGAGATACCGTAGTGATTAGTGCTGAGTCACAAGTTTTTGTCGCGCAGAGTAGGGCAGAAACAAAGAGAGAAACTCTTCTGAAGATGACAAATTCAGGGGAAGGTCGAGAGATCGAAAAGAGATAATTTATTTTCATTGCCAGAAGCCGGGTCACATAAGGCGAGAGTGCATATTTTTGAAGAAGGAGCAGTCTAAGGAAAAAGATGAGAATAAAGATTCGATTGTGTATCTATCCGACGTTGATGTAGCCATTGTTTGTGATGATAAACCCAAGTGCCATGTTAATGATTGGATTATTGATTCGGGTGCTTCGTTCCATGTTACTTCGCGTGGTGAGATCTTCACATCCTACACTAGTGGTGATTTTGGCTATGTACGGATGGGAAACGGAAGTGCATCCAAGATTATAGGCATTGGAGATATATGTTTGGAGACTAACAGTGGTTGCAGGTTGATGTTGAGAGAAGTCAGACATGTTCCGGATATCCGTCTTAATTTGATCTCTACTGGTAAACTTGATGAGAATGGTTATAAAAGTTACTTTGGTGAAGGTCAATGGAAGCTCACTAAAGGGTCTCTAGTGGTGACTAGAGGTAAGAAGATAGACACTATTTACACGATGCGGGCGCATGTGAGAGGTGTTGAAGATGGGGGAGTTAGGCAGAAAAAGATGTGGCACAAAGCCGTGCAGGATGAGAGAAAAGCCTTGCATGAGAACCACGAGAAGAAAGCTCTTCGCTTTAAGTGGGTACCAAAAGTGAAGAAGGAAAGTAATAGCTCGCAGTCAGGGTACAAAGCGATTGTGAAAAAATTTGACAAGCAAAAATCTGTCAAGTTTGAGTTAGATCCTCCCATCGAGAAGAACCATGCCGATGAGACAAAGCCGGACATGAAGATAGGTGAAAATTCCAAGAAGCTTGAGTTCAGTCAAGATTTTGTTGGAATTAACTCCGAGTGAGGAGTTGTGGTTGGTGATCCCTCCTCTCATGGGTTCGGAGGGGGAGATTGTTGGGTGTGGGTCCTCACCCATGAGATAGAATCCAAGTTGGAATCAAATTATGGAGAGCCTACTAATATTATGTTAATTAGTAGAAGTGTTATTGGAAACCAAGTTGAAAAAGGATTTACTTCTTAGATTGGTTGGTGACTAAGACAAGGAGATGCGATTCCTAATTTGATTAGGAGAATAAATTGTTTCTAATCCATAATAGGAATGGATTAAGAAGAGTACTATAAATAAGGCTGTGAGGGAGTTTTATTATCATATGAGAGAAGCTCGATAGCAAGAAGGTATCGAAAGAATAAATTGAGAGGATTACACTTTGTTGCTCGTGCGTATCTACCGCCATCTCCGTTCAATTGAAAGCTTGGAGACTTTATTGCTAGGAGTGTTTTTGGGTGGTGAAGTTAATTAGGTTTCTCAATCTAATTAAAGGTAAATTTGTACTCTCTTGATTTATTGTGTAACCTCAAGTTTTATGGCGTAAAACTTGAGAGGATTATTGTAAGCCCATTAGTTTGATATAGTGGAATTCGGAGTTTGACCTGTGGTTTTTACCTCTTAGTTTTAGAGGGGTTTTCCACGTAAATTTGGTGTCTTGCTTGTGGATGGTTATTTGTTATTTTCGTTCTCATAATTGGTTTTGTTGATTTCATATTTAATTGCACAAAGACGGAAAAGTAATTACTGGGATAGAGATTATTTTAGGCGTACTTTTCCCAACATTTTCTGCATAGGAGTTGCGATGAGCAAAATTTAGGTCTTATGCGAAGACTAAGCATTACAATTGATATAGCTTCAGCACTGGAATATCTACACCACCATTGCCATACATCAATCATCCATGGCGATTTAAAGCCAACTAATATTTTGCTTGATCACGACATGACTGCACATGTGGGAGATTTTGGCCTAGCAAAATTTTTATCTGAAACTCTACTCAAGAATTCGTTGCCACAACAAACCAATAGTATTGGGATAAGAGGAACTATTGGCTATGTTGCTCCAGGTACTTCAATTTTCTTCTCTCTCTATTTCTCCTGAAATAAAGAAATTCAAATAGAAATCTTTCAAGAATTTGGCAAACTAATTTACAATTAAACAGTTAAACTTATGCGAACATAATTTTTTACTATTCTTAGTTTGCTACAGCTCTAAAATCTTGTGGCAGCTAACATAACTAAGAATAAACATTTGGTGTAGAGTATGGCATGGGGGGTAAGGCATCCATGCAGGGAGATGTATACAGTTTTGGGATTCTCTTGCTTGAGTTGTTCACAGGAAAGAGACCTACAGATGACGTATTCACTAATGATTTGAACCTCCATCAATTAGCTAAGGAGGCTTTACCCAACAGAGTGATGGAAATTGCTGACCCTTCGCTGTTATCAGAAGCTGGAGACGACAATTTTGATTATAATAGCATTGAAGGGTGTTTAACTGCAGTTCTAAGAATAGGAGTATCCTGCTCAGTGGAATCTCCAGGAGACAGAATGGACATAAGAGATGTTGTGGCAGAAATGTATAAAATTAAGGATGAAATTTGTTGTGTTAAAAATTGAAAATGTCTACATTTACCTTTTTGAGCAGATGTAAAGAATTTAGCTCTGCATCTATTCAAATAATAGTGCTCATCTTCTATGTTCTATGTGAGAACCATGGGAAAATATTCATGTGAAAATTTCATTCCCTTCTAATATTCAGTGGCGTATTCAGGAAATTTATTAAAGGTAATCATATTTATAATTAAAGATAATTAAAAAATGAGTGGTCACCCTTATAATTAAAGATAATTAAAAAAATTGACAAGTTTATTTAAAGAAAAACCTTTATCGCTAATGAGCCAATATGATAGCTAGTATGGATCCTTCCTTGAAAGAATTGAAATAATAATTAATATAATTGACCAAATAGAGAGTTCATTATAAATGTATTAAAATCATTACAAAATTATTTTTCGCAACCCAATTTCTTTATTTATTTTTTTTTACAATCGACTTTGTATTCAATTATATCAAATATATCTTTTTTAATGTAAGTCACCATTTATTGACTCTTGAGTAGACTCAGAGCAAGTACGTTTACTAGTTTTAAGATTCGTAAAATAACTATGAATATTTTATTTTTATTTTTTGCATCTTACTTCATCCGTCCAGTTTTATTTGTCCTAATTGATTTTTTATGGTCAAATTGATCATATTCAGAATCAAAATTTATTCTCATAAGAAAGTACATCAAATATGTTGTTTCCCAGAGGCATTTAATTAGAGATCTAGAAAGGGAGTTGAATAGATCCTTATTAAAATTTAACTTATTAAGGATATTACCAAATAATTAGTTAATCAGATTGACTATGCACAGCGGAATATACTTTTAGAAAATCCCCTTAAAGATTAATGAAAAGATCTCAATTCCAAATTTAGTTATGGTTTTAAGTCACAAACAATATAATGTATATGACAGAATTTAAGAACATAAAAGTAAATGACACAGAGAGATTTTAAGTGGTTCGGAGACTGAATAACTCCTAGTCCACTCTTCTACTTCACAGAGTAGGAAATTCACTAAGGATATAGATCACAAAAATTTTTACAACTAAACCACTAAGGTTCCTTCGAGTCACTCAGTCTCGAAAACGGTCACTCAGACCAGGACACTTAGTCCTTTGAATCACTAAGATTCCATCAAATCACTTAGTCGTGGAATACAGGTCACTAAGACCAAAGATCACAGTTAGAATGATTGTCGAGAGGTGCTGCTAAGTTGGCAATATACTACTCTTCTCAGGTGCTTAGCAGCTTGAACTAGATTTTCAAAATCGGAGAGTGTGTTCTTTTTACTTTTGTAGAGTTTAGGTTTTTTGTTCGATGTTCGTTCTTTTTTGAATTTAAATTCTTGTTGCCTTTTATAGTCTGCTAAAAAATATTCGTGTTGCTAAGTTCCCGTTGGCGCATTTATGCTTCAGATATTCTGGGATCCTTGATGTTGACGTTTTAAGTTTACGTGTCAGCTACTTTTTAGCTTGCCTGTCACATCAGGCTGCATTCTAACCTAACACCGCTGAGATGTCCCTTTCAGCAAACTAGCTGGTAGACACATCTTCTGATGAGGTCATCACAGGCTCGGGAATGCATGGCGGCTATGGAGCGGACTCGGTGCAAGTTCCGGTTGGACCCGTGACGAGAGCACGAGCTAAACGCTTCAAGGAAGGGCTTCATGGTTTGATTCGAGAGATGAGGGACGAAATTGGTTCGAGTTCGAAAGCTAGTAAGATGGAATATAAATACGTAAATGTATTGCAAGTGTACGAGCCAAGTCAAGACGCAAAGGAAGCAAGAGAATCCAGAGTTTTTGAGAAAGTCGAATCCGAATTGGAAGGATTCCAGCTACTTTTCTAATTCAAATTTGGACATGGATTTTCTTAATTATTAGGCTATTTATTTTCAGCATGTTTTAGATTCCTACTATAATTAGAATGTTTGATAAGTAGGATTTAATTTCCTTATTGTTTATTAGTTAGGATTTGGTTTCCAAATTAATTTGGTAAGCTAGGATTTGATTTTCAGTTGATTTTATAATTCCTATTAGGATTAGAATTACTTTTGAGTAGTATAAATAGGGGACATAGATGATGTACTTGATACATTTCAATCAGATTTATTCAATACAAATATTTGTGAGATTATTCTCTACTTTTGGTTCTTTGAGAATTTTTAGGTTACTTCTAGTTTTTCTTTGAGATTCAAGTTTGACTTATCATACAACAATACATAGTTGTGTGTGACGTCTTCTACCGTACTAATCGTCGATTGTACCGAGATTACCGCTTACATATAAGCGAGGGGTCAAGGTGTCGTTGGTGTCCATTCAACGCAGATTTCCAAGGCGAGCAATTGTACCAAGATTACCGTATACATATAGGCGAGGGGTTAAGGTGTTGCAAGCTATTCACCGTTCAACTTTGCTAGAAACGACCCGGGCGACGACCACCTCACGCAAACGTGCCGTGGAGTCTATCATTTGGTATCAAAGCTAAGTTGCTAGCGAGTTACTTATCCTTTAATTTTCTTGTTTAAATATATATTGCAAAAAAAAACGTGAAAAAAAAATCGTGAGAAAAAAAATTTATTTGTTGCGATTAAGTGTGTTATCATTGAGATATTCATACCTTCTATAATTGTTTCGTGATAAGTTACTTTTGAATTGATTTGAAAACTGTGATATTATTTAAGAATTCAAAAAGAACCTATAAGAGAGAATTTGAGTGGTAAAAGGCAAGAGTAGTGAGAATATTAGAGGGTAAAAGCCTAGTTGAGTGCATACACAAGAGATTCATCATTGTTGAGCGAAACACGTAAGGGAGTGGTAATGAAAATTATTGTTTTTCTACTAACCTTTATTTTGCAGCTAATCATGTCTGGTATGAAGGATAAGGGGTTGTTTGGAGAAGGATCTTCAACAAAAGATCAAAAGGGTGAATCAAAAATAGACACGGACGTCCTATTACAGCAAGTAATTCGGAAGTTCGATCTCTTTGATGATAGATTTGAGAGGTTGGAAAACATTCAAAGGGAGCATTCACAGATTATTATGCGCTCTCAAAAAAAAGAAGGTTCAGATAAGGGAGAATAGGAACAACGAGGAAGATTCCTACGAAGAGGATTTTGACCCAGATCTTCGAAGGCGATTTGAGGCCAGGGACAGAAGATATAGGGATGATAGAGGCGATAGGAGGGATAGAGAAGATAGGAATCAAGTAGATGATAACTTGGGAAGTATTAAATTAAAGATTCCATCTTTCCAAGGGAGGAGTGATCCTGAGGCTTATCTTGATTGGGAGAAGAAGATAGAATGGGTTTTTGAAGTTCAAAATTATTCGGAGCGCAAGAAGGTACAGTTGGCAGCTACAGAATTTACAGATTATGCCGTCACTTGGTGGGATCAATTGAAGACTAGTAGGATGAGATGTGGTGAGCGGCCAATTGAGACTTGGGCTGAGATGAAGGCAGTTATGAAGAAAAGATTTGTACCAAGCCACTATCATCGGAATTTGTTTCGGAGTTTGCAGACTTTGAAGCAAGGGAGTAGGAGCGTGGAAGACTACTACAAGGAGATGGAGATGTTAATGGCTAGAGCTAACATCGATGAGGACAGCGAGGTGACAATGGCTCGATTTTCAGCAGGTTTAAATTGGGATATAACTGATTTAGTGGAGCGACATCATTACGTGGCATTGGAGGATATGGTGCACATGGACACCAAGATTGAGAAGCAGCTTAAGAGGAGAGGTGGTCCAAAGTCAAATCCTACCACAAGCTCATCATGGAAGTCTAATGTTCTGAAACGTGAGGAAAAGCCATTTGTGAACAAGCCTAAAGTGGAGCCAAAGCAAGAGACGACTAACCGTGGATTGCAAGGTAAAACTGAGAAACCTTCTTTTAATCATAATAGAGATATTGTATGCTTTAAATGCCAAGGAAGGGGACATATTTCCAGCCATTGTCCTAATCAAAGAACTATGTTGTTACGTGACGATGGGGAGGTGGAGACAGAGGAAGAGGAAAGTGACAATGATTCTATGCCACCCTTAGAGGAGATAGATGATGATGCTATACATGGGGAGATTCTAGTCACTAGAAGAGTACTTAGTACACAAGTGAAGGAGGAAAGCAAAGAACAACGAGAGAATCTTTTTCATACTAGGTGTCTTGTGAATGGGAAGATTTGTTGTGTAGTCATAGATGGAGGTAGTTGTACGAACGTGGCTAGTACGACTATGGTAGAGAAATTGGGATTGGCTACATCCAAACATCCACAACCGTATCGATTGCAATGGCTCAATGATAGTTCAGATATAAAGGTGACCAAGCAGGTGTTGGTTCCATTCTCTATTGGGCGATATGCGGATAAGATTTTGTGTGATGTGGTGCCTATGCAGGCAGGGCATTTGTTGTTTGGTAGACCATGGTAGTTTGATCGGAGAGTTACACATGATGGTTTCACTAATGAGTATTCGCTTGTGCATGAAAAGAGAAAAATTACTTTACGTCCTATGTCACCACAACAAGTGCATGAGGATCAGATTCACTTGCAGAAAGATAATGTACAAAAAAAGAGAGTGATGAAAAGAAAAATCAAGAGGGACAAAATAGTGAGCGGAAAAATAGGAGAGAAAGAGAAAGAGAGAAAGAAAGAGAAGATGAGAGAAACAAAAATCTATGCAAAAAAAAGTGATGTGAGACGAGCGTTGATTTCTAAACAGCCGATGATTATACTTTGGTATAAGGAGGCGCCTTTGAATGCTAACGCTAAGTCCGTTTGATGTAGGTGACGATTTGCGGACAAATCTTTCTCAAGAGGAGAGGAATGATGAGGTCATCACAAGCTCGGGAATGCATGGTGGCTATGGAGTGGACTCGGTGCAAGTTCCGGTTGGACCCGTGACGAGAGTGCGAGCTAAACGCTTCAAGGAAGGGCTTCATGGTTTGATTCGAGAGATGAGGGATGAAATTGGTTCGAGTTTGAAGGCTATTAAGATGGAATATAAATATGTAAATGTATTGCAAGTGTACGAGCCAAGTCAAGACGCGAACGAAGCAAGAGAATCCAGAGTTTTTGAGAAAGTCGAATCCGAATTGGAAGGATTCCAACTACTTTTCTAATTCAAATTTGGACATGGATTTTCTTAATTATTAGGCTATTTATTTTCAACATGTTTTAGATTCCTACTATAATTAGAATGTTTGATAAGTAGGATTTAATTTCCTTATTGTTTATTAGTTAGGATTTGGTTTTATTAGTTGATTTTATAATTCCTATTAGGATTAGAATTACTTTTGAGTAGTATAAATAGGGGACATAGATGATGTACTTAATACACTTCAATCAGATTTATTCAATACAAATATTTGTGAGATTATTCTCTACTTTTGGTTCTTTGAGAATTTCTAGGTTACTTCTAGTTTTTCTTTAAGATTCAAGTTTGACTTATCATACAACAATACATAGTTGTGTGTGGCGTCTTCTACCGCACTAATCATCGATTGTACCGAGATTACCGCTTACATATAAGCGAGGGGTCAAGGTGTCGTTGGTGTCCATTCAACGCAGATTTCCAAGGCGAGCAATTGTACCAAGATTACCGTCTACATATAGGTGAGGGGTTAAGGTGTTGCAAGCTATCCACCGTTCAACTTTGCTAGAAACGATCCGGGCGACGACCACCTCACGCAAACGTGCCGTGGAGTCTATCATCTTCTGATCTTCAATTTCTACTAAGGTTGTTTGAAGAATGTCTCAAGCCCTTCAATCAGCAATGCTCCCATGTCAGTCTCTTGTTAGACCTAACTTCACTCTACGAAGATTAGGATCGTAGAATTTGCTATACGTCTTGATTTTTACAAAGAATGCTTTACGAAGGGAGTAATACTCTACGATCAGCTCTACGAAAATTTACTTTATGATCCATGAGTTGTCTTTATGACCTTGTCTTTACTGAACGATCCTTGAGACACTTTACGAAATGACTTTTACTCAGCATTTGCTTGGAGTACTCAACGAGCTTTGCTTGATTTTGCGATTCTCTGTTCACTTTACGAACTGATCTTTACTTTGCAAATTGAGGTGAATTTTACGACGAATGCAAATGCTCTGCGTTCCATCTGATACACTATTGACTCTGTGATCTATCATCTTTACATTGCGAACTGGCAGAGTAACTCAATAAACAATCTGAACCTATCGACTATACATCAGATTAACTCAAATAGATTAACCTAACATGTTTGATCTTACTATTCTAAGTCCTTGTACATCAAATCATCATTAAGGACTTTACAAAACTTAGTGATTACAAATATACATTAATTGCACATTCATCATCAAATTATTAAATTAATCATTCAGACTCTAACAATCTCCCCCTATTTGATGATGACAAAACTAGCAGTTTCATAACATTCATCAATTCTATAATGCATTTGCTTAGAGTAAATTTGCTCGACGAATCATGTCGTGAGGAAGAATGGTCATGATCAAAGGGAATAGCTGGAAGAGGAGGAGGAGGAGTTCTTGATTGGTAGATCAGAGGGGTTATAAATATTTGCTTGAGATTTCTTTCCTTTTTCTCCCCCTGAGATAGATACTTCTGCTTCTCGACTATTATCTGCTTCTGCTTCTCCCCTTTTTTTATCATCATGCACCCTGGAAAGATGTTTGATAGTATCTACAAGCTTTTGAATCTGGGAGGAAGACAGAAATATCAGGTCGAATTTCTTCTTGACGAATTGCAGCCTAATCGCCTTGTTGAGCAACAGAGCTATGGTACTATCAACACTTACTGACATAATATTTTTAAACTCGGAGAGAGCAGAACTAAACTCAAACACTTTACATTACAAGAAAAAGGCTTAAAATCGACAAAATTATTCTCAACGAATTATATTTTGTCGAATATAACGTATTGCCGACAGAATAATTCGTCGAGGATAAGTCCCTCGAAAATAAGCTAATTCCGATGGAATTCCATCAGAAGTAGAAGGCCCTCTTTGGCGCCAAACTTTCTGCCAGTGCGAACTCTAATTTCGACGGAACTACAGTTATTTTCGAGGGAATTTCCGTCGAGATTAATATAATTCTAAGGGAATTATGGCCGACGAAAATTCCGTCGAAAATAATTTATAAAACCTAAATCAGATTTCATTTCCTTCAGCCGCATCGATCATCTCTTTCTCTATCGTTCACACTGTCTCTCTCATCTCTCACCGCTTTCGACCTTCTGCCACCGCCGCTGCCATTGTCGTCTCATCTCGGTTGTCATCGTCATCGACAGCCTCCGACTCCATTCCATTCCATTGTCCGTTCGCTCATTTTAGGTAGAATCAAACCTAATTTTCAAGGTATGTATGTTAAATGATTTTCATTTAGCTGTAACATGAGGTTATTCGGTATTATATATTGACTTGGGTGTGAAATTTCATGTTTGAAATTTGGTTAATAGTACACTGTGTATGAATTTGGTATTATAATGTACTGCAAGATGAATTTATTTTATTTTTGGATTGATATTACTAGAATTACTTCAAGTTTTAGTCTGAAATTGGTTAATTTGGTTATGTACTTGGTCTGAAATTGGTCAATTTGGGTATGAAAGGTCTAAAATTAATGAATTTAGGATTGATTTTAAACCATCACAGTTATTAATCGACTCAATTGGGACTGATTTTGGGACTACCTTAATAATTTGGGACTGCCTTACTTATGTTGTGTATATATGAATTTTTTTCATCAATATTATATCTTTATCTTGCCTACTGATTCTTGCAGATATGGACTGCATTTAATTTACTTGGTATATTTGCTATTTCTGACAAAATTTTCGACGGAATTTCTGTCAGAATTCTTCATTTACCATATATGTGGGCCCTGCTTTAATTTATTTATAGATTTTAATTAGTTTCTAATATTGAAATATACTAAGTACCATATACTTAGTTTCTTACCCAAAATAAAATGAACTAAGTAGCATTTACTTAGTTTTGCACTACTAAATTGTAACAAATTAAAATGATATAATATAATATAATACAAAATAAATAAATTAAAATAAAGCAAATTTAATTTAATTTAATAGAATAATATATAAATAATATGAATTAAAAAATATTAAAATAAATAAGAATTTAATATAATATAATATAATAAAAAATAAATAAATTAAATTAAAATTAATTACATTTAATTAATAAGCTAAATCCGATGGAATTTTCGTCGAAAATAATGCTTATAATTTATTTTTAAAATTGACTATTTTTGACGGAATATTCCCATGACCGATGAAAATTCCGTCGGGATTAAGCCTCGCCCCCGAGCTACCAAAAGGACCCATGTGTTCACCATCAGTTCCGACGGAATATGTCTGTCGAGGCTATTCCGTCTGAATAAGACAATTTTCAATGGAATGTCCATCAGAAATAATTCCGTCAAACCTATGTATCTCCGACGGAATTCTCGACGGACTTATGCTTGACGGCTCTAAATTCGATCGAAACTCCGACGGAATATTTCGTCGGAATTAGCCATTTTTGTTGTAGTGTTATCAATGAGAATTTGATGAAACTCTCATTCTGGCACTGATGTAGTTGAACAACTTTCTTATGTTCATCAATCGTCTTTAGAAGAGTTAGATCGTGCTCATGAAGACGACGAGGGACATCTGAGAATAGGGACTTTAGTTGCTTGTTCAGCTCTTTACCCATATCACCAGGAAGATGTCCTACAATAGTAGTGATCTTTTCTATTTGATCTCGAAGCTCAACTGAGGTCTGCTCAAGCTTCTCGTCAATGTTATGAGTCATCTGTGCAGTTAGATCAGTCATCTGCTCATTGGTTGGAATAACTGCAAGATGCTCCATGACTTGAGCAAGAGAGACTTCTGAGCTCCCCTTATTACCTTGGGACAGATTTAGCAGAGCAAGAGGCAAATCAAAGAATTCATTCCTTGAGTAGGAAGGAATATCTGTAAGAATAGAACGTGTGGATTCTTATTTTATTGATTGGATTGGGGACGAAGAATGTACAGGTGCGTCTTTGGACAAAACAAGAATAAATGCTTCAGTTTTATTTACATCAAACGTAGGGTTTTAAGACTCTACGTCTGGAGAAGACTATGGGGAGGATGTATTTGAATGAATAGGTGAGTTTTGTGGTGTAACTAGGATACTGGAAATTTGAATAGGAGAAGGTGAATCTATATGAATAGGTATAGGTGAATGTACATGGGAATTAGTATTTGGTACATCGAAGTTTTGGGACTCTACGATCGAAGAGTGTATATCTTGGTTATTTACATGGTCAGTAGAGTGTTGAGACTCTATGATTGGAATAATAGTATTATTTACATCGTCCGTTGAGTGTTGAGACTCAACGAACGGAGATGTAGTGTATTCTTCAACAAAAATGTCAGGAGTAGAGGGTTATTCAGTGAACATAGAGGAAAACTCTACAACCCATCACTACAAGAAAGAAATGAATGAAAAGGTAGACGGGTGGAAAGGGGAATATTTATTACCTTATTGAAGATACCATAAAAAGAGTCGCCATAAGATATTGTCTTTGTGGCGTATTTGAGAACACGAGGGAAGTTATGAGCAACCAGCTTCAGATTTGGAAACTTACATTAGTTCCATCTGTTGAAGCTTTGATCTCGTTGCATGATTGCTCAAACTAGAGGCATGTGAGACATGAAGTAGAACAGTTGGTCACTATTGGATTCATAAACGGTGGTGCTCTTGTCTATTTCCAAGTCGTAGAACAGAATGTATAGAGAATCTGTTGAATGAAACACTCTCATTCTACATGCCCATGTCCCTTCGAATTCATCTGGCAGAAGATGAGCAGTTTCTGGAATTTCTCTACCAGTGAGCACTACTCGACGAAGACCAGGTTGATAATTTATGGGTTGATGAATGAAGATCTCCACTGGCTCCTACTGAGATGTAAATGGAAGAGAAGATGCAACTAGAATCTGACTGCCAGTTGGTTATTGCTCCCCCTTAGTGTCTAGATCTTCTGGCTTTATAATCTCTGGGTTAAAACCCTTGTTGATATCTTCTATGACATTCTCAATGACCTGAGTCAGTCGTAGAGAGGTATCAGATGAATGAATCGATCATTGAGCTGCATCTTTCTTCTTTTCAGCTCTTTTCTTTCTCCACCATTTTGTTTACCTTTCTCTTCTTCCTCTTTTCCTTAGGCTCAAGACTAGAAGCCTTCACAGCCTGATCATCATCATCATCTTGGGGCTCTTGCTCATTAGTCATCATAGATATTTCTTCAACATCTTATGGCTCAGGTGTGGAAGCCTTCACAACCGAATCATCATCTTTGTTTGGCTCATGAGTAGCATCCTTCACAGCCATTTCATATTCTTTACTAGGCTCAGGCACTGTGGTCGTCTTAGCCAATTCTTCATCATTTTGTGGCTCGGGTAAAGAGACCTTCACAGCCAATTCTTCTTCAATTCTAGGTTCAGGGGAATTAGATTTGCTTTTTCATTGATTCTTTCTGGTAAGCTCAGGCATTTCTTCTTCATCTCCTTCATCATCAACAGACTCTATGATCGGAGCAGGCATAGATTCTTCTACTTGTTCTTCAAGATGAGCAAGGGCCTTTTTTCGTCGAGTCAACCTCACACTCCTCCGTTTGACACAATTTTGGAGAGAGGTATGTTAATGTCTTCTTTATCTTCCCTCTTCTCAGACTTTGAAGGACTCTTCTGATAGTTCTTGGGAACTTTTATCACTATCTTTTCAGACTTTTTTCTTCTTTTTTTGCTGGCTGATCGACCGTAAAGTCAAGAGCTCTATGAACTTTAGGGGCGCCCGACCCTTGGGACACCTCCTCTGCGATCGATTCCACTTTCCTTTTTCCCTTAGCTTTGGTGGGCTTTTGAACTTCACTGATTGTGCACTCACTTCCACCTTCAGATTACTTCAATCTTAGATTCTCTAGAGGGTTTCTCTTCCAATTCTCAAAGAGTTTAGGGGTGATCCTCTTATTGGCATTTAGAGGTTCCCCTTCATCATCAGCAATCCTGCTCTGCAACCTCTTCTTCAGAATAATGCTTATGAGTCTCCCATGGAACATCTTGGGAACAGGCTTGCCTAGAGCCTTCTTCTTTCCAAAATCTTCAACCTATTTGGCCAGCCAATCGATGAATATGACACCAAAATTGATCTGGCGGTCATGAATTTCAACTGTAGTTCACTTACTGAATCATGAGCAGTGTCTTTTTCAGAGGATACACTTGCCCGCAATCTCAGCAAGGAATTCATATTCCTGAGGAAACTCCTTCTTCTTGAGTCCCTTAAGTTGGGAGTTCTTCTTGTGACCCATCATCTCCAGACTTTCCTTCATATCAATTTCACTTAAGTTAGGCCTTGAGTGAGAAAGCCCAAACAATGGTTGATTTCAGCAGCTCCCATCTGCAACACCATGCCTTTTACTTTGGTGACCAGCACGCCATCACTAGACCTGGCAAACGGGTCGGGCTGGCCCAAACGGGTCGGGCTATTGGTGAGCCGGGCCAAAATGGCCCGAATTTTGGTGGGCTGGAATTAAGCGGCCCGTGGCCCGGGTTGGGCCGGGCCATGGGTTTTTTTTTAATTTGAAAAATATGTAAATCACAAATTCACAATACTATTTAGTCAATCATTAATTATAGTCTCCACTTTCTTTCTAAGGAAAGTTCAGAAGAATGAACAAGAAATACAATCTAAACCAATAAAACCATAATTAAGGCAGACACCCTGGAGAAGTCAAAGTGATTAATGTCTAATCACTCCTTGTAATTTCGCCCACGTTAGAACCCTTTGACTCTTGACTTGCAACTAGCAGTACCAAAAGTTGGTCGTCCGTCAGCCCATCATCTATATTAAAAATGTCAATTTAAAATATCAATACCCAAAATTAAACTAAAAAACTACAATTAAAGTAAAAATATTTACAACTAGAACAAACCTTGTATTTCATATCCACAAATCTAATTACGTCCACAAATTAATGCTTGTGCATTATCTGGTAGAAGCAAACTACGATATTTTGTGAGAACTTTTGCTCCAATGCTAAAGGCCGACTCTGAAGCAACCATTGTAATTGAAATTGATAAGATATCATATGCCATATTCGCTAGTATTGGATATTTATAATGTCGTAATATTTGAAAGTACTAAATAGTCATTAGTCATGTATAAATAATAAAATAAAAGTATAAAACTAGAATAAAAAATAAGGATTGGGTACCTCTCAGAAAGTTTTTTTCACTCTTCTAGCATATTAAAAGAAGATTTGTTAGTGACCATTTTCTCCTCTAAGTATTATTCCAATTCCGTTTTGTTGATATAGTACTTTGCACTTCCCTCACAAACTCCTATTTAAAATTTTAAACATCAAAAGTTCATCAACATAAATATGCAAAAAATTTAAAAAATTATAATACATGAAAACTTTACTTGCATCAAACTCATCATTACTATGTTCACTTGTGTTAGTGATGGCAATAGTTGAAGTAGTTGAAGTCCCTACACCATCTTGAGGTTGTTGTAAACCATCTTTTGACAACTCCGTTACATATTCCATGAACAATGATTTCATAACATCCACAATTTTCTCCACTTTTCTATTTATAACATTCTCATCCATCTCAAATTTTTTCAATTTAAATTTAACAAAATGCACCTTATACCTTGGGTCAAGAATAGTAGCTATGGACAAGATAACAACATAGTCGTTCTAATATTTTTCAAACTTTGGCAACATCTCATTTGCCATGTTTCTAATTACCTCAATCTCACAATACTGATTAAACATCAAAAGTTCTTTTATCCTCAACACATGTAAGAAATACAGATTTTCTGTTGGATAACTCGTTCCCGAAAAAAGTTTTGTAATTTTCCAAAATGGTTTCAAAAAGTTAGTGATAGCTTGTGCTATTTCCCACTCATCATTTGATGCACAAGTTGTGTAAGATGACTCAACCATGGCATATTGAAAGAATACATTTTTAAATTTTAGAACACTATCAAACATCTCCCATGTAGAATTCCATCTAGTCACACAATCCAAATGCAAACCCGATTCTACGGACACAAGCAATTGTTCACAACATGTAACAAACTTTAATAATCTACTTTCAGATCCCTTAATATATTTGACACTCTCTCTGATTTTGCGTAAAGGTTCACTTGCAATTTTCAAACCATCTTGAACAATGAGATTTAATATGTGAGCAGAATACCGAACATGGAAAAAACTACCATTGCAAAGCAAGTTTCCTCTCAAATGAGCCTTCAAGAAATTTTGCATGTTGTAGTTATTTGTTACATTATCTAAAATGAGAGAAAAGATCTTTTTTTCAATTCCCCAATCCTTCAAAAACTCAAAGATTTTTTCTGATAAAGAGTACTGGTGTGTGGTGGGGGAAAATGACAGAAATTTATAATCCTACTGTGCAACACACAATCATGATCAATAAAGTGAGCGGTTAAACAAATATAACCCTCACTAGTACCGGACGACCACAAATCGAAAGTGAGACAAATTCTACCGCGGATGTTATAAAATGCACATTTTAATTTCACTTTTTGAAGCTTATAAATTTTAATACAATCCGCTTTGGCAGTATTTCTAGTATACGATTTCACATCCAGATTCAAATAGTTATGCACTCTTCTTAATCCTTCATGTTCAACAATCAAGAATGGATAGTTATGCATCATGACTACTTCAACCATTTTATCCCTATAAATGAGCTGACTAAATTTTCTATTATGCATTTTTCCTTCATGATCTAGATGCATTTGAGTCATATTTTGTCTAAACTGGGACATGACTTTTCATGTGTATGCAAATTTCTAGTCCCATGAGAACTACCACCATCACTGATGAGTGTGTTTTATATACACAAATTGGGTACTTTTAGCCTTAATAATTTGTAAGTCTTTAGCTATTTCGTTTGGTTTTATGTGTTTTCATCTTATTGTTGTGTAATGTAGTTTTGTATTACTTTTATATGTATTTGTGTGCTTTTATGTGTTTTTACGTTGTTTTGTAGGTATTGAAATAAAGGCCCCTTGGATCGATGCGTTTTTGGCTTGAATCTAGCATTCCCGTTGCTTGTTTCACAATTTCACCCATGATCCAATCCGAATCTCTCCAAACTCAAAGAACGAAAGTTGTAGATTTTGATCTTAGCTTTTCCGAACATCCAGAATCATCTCATTTGAAGTTCGTATGAGAGAGTTATGGTCATTTTACCATCGGATTTGGCATGCATTTTACATAGCAGTTCATTCGAGCTCGATTTGAGTCCTTCTTCGGCCATTATCTCGTCAAGCTCCAGTTATAAAAGTTGTAGAGCTACGTCTTAGCTTTCCATAGCCTACTTAAACGCCTAAATCCGAGTTCGGACGAAGAAGTTATGACCATTTTACCTGAGCTCGCCGGGGCGGGAATTTCCTACACAAATTCCTCGCCGCGGCGAGAGCTCGCCGGGGCGAGAAAACGTAGGCCAAAATCCTCGCCGGGGCGATCTCGCCTGTAGCAGAAAGCTAAAATGTGCGGGATTTTGGTCCAATTTGGTGTGCTAAGCTAGGTGAGGCATCCAGGGGGTTTATACTAACAGAGGAGGCACGAAATATCAAAATAATAGGAAGGAGAAATCAGCAAAACTAGAGAGAGGAAGCTACCAAATACATCCAATTAGAGGGCCAAAGTGCTAAAATCAAGCTACATCAAGCAAGGCCAAAGAGCAAAAACATCAAGGATTGCAAAATCAAGGAGGAGAAGCTAGTGTTCATCTTCAACCCATCAAACATCATATGAAAATCTACAAAAGTGGTTTTATCCCTAGTTTCCTTTCTATTTTTGTATCCAACATGATGTATAAATTGAATATGATGTTATTTGTAGTTACCATGAACTAAACTCTATTTTGGGATTATAATGGATCTTGTTGTGTAGTTTACTTTGCTATGCTTCCTTGTTAGTCTTATTAGCTATTCATGGATTGTCTATTATGATTTGTGTTCAATTGCTTAATTGCCTAGCTAGCAATTACCATGATAATCCATATGAAATTGAGAAACGGATTATGGGTTTAGATCTAATTATAATAGCATGTGTTTGTATGTTCTACATGGCGTTGGAATGTATGATTTGTGCTTAGGATAGACATATACCGAAGCACCGCTTGTAGTCATTTGAGAGCTTGAGCTTAAACCCTATTTATTTGTAAATCACATAGACATATAGTGGTTTAGGTAATGTGGGTGTTCGTGTTTATTCTATCATTTGTGGATTATATATGATACGGACTTGGTACATCGAAAGATGGCCTTGTCTCACTTTCGTGTTCTTGACTAACAATCTGTGATAATTAATTTGGTTTAACAGGAAGTGTGTTGAGGTAGATGAATCAATAGGAGAAATTATAATCTCATATCTTCATTATCTTTAAAGCTTTCTATTGTTCTTTTATTAATGTTATCTTTATTAATCCAAACCACCAAAAAGACAGAAAATCATTAGTTTAGATAAGATTGAGATGATAAAAGGTTAATACTTGGAAAACACTAGTAATAATTCCTCGTGGGATCGATACTTTACTTACTCTTTATTACTTGTTGACCGCGTATACTTGCGCGTAAATTGTTCATATATAAATCGGACAACAATCACCAATAGCATAACTTTTTGTGCATGTTTTACAATATGCACTTAACTTTTTGGTTGAAGGATCTACCTTTTTTTCAAATTGATTCTAAATAGAACTTTCTTCCTTTCGTTTTCTATTCGAACTGCCAATTGGTTGTGTCAAATTGTCCGAGCTTTTAACTCCCTCATCAATCAAATCAATTGTTACACGATCCTGTCGATCCATAAGAACTTTACAAACAAAAAATATTTTTAAAAATTAACACATACTCACCAAGAAAAATATAATGAGCTAACAAAGTAACAATTAATAAAAGATTGTACACACTACAAAAAAGTTGGTCATTAGCAACGGCTATCATTAACGACGACGTCCTGCCGTCGCCAATGACATCCGTCGATAATGACTTATTCCTCCAAATCCAGCGTGTTGATCGATGGTATGTCGTCGCGAATGGGTTGAATGTCGTCGCTAATGACATTAATTTGGCGCCATAATTTCGCGGAGGAGGGAAACATGCACATTGGCGACGGGACTAAAATACTATTATCAATGGGGATGCCGTTGCCAATGAGTCTGGATCGACGGGGGTCATTGTTGACGGCTAGGTCGTCGCTAATGACTTCTTAAATTAAATCCCTAGCCTCGACGACAACGATCAAAATTTTTGATACCAATCCCAAATTTCAGCGGCAAATAATTTCTCTCTCCCTCCTTCCCTCGACGTCGAACTCACTGGTGGAGATTATCGCTACCGGCAGCGGCTTGAACAAGTAGTTTGGGCTAATAGAGGCGAGGCAAAGGTGTGGTTAACTCACAGATTTGGGCAAACTGATTTGGGCAAATTAATTTTCCTCTGCGTTCGATCCTAGTAAGTTAAGGTTTAAATTTTTTGCCTATTTGATGTACCTTTGTGCAAGCTCGTATGTATTTCAGTTGGAGCATACAGTTGCTTTGGTTTGTTTCTGATTTGAGTATAAATTTGCTTTGGTTTGTTTCTCATTTTCTGTAAGCGGCTATCCATGAGTATTCCTATACATAGGCTCCCATTTGTTCTGTTATTCTATCTCCTATCTCCCACAAATTCTCCCCACGGATTTCTTCAAAGTCAGTAGTAATAATACCAATTGTAGCAATGGGTTCTTTTTGTTTGGCCATGGAATTAATCAAATACTAGCTCATTTTCATCACCCCAGTTGGGTTTTTCCTCCCCTTTTGATTTTTTTCCTTTTCTTTTATTGTATTTTATATCCTAATTATGCAAATTCCAGAAACCCATTATGATTTAGTTTTACAACCAACGAATGCACTACATTGAATGATTCAATCAGTTAACTAGATGAAATGTTGTTACTTCTATCAGTTATATAGAGCAAATTATTTTGTGGAATTAGTGTTGTTTCGTTTTTTATTTTTTAATTTGTTATAGGATTTAGTGATTATTACGAGATATAAACAATGTATGTATGTATAATATGCAATTCTTTAACATTTCTTATATTAAAAGAACATTGCATGAATTTTGATTTTGAATGTTAAAGAATCAGATTTTGGTTTTAATTGTACTGAAAATCTTGGGCATTGATTGTCATCGACTAACTCAACTGCTTGATAATTTATTTATTTATTTATTTATTTATTATCAGAAATCAAGTTATGGATTTTGAAATCAATAAGATTGATTTAGTAAGTGGCTGGTTCAAGAAGAGAAGGTCATATTTTCTGATCAATGTAGCCTTAGCCTTTGGCATCCCTTAATAATACAATTATTACAATTTATTAATTTTATTACAATTTATGAATTTGTTTTCTATCATCTTGAATTTAATTCAGATCATGTATTAATTGTTTTGAAGATTGAAGATATATTTTTTTAAGATTTGAAGACAATTATTTTTTGAATATTTGAAGACATTTTTTGATGATTTGAAAATATATTTTTAAAAAATTTGAAGACAAATATTTGTAACCAACTCATTCTTGATTACTATTTAAGTTTTACTTAAAGTTATGAACTTATAATTATTCAACAATGATTCAATAAATTATAAATTTTTACTTATTCATTATTGTAATTTGTAAGTTATAATACATTAGTTTTAGTTAATACATCAATAAATTTTAAAGTTTAATTATTCATTCTTAATTTATTGTAAATACATTTAATTAATATACTAGTTAGTTTATAATTAATATTAATAAGTTAGTTAATTAAATATTAATATTAATAGTGACACACTTCAAGAAAATAATAAATTCTCAATTTAATAGTGGGTGGCATGTTAATAAAATTTTGATAACAAACTTGAACACATTGTATCATTTCATAGTACATTTAATTTTAGTGGGAGATGAAGTTAGGAAACTCATAAGCATACATATACATTAACCCGAATACTTAATTATGTTTCCATAACTTTTCATATATATATATATAGCAGCCCGTTGTTCAAGATGTCTGTTGATCGAAGTTGGATGGAACGTAAGGTAACCACTGATAAGAGTGGGCTTAGCTCTGAGTACTGTAGTGGGGTTGAACAGTTTTTTAATTTTGCATTTGAGCAAGTCAGCGGCGATAAGATCAGATGTCCTTGTAAGAGGTGTGTGAATGAAGTGTGGAAGAAAAGGAGTGATGTCATGTGCGACCTATTTGCGTATGGGTTCAAGCAAGGTTATAGCACATGGATCTATCATGGGGAAACTTGGTTGAATGAACATGAATCCGAACTAGAATACAAAGCTAACGATACCTTTGACTGTACTAACATGATAGTCGAAGCTGCTGGTTCATTCTTCTAGTGGAATACAAATAGGGATGACGGTAGCGTTGAGCAAGAGCCGAATGACGGGGATAAGGGTTTCTATCAATTACTACATGAATCAGTGGTGCCACTTTATGACGGACACGAAAAACACACTGTGTTATCTGCAGTGACTAAGCTTTTACACTTCAAGAATGAGCATGACTGCAACGAGAGAGGTTTTAATGAACTGCTCAACATTGTGAAGGAGTTCTTACCGGCATGCAATAAGTTACCGGAATCGTACTATGATGTGAAGAAAATAGTCAAAAGACTCAATCTAGGGTATGAGAAGATTGATGCTTGTGAGAATGACTGTATGTTATATTACGGTGATGACAATAAAGATAAGAGGTCATGTGATATCTGCGATACAAGTAGATACTATGAACAACGCTTGAAAAGGGGAAAAGACGTGGCGAGAAATATCTTACGTTACTTTCCCATTGCACCGAGGCTTCAGCGGTTGTTCATGTCAACACATACCGCCGATGACACGAGGTGGCACTCAACACGGGACATAGTGGAAGGTCAACTGACGCACCCGGCAGATGGGCTTGAGTGAAATTTTTTTGACAGAAAGTGAAAGTAGTATGCACACAAGCCAATCATATTTTATATGATGTAGCATATACTTTGTAATCTTATTCATTTATTAATAAAAAAAATTAATTTTCTTAAAAGGCATTTTACATTATCAACATAGTGCTGGTATATTAAATGTGATAAACCCATAGTTTTGAGCAATGCTTTTAGAATCATGATGGTGATCATGCTAATGAGATCTAAATTCTAGATAGCTCACAAACTAAAATCGTGGAGAATAAGTACACTGAACGTGGCTCGCTAAGGAATACCTAATGGAGTTTTACTCGCCTGTCAATAGAAATTCCTCTAGTGATAGTAGTACAAGTGATCCTTGGACTTGAAATCATCATAGTATCTTGTGTATGATGAGTTATACTTTGACATGTCCCTTAAGACCTTTAGGGTATATCAAAGGGTATGATTGGGTATAGTAAGTTGTACATGGAGATAGGTGAATGATCAACAAAGAATCTACCACATCTAGTAAAAGATGTGAATGTCCTATGTGATTCAATAAATGACAACTCAGTAGTCCTTGGTCAAGGCAGAATGAAATTAGAAAAGGAGTTTCTAATTTGCATTATTTAGAGTTGTGCATTTGGAAATCGAAATACATATAATTAAATAAAATAAGACTTGACAGTAAATACATGTCTTATATTTAATTGAGACATTGTATGGTAGAAGGATTGAATTGTACGGTAACTATGTACTGAAAGGTTCTTTTGTGATTAATGTTGAAATCTATATTATCTGGAAAGTCGTTGATCGCTAAGGGGGCTTACCCTTATTGTAGAATAAATATTATTTATTTAAATAAATTAAATAGTTTAATTTATTTATTTAAATATAATTAGAATTATTCTAATTGATTAATTCACAACCGGTTTAATATGGAGAACCTAAAGGGTCACACCGCAAAAGGAAAATATTTATTTAAGAAGTAAATGACATAATTGTAATAATAAGTTAAGTGTATTTAATTTAGTCTATGGAGCTAGAATCAATTAAATAGCTTAATATTTATTATTTAATATTTTGGAAATATTAAATATAAATTAATAAAAGGAGTCTTATTATTATTATTATTACTATTATTATTATTTAATTCCTAATAGAGATTTATAATTAATTAATAGAAGTACTCTTTCATGAATTCCTAATTGAATTAGGAGCATAATTAATTAAAGGAGTTTAATTATAAATAGAAACCCTAATCCTAAGTAGTTTAGGGAAGGGTTTTCCTACATCTATAAATAAGAGGAGTTTTATCATAGATTAGAGTTATACACTCTTGCATTAGATTGTGGAGAGTACTTGTAATTTCTATAGAGATAGAAACTAGGTTTTGCCAATACCCAACTTCTTGAATACCTATTCTTCCTCAGTGGATCACCTCTAGAGGCCAAACACTTGGGTGGCTAACGTTGATCAAAGGAAGGAATCTTATCAGTGGAATTCGAGGAGAACACGAAGGACTAGGAGTTGAACTTGTACCCAAGGAAGCTTTGATCTACGAGGGTATAATTCTTATTTTCTTTCTCTTTCGTTTAATTGATAATTAAACACAAGGATAGATCATGGTGATGGTTTGTATTAAAATTTTAAAATCCATTTTATCACGCTTCCGCCCTATTTGTGTAATTTGATTGCATGCTTGCATAATATACAAACCTAACAGTGGTATCAGAGCCTAATCCTTGTGTTAATTATTGATTTTGATGATTCCATGTATGAATTGATATGCGATACGATCGAATTTTTGGGCAGAAAATTTTTTCCTGATTCTGTGTCGCGGCGCGGCGGCGCCTGAACCCAAAAAACATTTCTAGGGTGTAGCGCGGCCGCGCCGCTCCTAGTTCAATTTGGAGCGCAGCCGCGCCGGTATGCAGAGTTTGAATTTTTTTTGTTTTTCTCAGTAAACATAAATGGTTTATTTAATTGATAAAAGTTTAAATGAAGATGTTTATTTTATCTAAAATATGATTTCAGATTGCTAAAATTAAAGGAGTTTAATTTGGATTTGGTTTTTTGATTAAAATAAAAGAGTTTATTTTGTTTCAAAAACTAAATATTAGCAAAACTTTTGCCCATTAATTGATATCAATGCATATATGGAATGATTTTATTATTCATGAGATGAATGTTATTTATTGATGCATATGGAGATATGTATGATAATAAATAGGGATTGATTATGGACTATTGACCAATGTGTGATTGGAATTATTTTAGAGGATAATTGAATGTATGCGTTTTTATAAATGGGGCCTGCGTACCTCGTCTTCTCTAAATTTTCTTAATGTAAATTCTATCTCCCTCCTATGTACTTCCCCTTGACTGCTGATCAAGGTGTCTATTATAGTAAATAGTTTATGTAATAGGATTAGTTAGAATTATTTTGAAGAATTGGAGACAAAGGAGCAAGGAGCGCTTGAAGACCCATTTGTATTGGAGCCCGAGTTTAAATGTAATAGTTATATTTAAATTTAATTCTTACACCCTAGGTTTGACCTTTAGGTTCACTTGGTGGCTTTAGTGAACCAAACTAGAATAAAAGTCCATAATCAATCCGGGTAGAATATAGTATTCTATATGTGCATGCTTACTATATATATTATATATTATCTAACATGCTTTGCATGTTAAATAATATGTCGTGTATTTTATATATATATATATATATATATATATATATATATATATATATATATATGTGTGTGTGTGTGTGTGTGTGTGTGCATGCGCGCTTGACAAATACGCGCAAAGTATACGCGGTCAACAAGTAATAAAGAGTAAGTAGAGTATCGATCCCACGAGGAATTATTACTAATCCTTTTCAAGTATTAACCTTTTATGATCTCAATCTTATTTAAACAAAAGATAATTGTTTTTGTTGTTTTGCATTAATGAAGATAACAAATAATTAACCAATATCCAAGAGAGAGCACTCAATTCAAACTATGTATTGGGTTCCATTGAAATCTTAGAAAATGAGTTCTAGTTCATGGGAATTACAATAAACATCAAATTTGATCTATACATCATGATGGAATTACAAATTAAGAAGAGAATACTAGAGATAGAATGATAAAACCCCTTAGGAAGATATTCAATGGTTGCTTGATGGGTTGATTCTTGTTCTCTAGCTTTCCCTCAAGATTTGATACTCCTTGCTCTTCTTACTCCTTGGAATTTACTGAAAATTGCCTTGTATTGAAGATTTTTTCTCTCTAATTGATGTTATGTGTAGCCTCCCACTCTCTAGATTTGATGTTAAAAGTGTTAGATGGTGTTAGAATATCTATTTCAGCTGCCTCCTAGGTGTTATAACAGACGGGTACATGAAACCCTAGCCTAGACATCAAATTTTGGCCAAAAATCGCGAAAATCCAAACTGCATCCAGGGGGTTACCGCCCCGGCGGTGGAATAGTGCTGGAAACTGTAATGTCCAAGAAATTTTAAGCCTTGTACAATTTATTTTGATATATGAAATTCGTTTTATTTAGTTTTACGAATTTAATTGGATCCATGTAGGTATTATTATTTAATTATATAAATACATGGTCCAATAATTTTCTTTGCCTTAAATGGGTTCACTAATAGTTCAAATAAATTAGTGAGTTAACCCTAAGAAATTGGTTGGCCAGAAAATTGGGAGGAAAGTAAATAAATAATTTTATCATTATAGGATTAAATAATTCAAATGAAGAATTATTGATAAAACAAATTTTTTTTTAATAATTAATTAACTGAATTAGTTAATTAATTTAAATATTAGAAACCTAAGGGTATTAATTTAGTGTGTCATTTTTCTTTCAATTGGGCTGGGTCCATTTTTCTTTTATTTCCGGATTGGGCCGAACCCATTTTCTTTTTATTTTTATTTTGGGCCATCCCTTCTCCATTCATTAGCCGGCCCAACCCTATTGGGTTGAGCCCAAAAAAAAACCGTTCCAGCCGGGTTGAGCCATTTCTTTTGTTAACCGGGTTGGATCTGTTTTTGGGCAACCGGTAAGTGATTTGGGGAAAAAAGTACAGCCGGTTATTTGATTGAAGATAACCGAGCACTGCAATTGAAAACCCCAAATCAAAACAGCCGAGCAAGAAGGGAATCCAAAGCTTAGCCTCCCAAATCAGATCAAACCCACCAGCCTAGGTCCTCAATCAAGTCAGATGGAACGAGACGAGAAGGAGGTGTCGCCAGGCGTGCGCTGACGACATCTAGCGTCGACCCGTTGGGTTGAAGAAGAAGCGGCGACCGACGGCTAATCAAGGGTCCGAGGGAGCGACTGAGCGACAACTGAATGGACCAAAGGATTGCAAGCGACCGGCGATTTGACCGGTGAGGGCACGCGTGGCTCAAGGTCCTGTCGGCAAGTCACAGTGTTTGGATGGGTGATGTGTACCATCAGTCGACGGCTCACCCCCTCCTACCGATGGGTTTTGATGAACCAATTAAGCTAATACCCAGCCAATTTGGGTAAAAATTCTTCTATAAATTGAACCCCCCGTGCCCTAGACAAAGCTGCCGATTTCCTCTGTTGTGAGTCCAAATTAGAAAAAAAAAAAGAGAATAGAGAAGTAGCTACTGTAAATGTCCAGCTTGGTCACTTATTTCGGTAGGAGAAGAAAGGTTGCAACGCGATCGAACCCAAGGTATAACAATGGGTTTATTAAGCTACTGTGATAGTTTTATGTTAGGTCTTGTATAAATTTCCTTCTTCTGTACTTGGATTGGTGTTGCCGATTGTGTTGTGTTGGTTATATTATCCATTGTATTGTATTGTGTTGGTTCATTTTGATTAAGAATCTGGTATTGAATTGTGTTACTTTTTGTTTGTTGTTTGTTGTTGGGAATTTGGTATTGATGAACCTTAGGGGTTCTGGCACTCTGATAGTGCACTGAGATTAGGCCAATGCTATGTTTTAGAATGCCTAGCTTGTGTTTGCTGTAATGTCTGAACCAAACCCTTGTTTCATTTGGGTTAACTGCACTATCAATAACATTGTTGGGTAATAAATTTTGATTAGTTGAAGTGAAATTTGCAGGAGTTGGAAATATTGATTTTGACTGTTGAACTTGGCAGCATAACACTATTAACTGAGTAGTATTAAACAACAATTGAAATGTTTGAAATGGGTTGTGTAATTCATTGAGGTTAAATGATTGTTAAACCACTATTGTCTAACAAAGATTAAATGACTATTGTTGGCTTAATTGTTGGTATTTAATTGAGTTAATATAATAATTATGTATTATTTATCAATGCATAATGAATAAAGTTAATAAATATTTAATTATTATTTAATTAATGTTAAATAATAATGAATGAAATTAATAAAGTAATTATTTATTATTTATCAATAAATAATAAATAAAGATAATAAATATTTAATTATTGTTTAATTAATATTAAATAATAATTATGTATAAATAAAGTTGATAAAGTAATTATTTATTATTTATCAATAAATAATAAATAAAGATAGTAAATATTTAATTATTGTTTAATTAATATTAAATAATAATTAAGTGTGAATAAAGTTAATAAAATAATTATTTATTATAATTAATAAATAAAGATAATAAATATTAATTATTATTTAATTAATATTAAATAATAATTAAGTATGAATGAAGTTAATAAAGTAATCATTTATTATTTATCAAATGATAATAAATAAAGGTACTAAATATTCAATTAAGTATGAATAAGATTAATAAAATAATCATTTATTATTATTTATTTAATAATAAGTATTTAATAATTATTTATTGTTTAACATTAAATAATAAATAAAGATAATAATTACTTAATCATTAAGCTAATAAGGATAATAATTACTTAATCATTAATGAAATAATGATTAAGTATATATGAGTGAGATTAACAAGTTAATTATTTATTTTGGCCCTTAATAAATAAAGGTAATAAATACTTAATGATTATTTAATTAATATTAAATAATAATTAAGTGTGTGTAGAAGTAATACATTAAGTATTTAATTAATGATTGAATAAGGAACAAGAATAATAATTACTCAATTACCCTTAAGGTGAATAGTAATTAAGTGTAAATAAATTTAATAAGTGATCAATCATTATTTAGTTGTTATTAAACCATAATAAATTTATTTATTTTATAGTAAATGAGGATTGTTAACCCATATTTAGAGACAAATAAGGGTATAATTTGAGTATTTAAATAGTAAGTAATCATGATTAAGCTATCATTATTTTAATAGCTAAAGATCATTAATTAATTTCTGTTTAGCTAATGTTAAATAGTAATTAAATTGTAGATGGTGAATTGTTACCTGCTAAATAAATGGTATAGTAAGGTGTGCCAATATACAACTATGTCATATTAATTGATAAGTCGACTTTATCCGATGATAGGTCACTCAAGATCAATTAGTTAAAGCTAAGATAAATTGTAGCTGGGCAAACAGGCAAGTTCCCTAACTTCATTCTTTCAGTATATTGAATGCAAGTTTCCTATCCTTACTCATATTTTATTGAGCAAGTTCCTTAACTCTACTCAAATTATCTTCGAGCAGGGTGTTATTGTATTGCAAGATATTCTTTAAGCTTGAATCTTATCTTCAAGCATGCTTAAGTGCTCTAACTACTTTTAAAATTATTCCACATCTATGTATTTATTGACATTCGCACTCGTGCATTTGAATTCGTACATTTATTAAAGTTCCGAGATTTACGAACTATTCATGATTAAGTCTGAACCCTTGTTTGGTCAGGCAAGTATGTGAGAATTTATAAAAACTATCCGAACCAATCGATAGTGAGGATTCTTAGACTGAATGAACACCCCTTTTTTTTTACAGGGGAGTACCCCAGGTACCGTATATAAGGTACAAATAGCAGAGTTAAATGTTATGCATACACATAGCGTACGCGAGGCTGATCCCCTCAAGTACTTATTCTGTAGCCAGTAACCAAAGGGTCAACTAGCTATTGACTCATTTGGAAGTTATTGTTTAAAGTCTACTTGACTATCTCTTGTTCTAAAAGCAATTAATGTTCTTGCTTCTGATAATTGTTGAATTCTCATTCTATATTCCTTTCATCATGATATATTCTTTATTGTCGTACCTTAAACTTGCTGAGCAAACTCGTTGCTCACCATTGCTATATCATGACTCCATTGCAGCTAAACCCGAGACATCAGGGAAGAGCAAAGGGAAAGAAAAGATGAAGTGATAGGCTTCATGTAGCAGATTTTAATTTTATGTGTAGTTAATTTCTATTAATGTAATTTAAACCCTGATAGTTATTTGGGGTATGGATTTATGTTCAGTACTTAAGGTTATTGTATTCTGGGACTAGTAACACCTTTCTAATGAACAACATATGTTTATTTCCGCATTTTAGTCAATGTAAGTTGTTGGAAGTGAATGATGTATTGGATCGTGATGACCGGATCCGGGTGTTTGGAGACCCGAATTTGGGGGCGTCACAGGTTGGTATCAAAGCTGTAGGTTATAAACTTTAGGAACGCTAAACCTAGGTTATGACCTTAGTTTTTAAACTCGTATTGAGTACGCTAGGATATGAATCAAGGAGATTCAGATAATGGCCTTGTCTGGGGGTGGATTGTGGAAATCTGTAAAGCCGAGTTGTACATGATAAAATATCATTTCATTCTGTCAATGAACATATTTTATTATGATACTGACATTTGTTGTCTCTGTCTGTGTTTGTAGGATGGCTGACATAGGAGGGACCAGTGGAGTCCAGGAGGAGGTATTCACAGATATACCTATGGTTACTGAGCAGTTAGTGGGCTATGCACCTGTTGCCCCAGGAGTACCACTGGATGGGCCCGAACCAGAGGAGGACTATTAGGGGGATCTACCAGAGCCTGTTATAGGTAGGGTTATGAGATCCGGCAGTCAGGACCCGAATGATAGTGAGGAGGACCCAGGGACTGACAGTGAGGAGCCACCTGCTTATGTTGATGGCATGGGCTCTACTACAGAGGATATCGTAGAGGGACTGACCAGTAGGAACGAGGAGCTGGAGGACAGGGTAGCTCATCTGGAGGAGCAGAACCAGACCCACCAGATCAGGGAGGATCAGTATAGGGAGCTAGCTTATCAGCTGGAGCATGAGTTGGGGGTGGCGAAGGTACAGCTACAGGGTTATGAGACCTCAGCGCAGCAGATTGGACCACTGCTACATCAGATGGTGGCCAGGAATGCTGAGCTGAGAGGGAGACTGGAACAGAAGGATATGGAGATCGCCCATCTGAAGGCCAAACAAGAGGCTATGAGGTTCGAGTTCGGGCTTGAGGTTGCTGAGAGGACTCGGGTTAGAGATGCTTGGGTTCGAGAAGCAAGGAGAGTTGATCAGTTGGAGAACAGGTTAGAGGCAGGAGCTGTGAGGATATAGACCTTGGGATTTGCTTTGGATGCAGCCTATAGGAGGCCTCGGACCGAGATGGGAGAGTCTAGTCGCTCGGTTCGTCGCCGAGTCATGGGTGGAGCATTTTCTTCAGGTTAGCAGGCGCGGATTCGTCACGACATGTAGTGACATGTTAGGATGGATGTCTTGTCTTGTCATGTTTATAGGAACAGTTGGTCCCACCTTTTGTTATAGTAGGGACATATGTGCGTTGTAAACCCCGTATTTGTAGCATGCTTGGGGTAGCAGTTAAACCCAACTTTTGTTTGATAGAGGGGTAGAAGGTTATCATTTTCCCACTTTTGTCTTAGGGAATGTTCAATGTTTAATAGGACATGCCAGGGCGTATTTATAGAAATATGCCACAGGTTGAGTTCAGTTGTACTTAAACAGTGGTATATAAATATAAATGCGGTTGTTTTATTTAAATCAAGTGTGTTTGATAGATGTTTCTATTCTTGATTGCTGATTTCAATACCCTATTGTGTAAAACGTAAAACTATAGGTAAAAGTCGGCAGTTTTCCTTTATCAGATCATGCCGCCGAGAAGACAACCGCGTAACCAGCAGGTTGAAGAGTCAGAAAGCGAGGTTGGGAATCAATCCAATCCAATGAGAATGTTCGCAGAAATACTGGCAGAAGCCATGCAATCAAGACCGCCACCTGTAGGGACCTAAGCAGCCCCCGGGCCAGCACATCATTTGGCAAATTTTAAGGATTTCAAACTGGTTGGACCACCCGAGTTCAAGGGAACTCTTAACCCAATCGAAGCACAGACCTGGATCGAAGAGATAGAGAAGGTCTTCGAGGTCGCACGGGTGGCCGAGGAACAGAAAACACTATTTGCCACGTTCATGCTGAAGGGCGAGGCTAACTATTGGTGGAAGGCCAATAAGGGACGAGCAGGTGAGGGAGTCATCTCTTGGAAAAGATTCAAAGAGCTATTCTTCGAAAATTACTTTCCGGAGAATATACAGCAGGACATGGAAGTGAAGTTCCTGGAACTGAAATAGGGGAATATGACTGTCGCAGAGTACGCGGCAAAATTCAATGAGTTGGCCCGATTTGCCCCACACCAGGTGGACACCGAGGCCAGAAAGGCAAGAAGGTTTGAGTTGGGACTGAAACCGTGGGTATAGAAATCAGTCGCAATATTGAAGATTAAGAACTTCTCGGAGCTGCTGGAAAGAGCTATCATTGCGGAAGGGGGCAATGAAGCGGTGGCACGGTTCAACCAAGATAGAAAGAAGGGTCAGGAGGTTGCCAAAGCGGGGAGCAGCGGAGGCAGCAACCCAAATAAGCGTAAATGGAATGAAAGCCAATCGTTCGGGAGCAATAAATCCGGGGGAGAGGCTAAGGAAAGTGGGAAGTGCAACAACTGCGGGAAGAATCACTCGGGGGAGTGCATGAAAGGAAAAAGTGTTTGTTACCGATGTGGACAATCAGGGCACATGACTCCCCAGTGTCCGAACAAGCCGAAGGGAGGATGTTTCTCTTGCGGATCACCCGACCACCAGATTAAGGATTGCCCGAAGAGGAAGGGTGACGTCGGGAGTGGCAACAGGAGCAACAACAACAGCGGGAACAACAACCGGCTGAGCTACGGGGCACCAGCCAGTCAAGCCAACAGACCCATAGCACGCACGTTCAACATGACTGTCCAGGATGCAATGGAATCCAAGGACGTGGTGTCAGGTATCATCCCAATCAATAATATAAATGCATATGTGTTATTCGATTCGGGTGCTACCTGCTCTTTTGTTTTCGAAGAATTTGCTAGTCAGTTAAATTTACCTCGTGAAAAGTTAGAACACCCTTTAAATGTGGAAGTAGCAAACAAGGAAATTATTCCCGTAGGATGCATTCTTAGGAATTGTTGTGCTGAATTGCGAGGATTTAAGCTCAATGTGGATTTGATACCAATTCGGCTGAGAGAGTTTGACGTAATCCTGGGAATGGATTGGCTATCAATTCACGGAGCAGTTATTGACTGTAAGAAGAAATGTGTACACCTGAAGACTCCTAACAAGTCGAATGTGGTATTCTATGGTAGTAAATCACCAAGACAATCTTGTTGTCTTGCTATGATGCAAACCAAGAAATTACTTAAGAAGGGTTGCGTATGTTATTTGGCCCATGTGGTTGATACTCGTCAAATTGGGGATGAGATGAGTCAAATACCAATCGTGAGGGAATTCGCTGATGTCTTCCCAGATGAGCTTCCGGGACTACCGCCGGACAGGGAAACCGAGTTCGTTATCGATTTGGCACCGGGAACCGCACCAATATCGAAGCCGCCGTATCGGATGGCACCGGTAGAAATGAAAGAGTTGATGGTTCAACTGCAGGAACTGTTAGACAAGGGTTATATCAGGCCGAGCGTGTCCCCGTGGGGAGCGCCAGTTCTGTTTGTAAAGAAGAAGGATGGTTCTATGAGGCTTTGTATCGACTATCGGGAGTTGAACAAAGTTACGATTAAGAATAGATATCGCTTCCTAGGATTGACGATCTGTTTGATCAACTTAAGGGAGCGAAGTACTTTTCGAAAATCGACCTAAGAACAGGCTATCATCAGCTGAAGGTGAGGCAGGAAGATATCCCGAAGACTGCATTCAGGACTCGTTATGGGCACTTCGAGTTTCTGGTGATGTCATTTGGATTAACGAATGCGCCAGCAGCATTTATGGATATGATGAACAGAGTGTTCAAGCAGTACTTGGACAAGTTCGTAGTCGTATTCATCGATGACATTCTGGTGTATTCAGGGACGGAGGAGGAGCATGTTGAACATTTGAAAATTATATTGGAAGCTCTCAGGAGGGAGAAGTTGTATGCAAAGATTTTGAAGTGTGAGTTTTGGTTGCAGAGGGTGCAATTTCTGGGTCATGTCATCGACAAAAATGGTGTTTCGGTGGACCCAGCAAAGGTAGAAGCGGTTATCAATTGGGAACAACCGAAGACGCCAACAGAGATCCGGAGTTTCTTGGGGTTAGTAGGATACTATCGGAGGTTCATACAGGATTTTTCAAGGATAACATTGCCATTGACCAATCTCACCAGGAAAACAGTTAAGTTCGTCTGGACGGAAAAATGCGAAGAAAGTTTCATGGAGCTGAAGAAGAGACTTAGCCAAGCACCGGTGTTGACCTTACCAGACAACACTGGGGGTTTCGTAGTGTATAGCGATGCGTCACACAAAGGTCTTGGCTGTGTGCTGATGCAGCACAGCAAGGTCGTGGCATACGCATCACGTCAGCTGAAGGACTATGAGAAGGGATACCCGACTCATGACCTGGAGTTAGCCGCGGTAGTTTTCGCTTTGAAGATTTGGAGGCACTACCTGTACGGGGAGAAGTGCGAGATATATACAGATCACAAAAGTCTAAAATATATCTTCACTCAAAAGGAGCTGAACATGAGGCAGCGTCGATGGTTAGAATTGATCAAGGACTACGACTGTGAAATTCTGTACCATCCGGGCAAAGCAAATGTAGTGGCTGATGCCTTAAGCAGAAAGGGCAAGGTGAAATTGATGCAGCTGACAGTTTAAGAGGAGTTGATAAAGGACTTTGAACGTCTGGAACTGGAGGTTAAGGATCCGATGGAGACGGACGAAAAATTGTTCACTGTGACAGTAGGTCCGACTTTACTGGATAAGATAAAAGAGGCTCAAGAATTTGATGAAGAATGCATTGGCATTAAGAAGCAACTATCGGAGGGAAAAACGTTGAAGTTCAAGGTTGACAGCACAGGGCTGCTGAGATTCGAGGGAAGGATCTGGATACCCTACGTACCAGACTTAAGGGAAGAGATATTACAGGAGGCCCATAATACGAGATTCTCGGTACATCCAGGTAGCACCAAGATGTATCAAGATCTGCGTCAGCATTATTGGTGGCCGCATTTGAAAGGAGAAGTTGCAGAATACGTCAGCCGGTGTTTAACTTGTCAGAGGATCAAGGCAGAGCACCAACGGCCGAGCGGATTGTTGCAACCTTTAGAGATTCCCGAGTGGAAGTGGGAGCACATCACTATGGATTTTGTGGTAGGACTCCCGACAACACAAAAGGGTCTAGACGCCATCTGGGTGATCGTAGATCATTTGACCAAGTCTGCCCATTTTCTACCAATCAAGATCAGGTACAAATTGGAACAATTAGCGAAGCTTTACGTGAAGGAGATAGTATCGCGACATGGAGTGCCGGTATCTATTGTGTCTGACAGAGATCCGCGCTTCACGTCAAATTTTTGGAAAAGTCTACAGGAAAGAATGGGAACACAGTTGAGAATGAGTACGACGTATCATCCTCAGACTGATGGTCAGAGCGAGCGGACAATTCAGACCCTAGAGGATATGCTCCGGGCAGTTATGATGGATTTAGGGGGCAGCTGGGACGATCACTTGCCCTTGGTAGAGTTTGCTTAGAACAACAGTTATCACGCTAGCATTGGTATGCCACCGTACGAAGCATTGTACGGAAGGAAGTGTCGAACACCGTTATGTTGGGATGAAGTTGGTGAACGGAGATTGTTGGGACCAGAATTGGTGCAACAAACCGTGGAAATCATTAAAGTAATAAGACAGCGGTTAGTAGCAGCCCATGATCGTCAGAAGAAGTATGCCGACTTACATCGTCAGAAACGAGATTTTGAAGTTGGTAGCTTTGTATTTCTGAAGGTATCTCCCTGGAAAGGGAAGATCCGTTTTGGGAAGAAGGGCAAATTGAGCCCCAGGTTCATAGGACCTTTTGAAATATTAAGGAGAATAGGCGAAGTGGCGTACGAAGTGGCGCTACCTCCTGAACTTGAGCACATCCACAACGTGTTCCATGTATCAGTGTTACGTCCATATAAGCCAGACTACAAGCATGTTATTTCCTATGAGCCAATTCAAGTCGAGAAGGACTTATCATACGAGGAAATTCCTGTTCAGATATTGGATAGGAAGGAGCAAACGCTGAGGAATAAAACCATTCATTCTGTTAAAGTTCTCTGGAGGAATCACGCGGTGGAAGAAGCCACGTGGGAACTCGAAAAGAAGATGAGAGCAAATTACCCCCAGTTATTTGAGTAACCTTAGATTGAAATTCCGAGGACGGAATTTTTATAAGGGGGAGAGGATGTAATGTCCAAGAAATTTTAAGCCTTGTACAATTTATTTTGATATATGAAATTCGTTTTATTTAGTTTTACGAATTTAATTGGATCCATGTAGGTATTATTATTTAATTATATAAATACATGGTCCAATAATTTTCTTTGCCTTAAATGGGTTCACTAATAGTTCAAATAAATTAGTGAGTTAACCCTAAGAAATTGGTTGGCCAGAAAATTGGGAGGAAAGTAAATAAATAATTTTATCATTATAGGATTAAATAATTCAAATGAAGAATTATTGATAAAACAAATTTTTTTTTAATAATTAATTAACCGAATTAGTTAATTAATTTAAATATTATAAACCTAAGGGTATTAATTTAGTGTGTCATTTTTCTTTCAATTGGGCTGGGTCCATTTTTCTTTTATTTCCGGATTGGGCCGAACCCATTTTCTTTTTATTTTTATTTTGGGCCATCCCTTCTCCATTCATTAGCCGGCCCAACCCTATTGGGTTGAGCCCAAAAAAAAACCGTTCCAGCCGGGTTGAGCCATTTCTTTTGTTAACCGGGTTGAATCCGTTTTTGGGCAACCGGTAAGTGATTTGGGGAAAAAAGTCCAGCCGGTTATTTGATTGAAGATAACCGAGCACCGCAATTGAAAACCCCAAATCAAAACAGCCGAGCAAGAAGGGAATCCAAAGCTTAGCCTCCCAAATCAGATCAAACCCACCAGCCTAGGTCCTCAATCAAGTCAGATGGAACGAGACGAGAAGGAGGTGTCGCCAGGCGTGCGCCGGCGACAGCTAACGTCGACCCGTTGGGTTGAAGAAGAAGCGGCGACCGGCGGCTAATCAAGGGTCCGAGGGAGCGACCGAGCGACAACCGAATGGACCAAAGGATTGCAAGCGATCGGCGATTTGACCGGTGAGGGCACGCGTGGCTCAAGGACCTGTCGGCAAGTCACAGTGTTTGGATGGGTGATGTGTACCATCAGTCGACGGCTCACCCCCTCCTACCGATGGGTTTTGATGAACCAATTAAGGTAATACCCAGCCAATTTGGGTAAAAATTCTTCTATAAATTGAACCCCCCATGCCCTAGACAAAGCTGTCGATTTCCTCTGTTGTGAGTCCAAATTAGAAAAAAAAAGAGAGAATAGAGAAGTAGCTACTATAAATGTCCAGCTTGGTCACTTATTTCGGTAGGAGGAGAAGGGTTGCAACGCGATCGAACCCAAGGTATAACAATGGGTTTATTAAGCTACTGTGATAGTTTTATGTTAGGTCTTGTATAAATTTCCTTCTTCTGTACTTGGATTGGTGTTGCCGATTGTGTTGTGTTGGTTATATTATACATTGTATTGTATTGTGTTGGTTCATTTTGATTAAGAATCTGGTATTGAATTGTGTTACTTTTTGTTTGTTGTTTGTTGTTGAGAATTTGATATTGATGAACCTTAGGGGTTCTGGCACTCTGATAGTGCACTGAGATTAGGCCAATGCTATGTTTTAGAATGCCTAGCTTGTGTTTGCTGTAATGTCTGAACCAAACCCTTGTTTCATTTGGGTTAACTGCACTATCAATAACATTGTTGGGTAATAAATTTTGATTAGTTGAAGTGAAATTTGCAGGAGTTGGAAATATTGATTTTGACTGTTGAACTTGGCAGCATAACACTATTAACTGAGTAGTATTAAACAACAATTGAAATGTTTGAAATGGGTTGTGCAATTCATTGAGGTTAAATGATTGTTAAACCACTATTGTCTAACAAAGATTAAATGACTATTGTTGGCTTAATTGTTGGTATTTAATTGAGTTAATATAATAATTATGTATTTATTTATCAATGCATAATGAATAAAGTTAATAAATATTTAATTATTATTTAATTAATGTTAAATAATAATGAATGAAATTAATAAAGTAATTATTTATTATTTATCAATAAATAATAAATAAAGATAATAAATATTTAATTATTGTTTAATTAATATTAAATAATAATTATGTATAAATAAAGTTGATAAAGTAATTATTTATTATTTATCAATAAATAATAAATAAAGATAGTAAATATTTAATTATTGTTTAATTAATATTAAATAATAATTAAGTGTGAATAAAGTTAATAAAATAATTATTTATTATAATTAATAAATAAAGATAATAAATATTAATTATTATTTAATTAATATTAAATAATAATTAAGTATGAATGAAGTTAATAAAGTAATCATTTATTATTTATCAAATGATAATAAATAAAGGTACTAAATATTCAATTAAGTATGAATAAGATTAATAAAATAATTATTTATTATTATTTATTTAATAATAAGTATTTAATAATTATTTATTGTTTAACATTAAATAATAAATAAAGATAATAAATATCTAATTATTATCTAATTAATATAAATAATAATTAGGTATGAATAAAGCTAATAAGGATAATAATTACTTAATCATTAATGAAATAATGATTAAGTATATATGAGTGAGATTAACAAGTTAATTATTTATTTTGGCCCTTAATAAATAAAGGTAATAAATACTTAATGATTATTTAATTAATATTAAATAATAATTAAGTGTGTGTAGAAGTAATACATTAAGTATTTAATTAATGATTGAATAAGGAACAAGAATAATAATTACTCAATTACCCTTAAGGTGAATAGTAATTAAGTGTAAATAAATTTAATAAGTGATCAATCATTATTTAGTTGCTATTAAACCATAATAAATTTATTTATTTTATAGTAAATGGGGATTGTTAACCCATATTTAGAGACAAATAAGGGTATAATTTGAGTATTTAAATAATAAGTAATCATGATTAAGCTATCATTATTTTAATAGCTAAAGATCATTAATTAATTTCTGTTTAGCTAATGTTAAATAGTAATTAAATTGTAGATGGTGAATTGTTACCTGCTAAATAAATGGTATAGTAAGGTGTGCCAATATACAACTATGTCATATTAATTGATAAGTCGACTTTATCCGATGATAGGTCACTCAAGATCAATTAGTTAAAGCTAAGATAAATTGTAGCTGGGCAAACAGGCAAGTTCCCTAACTTCATTCTTTCAGTATATTGAATGCAAGTTTCCTATCCTTACTCATATTTTATTGAGCAAGTTCCTTAACTCTACTCAAATTATCTTCGAGCAGGGTGTTATTGTATTGCAAGATATTCTTTAAGCTTGAATCTTATCTTCAAGCATGCTTAAGTGCTCTAACTACTTTTAAAATTATTCCACATCTATGTATTTATTGACATTCGCACTCGTGCATTTGAATTCGTACATTTATTAAAGTTCCGAGATTTACGAACTATTCATGATTAAGTCTGAACCCTTGTTTGGTCAGGCAAGTATGTGAGAATTTATAAAAGCTATCCGAACCAATCGATAGTGAGGATTCTTAGACTGAATGAACACCCCTTTTTTTTTACAGGGGAGTACCCCAGGTACCGTATATAAGGTACAAATAGCAGAGTTAAATGTTATGCATACACATAGCGTACGCGAGGCTGATCCCCTCAAGTACTTATTCTGTAGCCAGTAACCAAAGGGTCAACTAGCTATTGACTCATTTGGAAGTTATTGTTTAAAGTCTACTTGACTATCTCTTGTTCTAAAAGCAATTAATGTTCTTGCTTCTGATAATTGTTGAATTCTCATTCTATATTCCTTTCATCATGATATATTCTTTATTGTCGTACCTTAAACTTGCTGAGCAAACTCGTTGCTCACCATTGCTATATCATGACTCCATTGCAGCTAAACCCGAGACATCAGGGAAGAGCAAAGGGAAAGAAAAGATGAAGTGATAGGCTTCATGTAACAGATTTTAATTTTATGTGTAGTTAATTTCTATTAATGTAATTTAAACCCTGATAGTTATTTGGGGTATGGATTTGTGTTCAGTACTTAAGGTTATTGTATTTTGGGACTAGTAACACATTTCTAATAAACAACATATGTTTATTTCCGCATTTTAGTCAATGTAAGTTGTTGGAGGTGAATGATGTATTTGATCGTGATTACCGGATCCGGGTGTTTGGAGACCCGAATTTGGGGGCGTCAAAAAAACTACCGCCCCGGCGGTAAAATAGTGCACCCCGAATCAGTTTCGAGGTCTGTTGGAAAAATGGCCATAATTTCTTCGTCCGAACTCAGATTAAGGCGAATAAGGAGGCTATGGAAAGCTAAGACGTAGCTCTACAACGTTTATAACTGGAGCTCGTCGAGATAATGGCCGGATCAAGGCTCAAATTGAGCCCGAAGCAGCTGCTGTGTAAAATTCATGCCAAATCCGATGGTAAAATGACCATAACTCTCTTATACGAACTTCAGATTGGATGATTCCGGATGTTCTGGAAAGCTAAGACAAAGATCTTCAACTTTCGTTCTTTAGTTTTGAGAGATTAAGATTGAATCATGGGTTAAATTGAGAAACAAACAGCTGGAATGCCAAATTCAAGCCAAAAACGCATTGATTCAATGGGCCTTTATTTCAATTCCTACAAAACAAAGTAAAAACACATAAAAGCATACAAAAACATATAAAAGTAATACAAAACTATATTACACAACAATAAGATGAAAACACATAAAACCAAACGAAATGACATAGGATTTACAAATTATCAAGCTCATAAGCACCTAATTTGTGTATATAAAATACACTTATCAAATACCCTCAAACTTAAACATTTGCTTGTCCTCAAGCAAAACATACAAACTATAAAAATTAAACATTTCTAAATAAACTAACTTGAGCAATGAATTAAAAAGCTAACCAATGGTCTCAAAGCATAAAAACATGAAAACTTAAGGAAACTTTCAAAACGTTGCAAGTCTAGATTTACAATTAGCTAGTCATAACTTGCTTTAGGTCCCTTCCGTGTTTGTGTGAGTACCCAATAGCACTAAACCAATCAAGCTCGGATGAAGTTATGCAACCACATTACCTTATGAAATAATCAAAATAAATCCCAAAACAACATGCTTAACAGATCACTCAATACAAAGGTATACAAATCACAATTCCAAAAATTTGAAATCAAAAGACTCTAGGTAAGTGAATTTTATGCTCCATCTTATTCCAAGTCTACTCTTGTGGGTGAGTGCGTTTTACGCTCCATCTCAACTCAACACAAGATTTGATATAAAAAACTTTCTTTCTTTTGTCATCAAACTATAGGAAAGTGCGTCTTACGCTCTATCTCCCCTAAGCATGTGCCCATGAGTGAGTGCGTTTTACGCTCCATCTCAACTCAACACATGACCATCAATTCAAGCACAACAAATTTGTACACCTTGCTTCGAGTGATGTTTAAACGAGTTCTAGAGTTTATAGATATTTTTCACAAGTATTCGGTTATAAAAAGCCTTCTCTAAGCATACAACTAGCTCAATTCTCATGGGTAAGTGCAAAAGAGTGAAAGGACGCATAAGCAAAACAATAACCAACAATAACGATTAAGCACAAAGACTAAGCAATATTTATCCATTTTCCATGAGTTAGAATCAATTCAAACAAGTTGCTATCATTGACTATGGATAAATCAAATTAAACCAATGCTCAAGGGACACATCTTAAAAATAAATATTTTTTAATTTTTTTTCTTCAAAATAGCAAATAAACATTAAAATGCACAAATAACAAACACATGCTATGTAACTATGATGCCAATGCTATATGATCCATCCCCAAACTCAAAGTGAACAATGTCCTCATTGTTTATAAGATAAAGAAATGGAAACTGAGAACTTCCCTGATTGGCCAAGCGTCATGCTCGACCATAGCCTTCTAAATATTTGAGTCTGACGGTGGATAAACTAGTAACAGTTATGGCTCAGGAACATGCATTGGGGCGACATTCGGATAATAACCAAGTAATTCCTTACCAAACAATGCTCAATCATGCCAACTTTCTTTTAAACAATTCATTGACTATGTGGTGTGCGCTGAAATTCTTCATTAAAAACCTCCCGCAAACTCAGTTTCAACAAAAAATGCTAAGTTATTGTAATATTCAATCAAATCATAGTAATAAATAACCCAAAATCGTCCAATTAAGCCAACACAAACTCAATTGGGCAACCAATTTAAATTTATTCAAAATCAACAGTGTATGATTACCCAATGCAAATCTAAGTATAACAGTTTAACTAACCAAAAATACCCATCACAATTGACAAACTTATTTCACTTGTATGCAAAAATTGGAGTGAGTACCTTGCTTTGTGTTGGCAAAAGACGTTGTTTGTTAGTACCTTCAATTTGGAGATGGATCCTTTTTAATACTCAGTGGGTTGAAGATGAATCCATGTAGGAGAGTGGGAAGAGGAGGACCTTGGAAGTGCTAAGAATGACAATCCAATCAAGCTTGGGAAAGAAAAGGAATGGAAACGATTAGTTGGGAAGAACATCAAAAACTGGATTTTTGTGTCTCTCGCCGGGGCAAGCAAATAAGCCTTGAATCTACCGCTGGGGCGAGCTCGCCGCTGGGGCAGGAATTTTGTTCTTCATTTTGCCGCCGGGGCGACAACTCCCTGTATCCCAAAACTTGATTTTTTAGCTCTTTAGTTTAGCAATCATTCTCAATGCCCCACACCTGTATTAATGCAACAAAATTAAAGATTAAATAGACAACATTGAGATTATGATGAGATATAGCAAGCAAATCCAATCCTAAAACTTTAACTAACTAAATACACACATAACTTGAAAACTTTAAAAATGCAGTAAATGAAAAACAACGAATGCAAATGAATGGAAATGAATGGGTTGCCTCCCATCGAGCGCTTGATTTAAAGTCTTTCAGCCTGACTAACTCCCTATTTTTATCCAATTCCCCTTCGGAAGTTGAGGAACCCACCATCCATTGATAGCCATGTAATATTTGAGGGTTTCTCCTCATTGGTGATAGCCATTGAGTTAAAGGCACCTATCTTGCTTTTTATAGATAAGCTCTCAATTTCAAATGTCAAATAGCTAGGTGCTTCCTCCGTTGTGTCTGTGATAAGATTGGGGCATTAGGGCTTGCCAAGCTTAACGGGCTCTTCTTCTATCTTCTTTTCCTCAGCCCACCATGGCTTTAAAGTTGTGCTAGCTCTCATGTCGTAAAGAGCCTTGCCGACGACATGACTACCAAATGGACATGGTTTTGCAAAACTGACTAGATTCTTGAACTTTGGTGGAGAAGGCACTAACACAATTGACTCATCTTCGTTTGAACTCATACAAATATCTTCGCTGACTGTGTTAACCTTATCCCCAATTGTCTCCTCTATTTCTATCTTTTGTGGCTCATCCAGTTGCAGATTTGGCCCGGGCTTTTCATCAGTTTCAGATTCCATAAAAAGAGGACCATTGGTTGAGGTATTGATGAGTTGTGCTATCTAATTATTAAGGTATTAAGTTGATGCTTCCTGACTCCTTATCATCTCCTCTTCGTCTGCTATGATCCTAGACATGAATTCGCTCACATTTGAATTTTCTTCTTTTGGCAATGGAGGTGGACATGAGAATTCCGGTGCATATGTTGGATTTGGAGCATAATATTGATCTTCATAATTGTAGCTCCATGTAGAATCCGGGTGATACCCCAAATCTTGGTGATAATTGGGAGAAGCATAGTTAATGAGGTAATCACCACCATATTGTACCGGTCCAAAACTGACGGTGCATTGATGACTCGGGTAATTGTCAGCACAATAATCACATGTCACCGCTATCTTTTGAATATGTTGGGCTGCAAGAACATCCAACTTCTTCGAAAGTGTTTCAAGTTGTGCTGACAATGCAAAAAATGCATTGAGTCCATCAATCCCTATTTCCCTTGGTTGAGTCATACTCGTGTACGACCATTGATAAGCAAAGTTATCCATGGTACCTCGTAAATCATCAAAACATAAAAATGTTAAAATAAAGTAAAAACAAATTTATATACAAGTTTAAGTTAAGACCAATTTGATTGTAATTAATATTGAAAAAACACTAGAAAAATAATTCCCCGGCAACGGCGCTAAAAACTTGTTGTCCGATTTATATAATGACAAATGCGCGCAAGTATACGCGGTCAACAAGTAATAAAGAGTAAGTAGAGTATCGATCCCACGAGGAATTATTACTAATCTTTTCCAAGTACTAACATTTTATCATCTCAATCTTATTTAAACAAAAGATAATTGTTTTTGTTGTTTTGCATTAATGAAGATAACAAATAATCAAAGAACTATGGAAAGCTTTAAGATAATGAAATCTGATATTAATAAGTCTAAGATTGTAATTTCTCCCAACACTTTATTTAAATATCCTAACTCTCTCTTTTCAACTAGTTAAATCACAAGAATTGTTATCCGAGAAATCGTAAGTAGATACAAGCCTCTCTCGATGGTCAAATATGTATTTTTCAATGCGGTGTATAGATATATCTCTATTGTACACACTAGCAAGAAACCAATATCAAAAAAAATTAACAAGACACGTGTCACCAAATCTCATTAATCACCCTATCAATTACCAACTTTCGCAATAGAAATCATTAAGCAAGGATTCTCAAATGGATACATGTGGCATTTAGGTATATGTCTATCCTAAATATAATCAAATTATCTATTCATGAGGGTAATAAATAAAACACACGTCACTTAATTTTATAAATTACCCATAGGAATATCTAATTTTCACATGATATCACAACAAGGTCTTAACACTATAATCCATTTCTCAAGTTCATATAGGTTTCCAAGGTAATTACTAGCTAGGTAATTAATATATAAAGCACAAATTATGATATTTAATCACAAATAATTAACCAATATCCAAGAGAGAGCATTCAATTCAAACTATGTATTGGGTTCCATTGAAATCTTAGAAAATGAGTTCTAGTTCATGAGAATTACAATAAACATCAAATTTGATCTATACATCATGATGGAATTACAAATTAAGAAGAGAATACTAGAGATAGAATGATAAAACCCCTTAAGAAGATATTCAATGGTTGCTTGATGGGTTGATTCTTGTTCTCTAGTTTTCCCTCAAGATTTGATACTCCTTGCTCTTCTTGCTCATTGGACTTTGCTGAAAATTGCCTTGTATTGCAGATTTTTCCTCTCTAATTGATGTTATGTGTAGCCTCCCACTGTCTAGATTTGATGTTAGAAGTGTTAGATGGTGTTAGAATATCTATTTCAGCCGCCTCCTAGGTGTTATAAGAGATGGGTACATGAAACCCTAGCCTAGACATCAAATTTTGGCCAAAAATTGCGAAAATCCGAACTGCATCCAGGGGTTACTGCCCCGGCAGTGGAATAGTGCTGGAAACTACCGCCCTAGCGGTGGAATAGTGCACCACGAATCAGTTTCGACGTCTGTTGAAAACATAGCCATAACTTCTTCGTCCGAACTCAGATTAAGGCGATTAAGGAGGGTATAGAAAGCTAAGAAGTAGCTCTACAACTTTTATAACTGGAACTCATCGAGATAATGGCCGGATCAAGGCTCAAATTGAGCCCGAAGCAGCTGCTTTGTAAAATTCATGCCAAATTCGATGGTAAAATGACCATAACTCTGTCATACGAACTTCAAATTGGATGATTCTGGATTCTCTAGAAAGCTAAGACAAAAATCTATAACTTTCGTTCTTTGAGTTTTGAGAGATTCAGATTAGATCATGGGTTAAATTGAGAAACAAACAGCTGGAATGCCAAATTCAAGCCAAAAACACATTGATTCAATGGGCTTTTATTTTAATTCCTACAAAACAAAGTAAAAACACATAAAAGCATATACAAACATATAAAAGTAATACAAAACTATATTACACAACAATAAGATGAAAACACATAAAACCAAACGTAATGACATAGGATTTACAAATTATCAAGCTCATAAGCACCTAATTTGTGTATATAAAATACACTCATCAGCGCTAAACAAGATGAGACTAATAATAATAAACCCCTCAAAGAAATCATATTAAGTCCTAAGCATTCAAAGATATTTGGAATATCGAACATCGCCTTCTAGCATGGTAAAGCAATAGAGTATTAAATATTTAATATGAATTTGTTGTGCACACATAAGACGAGTATTAAATATTTAAGATGTTGTTTTATCATATTTGATGCTTATTAAGGAATTAAACATTACTGCTTTGTTGTGCACACACAAGGGCGGTCTTTTTCTCTTCACATATATGGAAGTGCTAGGTTGGACTTAACTTAGATTATTTTAGTTCGGATGTGCACACACTTAACCATTATAATCTAAGAGGCAAAATACAAGGAGTTGCATAGTGATATAATTGGCAATAGTTGTCTACCTATTTATTTATATATAGTTTGTTGTGCACACACAAGGTTATATACATTTGAAATAGGATCCTTATTCTCACTAGTAAATCTTTAATTAGATTTGCCGCACTATATATTGAGAGTAATATAGTTTGATGAAAATAGTGGGAGATACCAATTTAAATAAAGACCTAATTTATTTTGATGATTAATAAAATAAATGTATGCTAAAATGTTGTCTATTTCACATGCAGAATTTAAAAATGTCAAACTCACTATCACTGTGTAGCATACTTGATGTTAACAGACTGACCGGACCGAATTACACGGACTGGTTAAGGAATCTGAGAATTGTTCTCACTGCTGAAAAGATTTCTTATGTCCTAAATTCGCCAGTCCCTGTAAATGTTGCAGAAATAGCCTCTGAGGAAGAGATTGCTACTTTCAGAAAGTGGCAAGATGATGCAATCCTGGCTCAATGCATCATGCTCGCATCCATGAGTAACGAGCTTCAGCGTCAGCATGAAACTATGGATGCTCCTACTATGTTGATGCACCTCAAAGAGTTGTATGGTGAGCAAAGTATGACTGCTAGATATTAGATATCTAAGCTGCTCTTCCGATCTCGTATAACCGAGGGCACTACCGTTGAGACTCATGTCCTCAAGATGATCAATTTGATTGAACAACTTGGACAGCTTGGGTTCGTGAAGGATGGGGAGTTAAGTCAAGATTTGATCTCGCAGTCACTCTCGGACACCTTCTCACAATTTGTTATGAATTTTCACATGAATAAGTTAGATGTCAGCTTGCCTGAATTACTTAACATGTTGAAAACTGCTGAAAGTCACTTCTCATCCAACAAGAACCAAGTCTTACTAGTGGATGATTTTTCCAAGAAAAGGAAGAGGCCCAAGGTATCTTCTGAAAAGAAGAAAAACAAGAAGGCTAAGGGCAAGGCGAAGAGAAAGGATAAAAAGAAACCTGATCCAGATAGCAAAGGAATTTACTACCATTGCAATAAGCCAGGACACTGGAAGAAGAACTGCAAGGAGTATCTTGCGGACCAAAAGAAGCTTGGAGAAGCTTCGACTTCCGATCTAGGTTTGTTCATGATTGAAATTAATTTTTCTGAAAGTAAAAATTCTACTTGGGTATTGGATACCGGCTGTAGTTCTCACATATGTAATAATATGCAGGGACTAAGCAGAAGTAGAAAGCTGAACAAGGATGAAGTCGTCATACGAGTGGAAAATGGAGCAAATGTTGCTGCATTAGCTGTAGGAACTTATCGTTTAGCACTACCTATGGGCAAGTATATTAGTTTAAATAATTGTTATTATGTTCCAACACTCATTAGAAACATTATTTCAATTTATGTGTTGGATATGGATGGTTTTGATATTATAATAAAGAACAACAGTTGTTTTATTTATAATAAAAATGTTTTATATAGTGTTGGTAATTTACTGAATGGACTTTACATACTTAACTTGCATGAAAATATATTTCAAATTGAACAAACTAAGAAAAGAAAAAGAGATGATGTTAATTATACCTTTATGTGGCACTGTAGACTCGGTCATATCAATGAAACAAGATTAACCAAGTTGCATAAAGATGGGCTTTTAGAGCTATCTAATTACGAATCATATCCAACTTGTGATTCTTGTCTCATGGGTAAGATGACTAAATCCCCTTTTAGTGGAAAAGGAGAAAGAGTTACAGAGTTGTTAGCGTTGGTACACACAGACGTATGTGGACCTATGACAACGAATGCAGAGGGTATTCTTATTTTATTACTTTCACTGATGATCATTCTAGATTTGAATATATGTATTTAATGAAATACAAATCTGAATCATTTGAAAAGTTCAAAGAATTCAGAAGTGAAGTAGAGAAGCAAACTGGTAAGAGTATTAAGATTCTTCAATCGGATCGAGGAGGGGAATACTTGACCAATGAGTTTCTAAGTTATCTCAAAGAAAATGGTATAATCTAACAATGGACTCCACCAGAGACGCTATAGTTAAATGGTGTATTTGAAAGGAGAAATCGAACAAGACATGGTTCGTTCCATGATGAGTTATACCGACCTTCTAGTATTCTTCTAGGGTTATGCCCTAGAAATGGCTGCATACCTACTTAACAAGGTACCTACCAAATCCGTCCCAAAGACTCCATATGAAAAATGGACAGGGAGGAAACCTAGTCTTAAGCATGTTAAGACTTGGGGTTGTCCAGCCTATGTCAAAAGGTTTGAGCATGATAAGCTGAAGACTAGATCCGACAAGTGTAAATTTGTGGGATATCCTAAAGAAAGTTTAGGATATTATTTCTATCATCTTACTGATCAAAAGGTGTATGTTGCGAAACACGCTGCCTTCTTGAAAAAGGAGTTTATCCTTGAAGGGGTCAGTGGGAGTAAGATATATCTTGAAGAAGTTCAAGAACCATAAAATATTACGGATCAAAGTCAGGTACCTGACCAAGTAGAAGAACCTACTGTACCACTACCTATTCGTAAATTTGGAAGAGTATCGAAGATACCTGATAGGTATGGATTCATCATAGAGGATGATGATGAGGTACGCATCATAGATGATGATGATCCAGTGACTTACGAAGAGGCTATGAGTAGTAAAGACTCAGAGAAATGGCTAGAAGCCATGAAATCCGAGATGGACTCTATGTATGAAAACCAAGTATGGACTTTGGTTTCACCACCTTAGGGCATTAAGCCTATTAGGTATAAATGGGTCTTTAAGAGAAAGACTGGAGCGGATGGCAAGGTAGAGACTTATAAGGCCCGACTGGTTGTAAAAGGTTTCAAACAAAGACAAGGAGTTGACTATGATGAAACATTCTCACTAGTAGCTATGCTTAAGTCCATTCGGATTTTGCTTGCAATTGCAGCTTATTATGACTACGAGATTTGGCAAATGGACGTGAAAATGGCCTTCCTCAATGGAGGGCTTGAGGAGAATGTATATATGACACAGCCAGAGGGTTTTGTTTCAACGGTTGGAACAAACCAAGTCTGTAAGCTACAACGATCCATTTATGGATTGAAGCAAATTTCTCGAAGATGGAACATCCGTTTTGATGAGATAATCAAAAGGTTTAATTTTATCAAAAATGAGGATGAACCTTGTGTGTATAAGAAGGTTAGTGGGAGCGCTGTTTCATTCCTTGTATTATATGTTGATGATATATTACTGATAGGGAATGATATTCCTATGCTACAGTCGATCAAAATTTGGTTATCTAAACACTTCTCCATGAAAGACTTGGGTGAGGCATCCTACTTTTTGGGGATAAAGATCTATAGAGATAGATCTAAAAGGATGCTTGGCTTGACCCAAGGAAAGTACATTGACTCGATGCTAAAGAAGTTTAGCATGGAAGATTCCAAGAGAGGTCTCATGCCGATGAGCCATGGAATACATCTCTCCAAGAGCCAGGCCCCAAAGACACCTGAGGAGAGAGACCGTATGAGTAAGATTCCTTATGCTTCTGCAATAGGATCTACCATGTATGGTATGATATGTACTAGACCAGATGTCGCTCATGCACTTAGTGTAACAAGCAGATATTAGTCGAATCTAGGAGAAGAGCACTGGAAGGCAGTGAAAAACATCCTAAAGTACTTGAGAATAACTAAGGATATATTTCTTGTCTACGGTGGGTCTGAATTGAAACTAGAGGGCTATACAGACTCAAGTTTTCAACCGGACCAAAATGTAAGCAAATCCGTTTCAGGGTATATGTTTACCTTAAACGGTGGCGCAGTGAGTTGGAAAAGTTCCAAGCAGCAAACGGTTGTTGATTCAGTGACAGAGACAGAGTACATAGCTGCAAGTAAAGCTGCAAAGGAAGCTATTTGGATGAAGAAGTTCATAACTGAACTTAGAGTGGTTCCTAGCATTAGAGGAGTCGTACCTTTATTCTGTGACAACACCAGAGCTGTTGCGCAGGCTAAGGAACTCAGGTCTCATCAGAAATCCAAACATGTGTTGCGGCGGTTTCATTTGATTAGAGAGATCATTGAAAGAGAAAATGTCACCCTAGAGCGTGTGGACTCTCAAGACAACATTGCAAATCCATTTACTAAAGCTTTAACACAACAACAGTCTGATCGTCACTTAGAGAAGATGGGTAATAGATACCATGGTGATTGGCTTTAATGCAAGTGGGAGATTAAAAGTAGTATGTGCACAAGCCAATCTTATTTAATATGATGTAGCATATACTTTGTAATCTTATTCATTTATTAATAAAAAGAATTGATTTTCTTAAAAGGCATTTTACATTATCTATATAGTGTTGTTATATTAAATGTGATAAACCCATAGTTTTGAGTAATGCTTTTAGAATCATGATGGTGATCATGCTAATGAGATTTAAATTCTAGATAGCTCACAAACTAAGATCTTTCCAAATCATTGGATTACTAAAAAGAGGATTAGTGAATCCGGATAGATTAGTACATACGTTGCTTGCTCTTGCGAAGAGGATGATTGATCTCATAATCATTTGTGTGGAGACACTAAAGCAAGTATGTAGGTGCTTATTAGAGAATAAGTACACTGAACGTGACTCCCTAAGGAATACCTAATGGAGTTTTACTCGCCTGTCAATAGAAATTCCTCTAGTGATAGTAGTAAAAGTGATCCTTGGACTTGAGATCATCATAGTATCTTGTGTATGATGAGTTATACTTTGACATGTCCCTTAAGACCTTTAGGGTATATCAAAGGGTATGATTGGGTATAATAAGTTGTACATGGAGATAGGTGAATGATCAACAAAGAATCTACCACGTCCAGTAAAAGATGTGAATGTCCTATGTGATTCGATAAATGACAACTCAGTAGTCCTTGACCAAGGCAGAATGAAATTAGAAAGGAGTTTCTAATTTGCATTATTTAGAGTTGTGCATTTGAAAATCGAAATACATATAATTAATAAAATAAGACTTGACAGTAGATCCATGTCTTATATTTAATTGGGACATTGTATGGTAGAAGGATTGAATTGTACGGTAACTATGCACTGAAAGGTTCTTTTGTGATTAATGTTAAAATCTATATTATCTGGAAAGTCGTTGATCGCTAAGGGGGCTTATCCTTATTGTAGAATAAATATTATTTATTTAAATGAATTAAATAGTTTAATTTATTTATTTAAATATAATTATAATTGATTTAATTGATTTATCTGTTAGGTTTGTATGTAGCGCGAATATGCAATCAAATTACATAAATAGTGCGGAAGCGCGATAAAACGGATTTTAAAATTTTTCATACAAACCATCACCATGATCGATCAATGTGCTCAATTAACGATATAAACGAAAGAGAAAAAGAATAAGAATTATACCCTCGTAGAACAAAGCTTCCTCGGGTACAAGTTCAACTCCTAGTCCTTCGTGTTCTCCTCGAATGCTACGGTGTGATTCCTTCCTTTGATCAACGTTAGCCACCCAAGTGTTTGGCCTCTAAAGGTGATCCACCAAGTAAGAACAAGTATTCAAGAAGTTGGGTATTTGGCAAAACCCTAGTTTCTATCTCTATAAAAATTGTAAATACTCCCTCTCTCCACATTCTAATGCAAGAGTGTGTAACTGTCTAACCCCAAATTATGATAAGACCCCTCTTATTTATAGATATAGGAATAACCCTTCCCTAAACTATTTAGGATTAGGGTTTGTATTATAATTAAACTCCTTTAATTAATTATGCTCCTAATCCAATTAGGAATCCATGGGAGAGTACTTCTATTAATTAATTCTCAATCCCCATTAGGAATTAAATAATAGTAAAAGTAATAATAATAATAAGACTCCTCTTATTAATTTATATTTAATATTTCCAAAATATTAAATAATAAATATTAAGCTATTTAATTTATTCTATCTCCATAGAGTAAATTAAATACACTTAACTTATTATTACAATTATGCCATTTACTTCTTAAATAAATATTTTCCTTTTGCGGTGTGACCCTTTAGGTTCTCCATATTAAACCGGTTGTGAATAAATCAATTAGAACAATTCTAATCTTATTTAAATAAATGAATTAAACTATTTAATTCATTTAAATAAATAATATTTATTCTACAATAAGGGTAAGCCCCCTTAGCGATCAACGACTTTCCAGATAATATAGATTTCAACATTAATCACAAAAGAACCTTTGAGTAAATAGTTACCGTACAATTCAATCCTTCTACCATACAATGTCCCAATTAAATATAAGACATGGATTTACTGTCAAGTCTTATTTTACTTAATTATATGTATTTCGATTCCCAAATGCACAACTCTGATTAATGCAAATTAGAAACTCCTTTCTAATTTCATTCTGCCTTGGCCAAGGACTACTGAGTTGTCATTTATCGAATCACATAGGACATTCACATCTTTTACTAGACGTGGTAGATTCTTTGTTGATCATTCACCTATCTCCATGCATAACTTATTATACCCAAACATACCCTTTGATATACCCCAAAGGTCTTAAGGGATATGTCAAAGTATAACTCATCATACACAAGATACTATGATGATCTCAAGTCCAAGGATCACTTGTACAACTATCACTATAGGAATTCCTATTGACAGGCGAGTAAAACTCCATTAGGTATTCCTTAGCGAGCCACGTTCAGTGAACTTATTCTCTAATAAGCACCTACATACTTGCTTTAGTGTCTCCACACAAATGATTATGAGATCAATCATCCTCTTCCTAAGAGCAAGCAACGTATGTACTAATCTATCCGGATTCACTAATCCCCAATTTAGTAATCCAACGATTAGGAACAATTTTAGTTTGTGAGCTATCTAGAATTTAGATCTCATTAGCATGATCACCATCATGATTCTAAAAGCATTGCTCAAAACTATGGGTTTATCACATTTAATATAACAACACTATGTAGATAATGTAAAATGCCTTTTAAGAAAATCAATTTTTTTATTAATAAATGAATAAGATTGCAAAGTATATGCTACATCATATCAAATATGATTGGCTTGTGTGCATACTACTATTAATCTTCCACTTGCACTAAAGCCAATCGCCATGGTATCTATTACCCATCTTCGCTAAGTGACGATCAAACTGCTGTTGAGTTAAAGCTTTAGTAAATGGATCTGCAATGTTGTCTTGAGAGTCCACACGCTCCAGGGTGACATCTCCTCTTTCAATGATCTCTCTAATCAAATGAAACCGCCGCAACATGTGTTTGGATTTCTGATGAGACCTGGGTTCCTTAGCCTGCGCAACAGCTCCATTGTTGTCACAGAATAAAGGTACGACTCCTCTAATGCTAGGAACCACTCCAAGTTCAGTTATGAACTTCTTCATCCAAACAGATTCCTTTGCAGCTTCACTTGCAGCTACGTACTCTGCCTCTGTCACTGAATCAGCAACTGTTTGCTGCTTGGAACTCTTCCAACTCACTGCGCCACCGTTTAAGGTAAATACATACCCTGAAACGGATTTACTGTCATCTTGGTCCGTTTGAAAACTTGAGTCTGTATAGCCCTCTAGTTTCAATTCAGACCTACCGTAGACAAGAAATACATCCTTAGTTCTTCTCAAGTACTTTAAGATGTTTTTCACTGCCTTCCAGTGCTCTTCTCCTGGATTCGACTGATATCTGCTTGTTACACTAAGTGCATGAGCGACATCTGGTCTAGTACATATCATACCGTACATGATAGATCCTATTGCAGAAGCATAAGGAATCTTACTCATCCGGTCTCTCTCCTCAGGTGTCTTTGGGGCTTGTTTCTTGGGGAGATGTATTCCATGGCTCATCGGCATGAGACCTCTCTTGGAATCTTCCATGCTAAACTTCTTTAGCATCGAGTCAATGTACTTTCCTTGGGTCAAGCCCAGCATCCTTTTAGATCTATCTCTATAGATCTTTATCCCCAAAATATAGGATGCCTCACCCAAGTCCTTCATGGAGAAGTGTTTAGATAACCAAATTTTGATCGACTGTAGCATAGGAACATCATTCCCTATCAGTAATATGTCATCAACATATAATACAAGGAATGAAATAGCGCTCCCATTAACCTTCTTGTACACACATGGTTCATCCTCATTTTTGATAAAATCAAACCTTTTGATTATCTCATCAAAACGGATGTTCCATCTTTGAGAAGCTTGCTTCAATCCATAAATGGATCGTTGTAGCTTACAGACTTGGTTTGTTCCAACCGTTGAAACAAAACCCTCTGGCTGTATCATATATACATTCTCCTCAAGCTCTCCATTGAGGAAGGCCGTTTTCACGTCCATTTGCCAGATCTCATAGTCATAATAAGCTGCAACTGCAAACAAAATCCGAATGGACTTGAGCATTGCTACTGGTGAGAAGGTTTCATCATAGTCAACTCCTTGTCTTTGTTTGAAACCTTTTGCAACCAGTCGGGCCTTATAGGTCTCTACCTTGCCATCTGCCCCAGTCTTTCTCTTAAAGACCCATTTACACCCAATAGGCTTAATGCCCTCAGGTAGCGAAACCAAAGTCCATACTTGGTTTTCATACATGGAGTCCATCTCGGATTTCATGGCTTCTAGCCATTTCTCTGAGTCTTCACTACTCATAGCCTCTTCGTAAGTCAATGGATCATCATCATCTATGATGCATACCTCATCATCATCCTCTATGATGAATCCATACCTTTCAGGTATCTTCGGTACTCTTCCAGATTTACGAATAGGTAGTGGTACAGTAGGTTCTTCTACTTGGTCAGGTACCTGACTTTGATCCATAGTATTTTGTGGTTCTTGAACTTCTTCAAGATATATCTTACTCCCACTAACTCCTTCAAGGATAAACTCCTTTTCCAAGAAGGCAGCGTGTTTCGCAACAAACACCTTTTGATCAGTAGGATGATAGAAATAATATCCTAAACTTTCTTTAGGATATCCCACAAATCTACATTTATCGGATCTAGTCTTCAGCTTGTCATGCTCAAACCTTTTGACATAAGCTGGACAACCCCAAGTCTTAACATGCTTAAGACTAGGTTTCTTCCCTGTCCATATCTCATATGGGGTCCTTGGGACGGATTTGGTAGGTACCTTGTTAAGTAGGTATGCAGCCGTTTCTAGGGCATAACCCCAGAAGGATATTGGAAGGTCGGTAAAACTCATCATGGAACGAACCATGTCCAACAATGTTCGATTTCTCCTTTCAGATACACCATTCAACTGTGGTGTCCCTGGTGGAGTCCATTGTGAGATTATACCATTTTCTTTGAGACAATTGAGAAACTCATTGGTTAAGTATTCCCCTCCTCGATCCGATCGAAGAATCTTAATACTCTTACCAGTTTGTTTCTCTACTTCACTTCTGAATTCTTTGAACTTTTCAAATGATTCAGATTTGTATTTCATTAAATACACATATCCAAATCTAGAATGATCATCAGTGAAAGTAATAAAATAAGAATACCCTCCTCGTGCATTCGTTGTCATAGGTCCACAAACGTCTGTGTGTACCAACGCTAACAACTCTGTAACTCTTTCCCCTTTTCCACTAAAAGGAGATTTAGTCATCTTACCCATGAGACAAGATTCACAAGTTGGATATGATTCATAATCAGATAGCTCTAAAAGCCCATCTTTATGCAACTTGGATAATCTTGTTTCATTGATATGACCGAGTCTACAGTGCCACATAAAGGTATAATTAACATCATCTCTTTTTCTTTTCTTAGTTTGTTCAATTTGAAGTATATTTTCATGCAAGTCAAGTATGTAAAGTCCATTCAGTAATTTGCCAACACCATATAAAATATTTTTATTATAAATAGAACAACTGTTGTTCTTTATTATAATATCAAAACCATCCATATCCAATACAGAAATTGAAATAATGTTTCTAATGAGTGTTGGAACATAATAACAATTATTTAAACTAATGAACTTGCCTGAAGGCAGTGCTAAACAATAAGTCTCTATAGCCAATGCAGCAACCTTTGCTCCATTTCCCACTCGTAGGACGACTTCATCCTTGTTCAGCTTCCTACTTCTGCTTAGTCCCTGCATATTATTACATATGTGAGAACTACAGCCCGTATCCAATACCCAAGTAGAATTTTGACTTTCAGAAAAATTAATTTCAATCATGAACAAACCTAGATCGGAAGTTGAAGCTTCTCCAAGCTTCTTTTGGTCCGCAAGATACTCCTTGCAGTTCCTCTTCCAGTGTCCCGGCTTATTGCAATGGTAGCAAATTCCTTTGCTATCTGGATCAGGTTTCTTTTTATCCTTTCCCTTCGCCTTGCCCTTAGCCTTCTTGTTTTTCTTCTTTTCAGAAGATACCTTGGGCCTCTTCCTTTTCTTGGAAGAATCATCCACTAGTAAGACTTGGTTCTTGTTGGATGAGAAGTGACCTTCAACAGTTTTCAGCATGTTAAGTAACTCAGGCAAGCTGACGTCCAACTTATTCATGTGAAAATTCACAACAAATTGTGAGAAGGTGTCCGGGAGTGACTGCAAGATCAAATCTTGGCTTAACTCCCCATCCATCACGAACCCAAGCTGTCCAAGTTGTTCAATCAGATTGATCATCTTCAGGACACGAGTCTCAACAGCAGTGCCCTCGGTCATACGAGATCGGAAGAGCTCCTTAGATATCTGATATCTAGCAGTCCTACTTTGCTCACCATACAACTCTTTGAGGTGCAGCAATATAGTAGGAGCATCCATAGTTTCATGTTGACGCTGAAGCTCATTACTCATGGATGCGAGCATGATGCATTGAGCCAGAATTGCATCATCTTGCCACTTTCTGAAAGTAGCAATCTCTTCCTCAGAGGCTGTTTCTGCAACACTTGCAGGGACAGGCGAATTTAGGACATAAGAAATCTTTTCAGCAGTGAGAACAATTCTCAGATTCCTTAACCAGTCCGTGTAATTCGGTCCGGTCAGTTTGTTAGCATCAAGTATGCTACGCAGTGATAGTGAATTTGACATTTTTAAATTCTGCATGTGAAATAGACAACATTTTAGCATACATTCATTTAATTAATTACCAAAATAAATTAGGTCTTTATTTAAATTGGTATCTCCCACTATTTTTATCAAACTATATTACCCTCAATATATATAGTTCGGCAAATCTAATTAAAGATTTGCTAGTGAGATTAAGGATCTCATTTCAAATGTATATAGCCTTGTGTGTGCACAACAAACTATATATAAATAAATAGGTAGACAACTATTGTCAATTACATCACTATGTAATTCCTTGTATTTTGCCTCTTAGATTATAATGGTCAAGTGTGTGCACATCCGAACTAAAATAATCTAAGTTAAGTCCAACCTAGCACTTCCATATATGTGAAGAGAAAAAGACCGCCCTTGTGTGTGCACAACAAAGCAGTAATGTTCAATTCCTTAATAAGCATTAAATGTGATAAAACAACATCTTAAATATTTAATACTCGCCTTGTGTGTGCACAACAAACTCATATTAAATATTTAATGCTCTATCGTTTTACCATGCTAGAAGGCGACGTTCGATATTCCAAATATCTTTGAACGCTTAGGACTTAATATGATTTCCATGAGGGGTTTGTTATTATTAGTCTCATCTTGTTTAGCGTGCATGCACATATATATATATATATATATATATATATATAATACGCGTCATATTATTTTACATGCGAAGTGTAACGACCCCAAAATTCATACAATTCCAACTCTCGACTTCGGTCGTTAACAATACATCCATTTCCTGTCTTTACAACATTATTCAATGCTAAACTTAATAAAACGCGGAATAAATAAAAACTTTTCAGTTTTCTTTCTTTGCTTTCCCTGAATCATAACCTTTATTCAATTACATATTCTAGAATCACAATTGATTCGCTTCATCAAAGTTATAATAAAAATAAAACTTCACGATTCAACACCCTTTATACAACGGTTAATATTAAATACAACTCAATACAAATTTAATAACTCTACATTTGTTACAATTAATACATTTTCAAATACATCATACCAAACCTTAATCATGGCTCAAAAACATAATTTAAGCTAAAATAATTAATCTGCATGCTTTACATCTGAATCATGCCATTCAAGCGGCAATTAACTTTACCTGGTAACTTTAACCTGCAAAAATGGTTATTTGCAAGAATGAGCTAGACAGCTCAGCAAAATCTAACAGTTTGCATGCATCACATAGGACATAAATAACATGCTCAACATCTAAACCATAATCATTTGACTGAACATATCATGCATAACGATCAACATTTAACAATTAGAGATTGAGTTCCATAACTCAATCAACATTCTTTATTCAACGAACGTAGTCATATTTTGACTTTGTCGTTTCATACTTGCAACATATATAAAATACATCATGTTGTATATATCATAGATTAAAACAGTTTAACATTTAGTTCACATAACAAATAGGAACTGAAAGACTTGCCTGGTTTGTAGACTATTAATTACCATAACCAGCTTAAATATATCTGCACTTCACGTATCCTACACGATATATGTAATCATGCACATCATTAATTAGTCACATAGTAATACTCAGTATTCATTTTACTTAACAATTCATAACCCTTCATTTTTATTATAAATGTTATAAACCTTCATTTTATTGTGTCTCACTTTAATCGACACCTAACCATTAGCTAAACCTTAAACTTCGCTTTACATTAAATGTATAATGTTTTTAAACATATAGGGTAGCATAACATGACCAATAGAAAAGAATTAAAAACAATAAAATTTTTATTTCTGCAATTCTCGCCGAGGCGAGAAAATCACTACACAAAACGCTCGCCGGGGCGAGCTCTCGCCGGGGCGAGAAAATATAGTGCAACACTCTCGTCGGGGCGAGAAATTTGACTTGCTGAGCTCGTCGGGGCGAGCTTCAAGAAACCCAGATTCTGCAGTTCGCGAACTGCAGAATTTTCAGACCAAAATTTCTCAATTTCTTCATTTTAGCAACAATTTAGATATACCCAAATATTATAATCGTTGTAGAATCAATACCCAACATGTATACAATGATTCTAACAACCTAAATCAACCAAACTAACAAAACCCAAAGGATTTAAATCAATTTTTCCTTAGGTTTTTCAAAACTCATATATTCCTCAAGAACACAAATTCTCAATTTAAAACTTGTTTAACATCAATCTAATTTCTGGAAATCGATTGTAACTTACATACAAGGAATTATAAACACCTTCCAACATGCATATACAACAATCATTCATAATTTATCAATTAAAACCCTTATTTTACAAAACTCAAGAACACAAAAAAATTAAGAACAAAAAGGGTTAAATTATCACCTTAAATCCTTGTTTGTGCTTGTGTAGATGATGAGAAGATGATAAGAATTACTCTAAAATCCTCTCTTGATTCTCAGAACTTCCAATTTCTTTTCAATTTTCTCTCCTCTCTAACTCTCTTCCTCTCCTCTGTATATTTTTTTTTTTAGTCTCACAAAATAAACTGACCAACTACGTGATTCTGAGTTGGGAGTTTCAACGGTTAAGGAAACCAAAGGCCACAAGGCCTTGTTTGGCACACTCACAACAAAACAATCCATTTTTACCAACCAAGGGTCACAAGGCCCTGTTTGGTTTAACTAACTTGTCACACTTAAATTAAACTTATTTTTATTAATAATCTAATTAAGCTTATTAATAATTCCCATTAAAACCTTATTGACAAAATTATAATTCAATATAGTCAAATTATAATTTTGTTAAATAAAATATTTTATTCAATAAAATATTAATCCTCTAATTTAATTATTTAATTAAATTAGAATACTACTATTCTATTAGCGTAACAAAATACGTACTGACGATAAAATTGATTATCATCAACTACTCAATATCATCATCATACGTAAATAATTTTCATCAAATATTTACTCCATAAATATTCCAAATAAAATATTTATTCAAATCCATAAATATTCTAAACTATAAGCAAAACTCACAATCTTATTACATTTACATATATATTAAACTCCAATTTATTAAAACAAGTATATTCACATTGATTCACTATTTTAATTAAGTGAATCGCTCACATTATTTGTAAAACTTAATTCACAATAACTACCATTGTCCAGAAGACATAACAAGCAAATTATATTATTTTCTAATATAATTTTAACTTAATTAAATTAACTAATATTACTCAACTAATTTCCTTCTCATGGAAATTTCATTTAATCTATTCAATGGTTTAATTAACTATTAAACCTCGTTTCCCAAATACACGAATATATAATTCTCTTCACATCAAATCACATATTTCACAATATATATAACACATATATACACATACTCAAACTCAAAACGTCACATAGTAAGAATTTTATTTATTAAATTTTTATTTAATAATTTCTGAAAATTCGGGTTGTCACACGAAGCATGTTGGATAATATATAATATATATAGTAAGCATGCACATATAGAATACTATATTCTACCCGGATTGATTATGGACTTTTATTCTAGTTTGGTTCACTAGAGCCACCAAGTGAACCAAAAGGTCAAACCTAGGGTGCAAGAATTAAATTTAAATATAACTATTACATTTAAACCCGGGCTCCATTACAAACGGGTCTTCAAGCGCTCCTTGCTCCTTTGTCTCCAATTCTTCAAAATTAATTCTAACTATTCCTATTACAAAAAAAAAAACTACTTACAATAAATAGAAACCTTGATCAGCAGTCAAGGGGAAGTACATAGGAGGGAGATAGAATTTACATTAAGAAAAATTTAGAGAAGACGAGGTACGCAGACTCCATTTATAAAAAACCCATACATTCAAGCATCCACCAAAATAAATCCAATCACACATTGGTCAATAGTCCATAATCAATCCCTATTTATTATCATACATATCTCTATATGTATCAATAAATAACATTCATCCCATGAATAATAAAACCATTCCATATATGCATTGATATCAATTAATGGGCAAAAGTTTTGCTAATATTTGGTTTTGAAACAAAATAAACTCTTTTATTTTAATCAAAAACCAAATCCAAATTAAACTCCTTTAATTTTAGCAATCTGAAATCCTATTCCAGATAAAATAAACTCTTTTATTTTAAACTTTTATCAATTAAATAAACCATTTATTTTAATTGAGAAAAACAAAAAAAAAAATTCAAAGTCTGGACACCGGCGCGGCCGCGCTCCATTTTGAACTAGGAGCGGCGCGGCCGCGCTGCACCCCCAGAAAAGTTTTTCTGGGTTAGGGCGCGGCCGCGCTCCAGAATGAACTAGAAGCGGCGCAGCCGCGCCGCGACGCAGATTTAGAAAAATTTTCTTCAGCCCAAAATCCGATCGTATCGCATATCAATTCATACAAGGAATCATAAGATCGATAATTAGCACATGATTAGGCTCTGATACCACTGTTAGGTTTGTATATAACGCGAGCATGCAATCAAATTACATAAATAGAGCGGAAGCGCGATAAAACGGATTTTAAAATATTTATACAAACCATCACCATGATCGATCAATGTGCTCAATTAACGATATAAACGAAAGAGAAAAAGAATAAGAATTATACCCTCGTAGAACAAAGCTTCCTCGGGTACAAGTTCAACTCCTAGTCCTTCGTGTTCTCCTCGAATGCTACGGTGTGATTCCTTCCTTTGATCAACGTTAGCCACCCAAGTGTTTGGCCTCTAAAGGTGATCCACCAAGGAAGAACAAGTATTCAAGAAGTTGGGTATTTGGCAAAACCCTAGTTTCTATCTCTATAGAAATTATAAGTACTCTCCACAATCTAATGCAAGAGTGTGTAACCCTAATCTATGATAAGACCCCTCTTATTTATAGATATAGGAATAACCCTTCCCTAAACTATTTAGGATTAGGGTTTGTATTATAATTAAACTCCTTTAATTAATTATGCTCCTAATCCAATTAGGAATCCATGAGAGAGTACTTCTATTAATTAATTCTCAATCCCCATTAGGAATTAAATAATAGTAAAAGTAATAATAATAATAAGACTCCTCTTATTAATTTATATTTAATATTTCCAAAATATTAAATAATAAATATTAAGCTATTTAATTTATTCTATCTCCATAGAGTAAATTAAATACACTTAACTTATTATTACAATTATGCCATTTACTTCTTAAATAAATATTTTCCTTTTGCGGTGTGACCCTTTAGGTTCTCCATATTAAACCGGTTGTGAATAAATCAATTAGAACAATTCTAATCTTATTTAAATAAATGAATTAAACTATTTAATTCATTTAAATAAATAATATTTATTCTACAATAAGGGTAAGCCCCCTTAGCGATCAACGACTTTCCAGATAATATAGATTTCAACATTAATCACAAAAGAACCTTTGAGTAAATAGTTACCGTACAATTCAATCCTTCTACCATACAATGTCCCAATTAAATATAAGACATGGATTTACTGTCAAGTCTTATTTTACTTAATTATATGTATTTCGATTCCCAAATGCACAACTCTGATTAATGCAAATTAGAAACTCCTTTCTAATTTCATTCTGCCTTGGCCAAGGACTACTGAGTTGTCATTTATCGAATCACATAGGACATTCACATCTTTTACTAGACGTGGTAGATTCTTTGTTGATCATTCACCTATCTCCATGCATAACTTATTATACCCAAACATACCCTTTGATATACCCCAAAGGTCTTAAGGGATATGTCAAAGTATAACTCATCATACACAAGATACTATGATGATCTCAAGTCCAAGGATCACTTGTACAACTATCACTATAGGAATTCCTATTGACAGGCGAGTAAAACTCCATTAGGTATTCCTTAGCGAGCCACGTTCAGTGAACTTATTCTCTAATAAGCACCTACATACTTGCTTTAGTGTCTCCACACAAATGATTATGAGATCAATCATCCTCTTCCTAAGAGCAAGCAACGTATGTATTAATCTATCCGGATTCACTAATCCCCAATTTAGTAATCCAACGATTAGGAACAATTTTAGTTTGTGAGCTATCTACAATTTAGATCTCATTAGCATGATCACCATCATGATTCTAAAAGCATTGCTCAAAACAATGGGTTTATCACATTTAATATAACAGCACTATGTAGATAATGTAAAATGTCTTTTAAGAAAATCAATTCTTTTATTAATAAATGAATAAGATTGCAAAGTATATGCTACATCATATCAAATATGATTTGCTTGTGTGCATACTACTATCATTTGGAAATCGAAATATATATAATTAAATAAAATAAGACTTGACAGTAAATCCATGTCTTATATTTAATTGGGACATTGTATGGTAGAATGATTGAATTGTACGGTAACTATGCACTGAAAGGTTCTTTTGTGATTAATGTTGAAATCTATATTATCTAGAAAGTCGTTGATCGCTAAGGGGGCTTACCCTTATTGTAGAATAAATATTATTTATTTAAATGAATTAAATTATTTAATTTATTTGTTTAAATATAATTAGAATTGTTCTAATTGATTTATTCACAATCGGTTGAATATGGAGAACCTAAAGGGTCACACCGCAAAAGAAAAATATTTATTTAAGAAGTAAATGTCATAATTATAATAATAAGTTAAGTGTATTTAATTTAGTCTATGGAGATAGAATAAATTAAATAGCTTAATATTTATTATTTAATATTTTGAAAATATTAAATATAAATTAATAAGAGGAGTATTATTATTATTATTATTACTATTACTATTATTTAATTCCTAATAGGGAGTGGGAACTAATTAATAAAAGTACTCTCTCATGAATTCCTAATTGGATTAGGAGCATAATTAATTAAAGGAGTTTAATTATAAATAGAAACCCTAATCCTAAATAGTTTAGGGAAGGGTTTTCCTATATCTATAAATAAGAGGAGTCTTATCATAGATTAGGGTTACACACTCTTGCATTAGATTGTGGAGAGTACTTGCAATTTCTATAGAGATATAAACTAGGGTTTTACCAACACCCAACTTCTTGAATACCTATTCTTCCTTGGTGGATCACCTCTAGAGGCCAAACACTTGGGTGGCTAACGTTGATCAAAGGAAGGAATCTCATCGGTGGAATTCGAGGAGAACACGAAGGACTAGGAGTTGAACTTGTACCCGAGGAAGCTTTGATCTACGAGGGTATAATTCTTATTCTCTTTCTCTTTCGTTTAATTGATAATTGAACACAATGATATATCATGGTGATGGTTTATATTAAAATTTTAAAATCCGTTTTATCACGCTTCTGCCCTATTTGTGTAATTTGATTGCATGCTTGCGTAATATATAAACCTAACAGAAAGCACCCCTCGTTTGCTAAAGAGGTTTGCAATGTTAGGCTTGGACTTGCTACGGATGGCTTTAATCCATTTAATGGGCTTTACACCAAGCCCTACCTAACTTGGCCAGTGATTATTGTTGTGTATAACCTTCCACCTTCGATGTGCATAAAAGATCCCTACATGTTCATGCCTTACTGATTTCGGGTGATAAGAGTCCAAGTAAAGATATCAATGTCTACCTCAGGCCATTAGTTGATGAGTTGAAGATGTTGTGGGATAAAGGGGTTCAAACTTATGATGTATCTCTTAAACAAAACTTTGAAATGAGGGCAGCTTTACTGTGGACCATAAATGACTTCCCAGCATTAGGAATGATCAGTGGATCGTCGACTCACAGGGGCTTGTCATATCCCGTGTGCATGGGGTCAGTTAAAGCTATGCAGCTCAAATATGGGGGGAAAATTAGTTTCTTTGCAACTTCCATATAGTTTTTGTCGATTGGACATCGTTATCAACGGATGAGTAGACAATTCAATCGAAAAACAGAGAAACGTCAAGTACCTGACCGTCTTTCTGGGACAGCAGTGTTGAGTTGGCTTAGTCACTTGAATTTTCCACCTCCAGGGAAGAATCACAAACTAGAGCGAGCTTATGGTTATGGTCAGGTTCACAACTGGACCCATTGTTGCATGTTCTTTGAGCTGCCTTATTGGGCTACACTCTGCATCCGTCATTGTTTAGATCCTATGTATACCGAAAAGAATGTATTTGATAAAATTTATTATACAGTCCTAGATGCCAGTGGTAAAATAATGGACAACAATAAGTCGAGACTTGATTTGGCAGAAATGAACATTCGAGAATATTTGTGGCTGTATCAGGAGGGTGGTAAGACGGTAATGCCTAAAGTTGATTATAGTTTGACCAGAGAACAGTTTATATTGCTATGGAATTGGATTAGTGGACTGAAGCTCCCAGATGGATATGCTTCAAATATAGCAAGGTGTTGTAAAGTCGAAGAGCTGAAGTTTCGGGGTCTAAAAAGTCATGATTGTCACGTTTTCATGCAGAAGCTGATCCCCATGGCATTTATCAACTTATTACCGAAACGTGTAGTTGAAGCACTGACAGAACTTTCTAATTTCTTTAGAGATCTATGCTTAACGGAGCTCCAGCTCAGAGACATAGATAAAATGGAGATGCAGATAGTGGAAATAATGTGCAAGTTAGAAATGATATTCCCTCCATCGTTTTTTGATTCAATGGAGCATTTGCCTATTCACCTGCCATACGAAGCCAAGTTTGGTGTTCTCGTGCAATATAGATGGATGTTTCCATTCGAGAGGTAATGACATTAATATTTTTAATACGCTACATTGTTTATTCTTGTTTTCTAATGTATCCATGCATATACAAACCCACGTAGATATATGCGACGTCTAAAGCAAAAGGTGAAGAATAGAGCCCATGAAGAGGGGTTAATTGCTGAAAGTTATGTTATAGAGGAGCTTGTTAATTTCTGCTCGTTGTACTTTGAGCCGAATGTTCAGACGAGGCACAATCGCTTACGAAGGAACGGGCTGTTGCACACAAGGACAATGGAGAACTAACGGCCTTTAGTCATCCTGTACAACCATTTGGCGGGTAAAAAGGTAATTCTTGATCGATAATGAGTATACAGCTGCCACATTGTATGCACTTGTAAACATGAATGAAGTAGCGCCATACATTAAGTAAGTAGCCATAACTATGTCGATTGTAAATGTTATAAGTCCCTTGCATACACATTAACTTTATAATTGTACTGTAGTTAATATGATGCTGAGATACATGAAGCGAATCCGATTATATCGGACGGGGACTTACAAAATTTGAGAAATAGAGAATTTGTGCAATGGTTTAAAGATGCAGTAAGTCTTTTAAATTAATGTCTAAATGCATTAGGTCATCATGAATGAATCTTAGGTCCTCATTAACTTTAGAATATGTTGTGTTACTGTACATTAGGTCCTTGCAGATGATAAAGCTCACATTCGGCTAAAGCTTATAGCCGACGGCCCTGAAAGATCGGTAGATACTTATAGATGCTGCATTATCAACGGTTACAGATTTAAGTATTGCGATATTGGGGAAGTCGTTTCATCTGATTCTGGTGTTGTGGTTAAAGGTAGCTGCTACGATAATCTTTGGGATGACTGGTATGTATGATTGCTAGAAGTCGTCGTTCTTAGATATTGGAGTCAAAAAGAGTTGGTTTGCTTCAATTGTCATTGGTTTGATGTTGCAAATGGAGTTAGAGTAGATAAAAATTCAGGACTGGTGACAGTAAATATTAAGTCAAAACTAAACTCAGACGAGCCTTTTATTTTAGCAAGTCAAGCAATGCAGGTGTAATACGCACAGAGTGTTAAGACTCCTACAAGCTCATGATATGCTATTATAACCACCAAATCTCGTGATTTTCAAGGCACAGCTCCTCGTCCAGACGATGCACCTTTACAAGTCGAGTCAACTAGTTTCACACCTGTTGATGTGACAGTTATTAGTGAGTCTAGTGAAGACGAGGATGAAATCGTCACTGTCGAAAGTGAAGACGATGTTGTTGAGGAGGAAGATATAAATGAAGAAATCATTGAGGATGACGAAGATGGTGATGACAGTGAGAATGAAGAGCTACTGCTCGAAGATGAAGATTCTGCTATTGATGGCTTTGATGATATAAATGATTAGAAGTATGCACTATTTATATCTGTACATTAGTTATATCGGTATGTAATAGTTTGTAGTAATTCAATTTCTACTCATGATGTAACTTATATTATTCTATTAATTATGGTGAAAAATTGATTTACTATTACTATTTATGTCTTTTTAGTTGTATCCGTATGTAATAGTTTGTATTGGTGCAATCATGATGGTGTAACTTATTTTATTCTGTTAATTAAGTCTCTTAAATTACTGTGATTACAAATGTCTGATAATTTTATGTTGATTTATTTACAGTTATATATACATATGGCCCGTATACCACACAGTGATCGTGGTGGGCATGCTGATCGTGGGGGTCATGAGGGGTGATGATCAGGCCGGATCTTCAGGTATAATTTAATGTTAGTGTTTTTGTCAGTATTATGATTATTTTTTTATATCGTATATTGTCATGATATTCATTCACATATTGTTCTCAAATAGGTGATCGACGTAGGCCTCCGAGGGGACTAGCACGTGGCTTGCTAGGGAATCCCCCCAGGCGCCTCATATATGCCGCGTCGGGAGTAACAACAATTGAATTAATAATATATTTTTTTAGAATTATATATACTTTGTTTTACATATATATACACACTTTATCGTTTAGAATTTTCAAATATTAAACAACAAATTAATGTATATTATATGAATTTCAATTGCAGTATCCTTGACACGACTCCAAGGAACACGTTGCTTGGGATCGTGCGTAACCGATTCTCGACCGCGTGGATGAGGTGGGCGGATGTGGATGACCGCTCACACTTGTTGATTATAGATGAATTTTGGGTAAGAAAGATTTCAAATGTTAGTTTTCTATAATCAATTGCATGTTATTATTAATGTTTGACATAGATTTATGTTGTCTACTAATAATGTAATGTGTAATGTGTAGAGATATTATCGATTTGAGGACGGGCAGGAAGCTCATGGCTTGACCGTTCTTCAATCATATTTAGAGATGAACTGGCACAAGTAGGTCTACGACTGGAAGAAAAAGTCCCAGAGCAAAATGGCCGATGGACAGACACTGAGATATGTCCGGCCAGATTTTATTGGTGCTACAGTGTGGGAGCAGATGTGCAGCATTTGGGAGGGCGCTGCTTTCCAAAAAAAGTCGGCACAACGTATAGCAGCCCATCAGCAGAGTCCTCTCCCACACTGCACGGGGTCTCGGTCGTACGACCTTTACAAGGAGAGATTCGAGGTTAGTCTTAAGCACCCACCGTCGCGCTTAGAGTTTTGGTGGCACACCCACCAGAAGAAAGGTGAAGGTGGTTATATCTCACTTGAGGCAGAGCGCATTGCTGTAAGTAATTTAATTCTTTTATTTAGTATGTATTTAAATGTTGGGTTTGTACATAGCGCGAACATGTAATCTAATTACATAAATAGTGCGGAAGCGCGATAAAACGGATTTTAAAATTTTCATACAAACCATCACCATGATCATCCATGTGCTCAATTATCAATTAAACGAAAGAGATAGAGATTAAGAAATTATACCCTCGTAGAACCGTGCTTCCTCGGGTACAAGTTCACCTCCAATTCCTTCGCGTTGTCCTTGAATTTCACCGATTAAATTCCTTCCTTTGATCAACGTTAGCCACCCAAGTGTTTGGCCTCTAGAGGTGATCCACCAAGGAATAATAGTTATTCAAGAAGATGGGTGTTGGCAAAACCCTAGTTTCTATCTCTATAGAAATTGCAAGTACTCTCTACAATTCTTATGTAAGAGTGTGTAACTTGTCTAACAATCTAATTGTCTGACTGTCTAACCGTGTCACCCTAAATCATAATAAGACTCCTCTTATTTATAGATATAGGGAACCCTCCTAAACTATTTAGGATTAGGGTTTTTATTTTAATTAAACTCCTTTAATTAATTGAACTCCTAATCCAATTAGGAATTCATGAGAGAGTACTTCTATTAATTAATTTCCAATCCCTATTAGGAATTAAATAATAGTAATTGTAATAATAATAATAAGACTCTTCTTATTAATTTATATTTAATATTTCCAAAATATTAAATAATAAATATTAAGCTATTTAATTTATTCTATCTCCATAGACTAAATTAAATACACTTAACTTATTATTACAATTATGCCATTTACTTCTTAAATAAATATTTTCCTTTTGCGGTGTGACCCTTTAGGTTCTCCATATTAAACCGGTTGTGAATAAATCAATTAGAACAATTCTAATCTTATTTAAATAAATAAATTAAACTATTTAATTCATTTAAATAAATAATATTTATTCTACAATAAGGGTAAGCCCCCTTAGCGATCAACGACTTTCCAGATAATATAGATTTCAACATTAATCATAAAAGAACCTTTCAGTGAATAGTTACCGCACAATTCAATCCTTCTACCATACAATGTCCCAATTAAATATAAGACATGGAATTACTGTCAAGTCTTATTTTATTTAATTATATGTATTTCGATTCTGAAATGCACAACTCTGATAATGCAAATTAGAAACTCCTTTCTAATTTCATTCTGCTTTGGCCAAAGACTTCTGAGTCGTCATTTATCGAATCACATAGGACATTCACTCCTTTTACTAGAAGTGGTAGATTCTTTGTTGATCATTCACCTATCTCCATGTATAACTTATTATACCCAATCATACCCTTTGATATACCCTAAGGGTCTTAAGGGACATGTCAAAGTATAACTCATCATACACAAGATACTATGATGATCTCAAGTCCAAGGATCACTTGTACTACTATCACTTGAGGAATTCCTATTGACAGGCGAGTAAAACTCCATTAGGTATTCCTTAGCGAGCCACGTTCAGTGAACTTATTCTCTAATAAGCACCTACATACTTGCTTTAGTGTCTCCACACAAATGATTATGAGATCAATCATCCTCTTCATAAGAGCAAGCAACGTATGTACTAATCTATCCGGATTCACTAATCCCCTTTTTAGTAATCCAACGATTAGGAACAATTTTAGTTTGTGAGCTATCTAGAATTTAGATCTCATTAGCATGATCACCATCATGATTCTAAAAGCATTGTTCAAAACTATGGGTTTATCACATTTAATATAACAGCACTATGTAGATAAAGTAAAATGCCTTTAATAGACGAATAAGATTACAAAGTATATGCTACATCATATCAAATATGATTGGCTTGTGTGCATACTACTTTCAATCTCCCACTTGCACTAAAGCCAATCGTCATGGTATCTAATACTCTTCTTCTCTAAGTGACGATCATCCTGCTGTTTGGATAAAGCTTCAGTAGATGGATATGCAATGTTGTTCTTGAGAGTCCACTATCTCTATAGTGACTTCTTCTCTTTCAATGATTCTACTAATCAAATGAAAGTGCCGCAACACATGTTTTGAATCCAAGATGAGACTTAGGAACTATTCCTAGTTCTGTGATGAACTTTTCATCCAAACAATCAACTTGCAGCTTCATTTACAGCTATATACTTTGTCTTTGTCACTAAACCAGCAACTCTTTGCTGTTTGGAAACCTTTCTAATTCACTGCACCACCTTTCAAGGTAAACGATTTACCTTAAAGTGGATTTGTTATCGTCTTGGTCAGTCTGAAAAAAACTTGAGTCTGTTTAGCCCTCTAGTTTTAATTCAAACCTACCATGAATTATGATTACATCTTCAATACCGGTTAAGTACTTAAAGATGTTTATCACTGTCTTACAGTGATCTTCTCCAGAATATGACTGATCAACATCAAGCCCGGTATATTCATTGCATACATGATAGTAACTCATGTGATCTCTCTTTTAATTGGGGACAATTTTAGAGAGATACACTCCATGGCTCATCATCATGAGACCTCTCTTGGAGTTTGCCATGCTAAACGCCTTTAGCATCAAATGAATATACGTTCCTTGGGTCAAGCCGAACATCCTTTTAAATCTATCTATATAGACTTATATCCCCAATTTATAGGATGCTCCTCCCAAGTCATTCATGGAGGAATGTTTAGACAATTTTATCTTTACTGATTGTAGCATTGGTGTGTTATTCCTTGTCAGTAGTATATCAACATATAATTCCAAGAATGTCACAGCGCTCCCACTGACCCTTTTGTATACACTAGGTTCATTCCCGTTTTTGATAAAATCAAACTCTTTTGATTGTCTCATCAAAATGAATGTTCCATCTTTGAGAAGCTTGCTTCAATCCATCAATGGATCATTGTAGCTTAAAACACGATTTGCTTCAACCTTTGAAACAAATTCCTCTGGCTGTATCATACATACATTCTCCTCAAGTTATCATTGAGGAAGGACGTCTCCACATCCATTTTGCCAGATTTTGTAATAAGCTGCAATCGCAAGTAAAATCCAAATGGACTTGAGCATTACCCGGTAATAAGGTTTTATCACAGTCAACTCCTTGACTTGAAAAACCTTTTAAACAGGTCTGGTCTTATAGGTCTCTACCTTGCCATTTTCCCCAGTCTTTCTCTTAAAAGACCCATATTCACACTCTAAGCTCTAAGCCCTTATGTGGAGTAACCAGAGTCTATACTTGGTTCTCATACATGGAGTCCATTTCGGATTTTATGGCCATCTACCATTTCTCTGAGTATCTTATACTCATAGCCTTATCGTATATAACTGGATCATCATCCTCTATGATGCGTACCTCATCATCATCCTCTATGATGAATCCATACCTCCCAGGTATCTTCGGTACTCTTCCAGATTTACGATTCGGTTGTGGTACAATAGGTCTATCTATAGGTTCCTCGGTTCGACTTAAAGTGCTTTGTGGTTCTTGAACTCTTTCAAGATCTATTACCCTCCCACTAGCTCCTTTGATGATAAACACCTTTATCTAAGAAGGAAGCGTGTAGGATTATAGTAATAATAATACCCTAAACTTACTTTAGGATATCCCACAAATCTGCACTTGTCAGATTTTGTCCCAAACTTATCTTTGAAACCTTTTCACATAAGTTGGACAACCCCTTATCTTAACATATTTAAGACTAGGAATCCTCCCTATCCATAACCTTTATGGAGTTTTGGGGCCGGATTTTTGAGGTTACCTTATCTTGTAGATATGCAGCCGTTTCTAGGGCATAACCCCAGATGGATACTAGAATGTCGGTAAAAATCATTATGGACTGCACCATGTCCAACAAGGTACAATTTCTCCTTTTAGATACACCAATCATTTATTGCGTATCAGGAGGTTTCCATTATGAGAAAATACCATTTTGAGATGATCTAGAAACTTATTGCACAAGTATTCCTTCCTCGATCTGATCAAAGAATCTTAATACTTTGTCAATTTGTTTCACTTCTGAATTCTTTGAACATTTCAAATGATTCAAACTTGTATTTCATCAAATACACACATTCAACTCTTTGAATGACCATCTCCTTTTTCTTTTACTAGTTTGTTCAATTTACAAAATTATTTTTTTTTTTTTTCATGTAAGTCAAGTATACAAAGTCTATCAAGTAATCTTCCAGTTTCATACAAAACATTATCATTATAAATAGAACAACAATTATTCTTAAATATAATACCAGAACCTTCCTTGTCCAACAACGAAAGTAATAATGTTTCTAAAGAGAACTGGAACATAATAACAACTTATTAACTTAATAGACTTGCCCGTAGGCACTGCTAAACAATAAGTTCCTATGGTTAATGTAGCAACCTTTACTCCATTACAACACATAAGATTACTACTTTGTTTAGCTTTCTACTTCTGCTTAGTCTCTGCATTGGATTGCATACGTGAGAACTACAGCCGGTATCCAATACCCAAGTAGAACCTTGACTTATAGAAAAAATTTATTTTTAATCATGAACAAATCTATATCTGTAACCGAAGCTTCATTAAGCTTCTTCTGGTTAGCCTCTGTAAGATACTCCTTACAGTTTCCTTTCCAGTGTCCAGGCTTATTGCATTTGGAAGCAAACTCCTTTGCTATTTGCATCAGTCTTGTTCTTATTGTCCTTTGTTTTTGCCTTTCCATTTACCCTTTTTGAATTGTTCTTCTTTTAAGAAGATCCTTTGGCCCTCTTCCGCTTCCTGGAAGAATCATCTACTAGTAAGACTTGGTCTTTCTTGGTTGGAAAGTGACTCTTTACAGTTTTCAACATGTTTAAGCAACTCAGGTAGGCTGACATATAGCTTGTTCATGTGGAAATTCACAACAATTTGTGAGAAAGAGTCCGGAAGTGATTGCAAGATCAAATCTTGGATCAACTCTCCATCCATTAAAACCCAGTTGTCCCAATTGTTCAATCAGATTGATCATTTTAGGACATATGTCTGTACTGTAATGCCATTGGTCATTCTAGATCGGAAGAGCTCCCTAGATATCTGATATCTAATAGTCCTACTTTCCTCACCCTTCAACTCCTTGAAGGTGCAAGAATATAGCAGGAGCATCCATAGTTTCATGCTGACGCTGAAGCTCGTTACTCATGGATGCGAGCATGATGCATTGAGCCAACTGTGCATCATCTTGCCCACTTTCTAAAAATAGCAATCTCTTCCTCAGAGGCATTGTCTGCAACCATTGCAGGAATAGACATATTAAGGACATAAGATAGCTTTTCAACCTTGAGAACTATTCTCAAATTTCTTAACCAGTCCTTTTAATACGGTCCGATTAATTAGCATCTAATATGCTCCGCAGTGATAGTGAATTAGACATTGTAAAATTCTATAAATGAATTTGTAATTTAACAACATTTTAGCATACATTCATTTTTAATTAATTACCAAAATAAATTAGGTCTTTATTTTAAATTGATATCTCCCACTATTTTCATCAAACTATATTACCCTCAATATACAGTTCGGCAATTCTAATTAAAGATTTGCTAGTGAGACTAAGGATCCCATTTCAAATGTATATAGCCTTGTGGTGACACAACAAACGATATATAAATAAATAGGTAGACAACTATTGTCAATTACATCTCTATGTAACTCCTTGTATTTTGCCTCTTAGATTATTTTGATCAAGTGGTGACACATCCGAATCAAAATTATCCAAGTTAAGTCCATCCTAGCACTTCCATATATTCGAAAGAAAAACACTGTCCTTGTGGTGACACAACAAAACAGCATCGTTCAGTCTATGTATAAGCATCAAATGTGATAAAGCAACATCTTAAATATTTTAATACTTGCCTTGTGGTGACACAACAAACTCATATTAAATATTTAATACTCTATCGCTTTACCATGCTAGAAGGCGACGTTCGATATTCCAAATATCTTTGAACGCTTAGGAATTAATATAATTTCTTTGAGGGGTTTGTTATTATATGTCTCATCTTGTTTAGCGCGCATGCACATATATATATAAAATACGCGTCATATTATTTAACATGCGAAGCATGTTGTATAATATATAATATATACATAGTAAGCATGCACATATAGAATATTATATTCTACCCGGATTGATTATGGACTTTTATTCTAGTTTGGTTCACTAGAGCCATCAAGTGAACCAAAAGGTCAAACCTAGGGTGCAAGAATAAAATTTAAATATAACTATTACATTTAAACCCGGGCTCCATTACAAACGGGTCTTCAAGCGCTCCTTGCTCCTTTGTCTCCAATTCTTCAAGTAATTCTAACTAAACCTATTACATAAACTATTTACAATAAATAGAAACCTTGATCAGCAGTCAAGGGGAAGTACATAGGAGGGAGATAGAATTTACATTAAGAAAAATTAGAGAAGACGAGGTACGCAGACCCCATTTATAAAAACCCATTCATTCAAGCATCCACTAAAATAAATCCAATCACACATTGGTCAGTAGTCCATAATCAATCCCTATTTATTATCATACATATCTCTATATGTATCAATAAATAACATTCATCTCATGAATAATAAAACCATTCCATATATGCATTGATATCAATTAATGGGCAATTAAAAGTTTACTAGAAATCCAATTTTGAAACAAAATAAACCCCTTTATTTTAATCAAAATTTAAATCATAATAAACTTATTTATTTTATTTTATCCAATTTTGAATAAAAATAAACTCCTTTATTTTTAATCAAATTCCAAATCAAAATAAACTCTTTTATTTCAATTAACATGAAATCCAATTTCAAGTTCAAAACAAACTCTTTTATTTTAACTTAAAATTGTTGGAAAATAAAATATGTTGAATCCTATTCCTTATCAAAATAAACATCTTTATTTTTAAGGAAACATGGAATCCTATTCCATATGTGAATAAACTCTTTTATTCTAGGAAACATGGAATCCTATTCCATATGTGAATAAACTCCTTTATTCTGATTTTTATCAATTAAATAAACCATTTATTTTAATTGAAGGAAAAATTATTTTTCGGATTCTGCTGTCCGGCGCGCAGCTGCGCCCAGAATGAACTGGGACACGGCGCAGCTGCGCTGAACCCCAGAAAAAACTGATTCTGGGTATGGGCGCAGCTGCGCTCCAGAATGAACTGGAGCCGGCGCAGCTGCGCCGCGACGCTGATTCAGAAAAATTAATTCTGCCCAAAAATTTCGATCCAATCGCATATCATACACACATGGAATAATCATAATCGATAATTAGCACAAGGTTAGGCTCTGATACCACTGTTGGGTTTGTACATAGCGCGAACATGTAATCTAATTACATAAATAGTGCGGAAGCGCGATAAAACGGATTTTAAAATTTTCATACAAACCATCACCATGATCATCCATGTGCTCAATTATCAATTAAACGAAAGAGATAGAGATTAAGAAATTATACCCTCGTAGAACCGTGCTTCCTCGGGTACAAGTTCACCTCCAATTCCTTCGCGTTGTCCTTGAATTTCACCGATTAAATTCCTTCCTTTGATCAACGTTAGCCACCCAAGTGTTTGGCCTCTAGAGGTGATCCACCAAGGAATAATAGTTATTCAAGAAGATGGGTGTTGGCAAAACCCTAGTTTCTATCTCTATAGAAATTGCAAGTACTCTCTACAATTCTTATGTAAGAGTGTGTAACTTGTCTAACAATCTAATTGTCTGACTGTCTAACCGTGTCACCCTAAATCATAATAAGACTCCTCTTATTTATAGATATAGGGAACCCTCCTAAACTATTTAGGATTAGGGTTTTTATTTTAATTAAACTCCTTTAATTAATTGAACTCCTAATCCAATTAGGAATTCATGAGAGAGTACTTCTATTAATTAATTTCCAATCCCTATTAGGAATTAAATAATAGTAATTGTAATAATAATAATAAGACTCTTCTTATTAATTTATATTTAATATTTCCAAAATATTAAATAATAAATATTAAGCTATTTAATTTATTCTATCTCCATAGACTAAATTAAATACACTTAACTTATTATTACAATTATGCCATGTCCGTCTTAAATAAATAGTTTCCTTTTGCGGTGTGTGACCCTTTAGGTTCTCCATATTAAACCGGTTGTGAATAAATCAATTAGAACAATTCTAATCTTATTTAAATAAATAAATTAAACTATTTAATTCATTTAAATAAATAATATTTATTCTACAATAAGGGTAAGCCCCCTTAGCGATCAACGACTTTCCAGATAATATAGATTTCAACATTAATCATAAAAGAACCTTTCAGTGAATAGTTACCGCACAATTCAATCCTTCTACCATACAATGTCCCAATTAAATATAAGACATGGAATTACTGTCAAGTCTTATTTTATTTAATTATATGTATTTCGATTCTGAAATGCACAACTCTGATAATGCAAATTAGAAACTCCTTTCTAATTTCATTCTGCTTTGGCCAAAGACTTCTGAGTCGTCATTTATCGAATCACATAGGACATTCACTCCTTTTACTAGAAGTGGTAGATTCTTTGTTGATCATTCACCTATCTCCATGTATAACTTATTATACCCAATCATACCCTTTGATATACCCTAAGGGTCTTAAGGGACATGTCAAAGTATAACTCATCATACACAAGATACTATGATGATCTCAAGTCCAAGGATCACTTGTACTACTATCACTTGAGGAATTCCTATTGACAGGCGAGTAAAACTCCATTAGGTATTCCTTAGCGAGCCACGTTCAGTGAACTTATTCTCTAATAAGCACCTACATACTTGCTTTAGTGTCTCCACACAAATGATTATGAGATCAATCATCCTCTTCATAAGAGCAAGCAACGTATGTACTAATCTATCCGGATTCACTAATCCCCTTTTTAGTAATCCAACGATTAGGAACAATTTTAGTTTGTGAGCTATCTAGAATTTAGATCTCATTAGCATGATCACCATCATGATTCTAAAAGCATTGCTCAAAACTATGGGTTTATCACATTTAATATAACAGCACTATGTAGATAAAGTAAAATGCCTTTAATAGACGAATAAGATTACAAAGTATATGCTACATCATATCAAATATGATTGGCTTGTGTGCATACTACTTTCATTAAATTCTTGAAATTCATTTGTATTCTTTTAACATATTGTGCTTTTCATATATTAATGTGTTTTTTTCAGCGACGGTTCGAGGACCTTGTCGTGGCCCTGAGCAGCCAGAGGTGACGATGACATAGATGATTCGATGCACGTTGATGAGGATTTAGAGGACTGGCTACAGGCTACAGGGGGACCGAAGAAGGATAGAGTTGTGGGCATTCCCCGAGTCCCAACCTACACTTTAGTCCCTGCTGCGAGATCTCGGCGTCGCCCACCCACCGGTGCTAGTGGTGCGAGTGGATCGGGTGTCGGCCCTTCACTATTTGATGATTTCTTCCGGTGGATCATAGAGGGGTACATGACGAGCAATGTTGTGCAGTCAGGCGCACCATCACACCAGTGGATCTACCAGCTTGCTCAGGAGGTTGTCCATGGCTCCATAGATCCTACAACATAAGCTGACAAGCTCATGGGTATAGTCCGGGAGGAGGCCATCCGAGTATGTACGATTGTCTTGGCCAACATCTTTCCTCCACATAATCGACAGGTAAAAACAATTATTAATTTGTAATTATATTAGTTATTATATTACTTATATTACTTATTGTCGACTTATTGCCTAACTTTTCCTAACTTAAGAAATTTTAGAAAAATAGTCAAAAAAGAGACCAAAACCCGCCTCGGGCATCGAAACGAGACGCAAATATAGACATATCACCTCATAAATATTAGGCACGCGTTACAACTTACGGGACTCGATTCCGATATATGGAGGCCGAGTTATCAGCCCGTTTGCCTAACTTAAGAAAACTTAGAAAAATAGTCAAAAAAGAGACCAAAACCCGCGTCGAAACAATGCGCAAACCTAGACATAGTACCTCATAGATATTAGGCACGCGTTACAACTTACGGGACTCGATTCCCATATCCGGAGGCCGAGTTATCAGCCCGTTTGCCTAACTTAAGAAAACTTAGAAAAATAGTCGAAAAAGAGACCAAAACCCGCCTCGGGCGTCGAAACGATGCGTAAACCTAGACATAGTACCTCATAGATATTAGGCACGCGTTATAACTTACGGGACTCGATTCCAATATCCGGAGGCCGAGTTATCAGCCCGTTCGCCTAACTTAAGAAAACTTAGAAAAATAATCGAAAAAGAGACCAAAACCCGCCTCGGGTGTCAAAACGAGGCGCAAACCTAAACATAGTACCTCATAGATATTAGGCACACGTTACAACTTACGGGACTCGATTCTGATATCCGGAGGCCGAGTTATTAGTCCGTTCGCCTAACTTAAGAAAACTTGAAGAACACAAACTAAACTAATTTAAATACGATCTCTTTTCGACTTCGTTAATAATATTTTAATTTTGTAGGGTCTTGTTGATAACACTCGTGGGGGTGGAGGCAGCGGCATAGGCGATGACCGTGGAGAAGATGGTGATGACCGCCGAGCTGATGAGACGATGGAGGGGAGATCGGCGCTAGGACTGGCGATGGGATCGAACGTACGATAGATGGCAGCAATGATGGTACTGACACTCCTGATCTGGGGTTGTAGTTAGTTTATATTTATATTTTGACTTTCATGTATGAACTTATACAGTTTTTGAGTTGTACAAACTAGAGTTTTGTATATAGTTAGGTTTATGGTTTATGTATTTAACTATTTGATTGTTATTGATATTCGTTCATGAAGAATTTTTTTTTTCATTAGTTTATAACAGGTACAATTATATTTATGTAAATGAACAGGGGAATTTTTAATTTCCAAAAAATATATTTTTTTCTTTCTAAAAATGTCATTGGCGACGGGCTTGCCGTCGGCAATGACCTACAGCGACGGTTTTGGCGACGGACATTTTTCCTTTACATAATATTTAATAAACTCATTCCCGACGGCATATAAGTCAATTGCGACGGCAGCGCCGTCGCCAATGACATTAAAAAAATTATTCTTTATACCCATTGGCTACGGGCTTCTCGTCGCGTCTCGCCGTCGCCAACCTTATTGGCGACGGCTGCAGACAGGGGTCAATGGCGACGACCTCTGGGGCGACGGGAGTGGCGACGGGCCACGACCATCGACAATAACCCATCGACGACGACAAAGGGGGCATTAACGACGGCAACGGTCGTCGGCAATGATCTCTTTTTTTGTAGTGACAGAACATGCAATTGAATGTGAAAAAGTTCAATTTTTTCCTTACAAACTGAAATAATATTGGGTAATTGAAATTTGAACATAGGAAGAAAAATTTCAATTTTTTTCCTAGTTTTTATGTACAGCACCTCTAATGATTTATGTAATATTATTATCTAGGCCTATTTAGGCCTCAGTTCCACCTAAAAAAGTAAAATAAAAATTTATAGGCAAGTAACTAGAGTAAATAGCATGAAACATTTACATGATTCTTAGCTGAACGGGAAAGTGCAGAGATTGCTAACTGAGAGCCACAATGAGATTATGAACTAAAGGGATGATTCTTACAATATGAAAATGTGCAGAACGACTTCTCCAAACAATTCCCATATAGAGTTTTGATAGAATTGATAATAAGAAATTTATTAAAAAAAAGAGACCCATTTCAAAGATTCAGTTTCGCTATATTCATACAAACATATACAGAGAAAAAAGTTACCGTAAATGGATTTTGAAGGAACCCTTGTAAGCCATGGATTCCACATGCCAGCAGAGTGGGAATTAAAGAAGTATAATATATTCAAAGCATCACTGCACAAATTTAGACTAACTAATCTACATTAAAATTTGTAAAAACATACCTCTGTAACTATGAGCTTAGTGAATGAGAGAGAGAAAGAGATCGCGGCTCGAGGGGGCGGTGGTGGCACGGGGGCGCGGTGGCCTTCCTTTCTCCGTTCTTTCTCCGTTCTCTCTCTCTCTCCTTTCTCTGAACGCAGTTGTTGCTCTTCTTTACTTCTTTGCCAGATCTGACTTCTGAGTATACAATAGCGATTTAGGGTTTTCTTAAAGGACCAAGCGGGTCGAGCGCCCACGGGCCGGGCCATCATCGGGTCGGGCTAATATTGGGCGGGCCAAAATGGCCCAGGTTTTGGTGGGCTGAAAAAGTGAAGCCCAAAGCCCAGTTTTTGACGGGCGGGCTAGCCCGGTGTTGTCCGATTTATATAACGACAATTTATGCGCAAGTATACGCGGTCAACAAGTAATAAAGAGTAAGTAGAGTATCGATCCCACGAGGAATTGTTACTAGTCTTTTTCAAATACTAATCTTTTATCATCTCAATCTTATTTAAACAAAGGATAATTGTTTTTGTTGTTTTGCATTAATGAAGATAACAAATATTCAAGGAACTTTGGAAAGCTTTAATATAATGAAATCAAATATTAACAACTCTAAGATCACAATTTCCCCCAACACTTCACTTGAATATCCTAACTCTCTCTGTTCAACTAGTTAAATCACAAGGATTGTTACCCGAGAAATCACAAGTATGTCTAAGCCTCTCTCGATGGTCAAATACGTATTCTCCATTACGGTGTATAGATATATCTCTATTATACACACTAGCAAGATTCTCATATCAAGAACAATTAGTAAGGTGTATGTCACAAAACCTCATTAACTACTCCATCAATTACCAACTTTCGCAATAGAAATCATTAAGCATGGATTCTCAAATGGATACATGTGGCATTTAGATATATGTCTATCCTAAATACAATCAAATTATCCATTCATGAGGGTAATAAATAAAACACATGTCACTTAATTTCATAAATTAGCCATAAGAATATCTAATTTTCACATGATATCATAACAAGGTCTCAACCTATACTTCCTCTCTCAATTCCATATAAGTTCCCAAGGTAATTACTAGCTAGGTAATTAATATATAAAGCACAAATTATGATATCCAATCACAAATAATTAACCAACATCAAAGAGAGAGCATTCAATTCAAACTATGTATTGAGTTCCATTGAAATCTTAGAAAACAAGTTCTAGGTCATGATAACTACAAATAACATCATATTCAATTTATACATCATGTTGGATTACAAAATAGAAGGGAAAACTAGAGATAAAACCACTTTTTGTAGATTTTCATATGATGTTTGATGGATTGATGATGAACCCTAGCTTCTCCTCCATGGTTTTGCAATCCTTGATGCTTTAGCTCTTTGGCCTTGCTTGATTTAGCTTGATTTTAGCACTTTGGCCCTCTAATTTGATGTATTGTGTAGCCTCCTCTCCCTAGAGTTGCTGATTTCTACCTTCTATATCTGATATTTCGTGCCTCCTCTGTTAGTATAAACCCCTTGGATGCCTAACCTAGCTTAGCACACCAAAATAGACCAAAATCCCGCACATTTTAGCTTTCTGCTATAGGCGAGCTCGCCCCGGCGAGGATTTTGGCCTACGTTTTCTCGCCCCGGCGATCTCTCGCCGCGGCGAGGAATTTGTGTAGGAAATTCCCGCCCCGGCGAGCTCAGGTAAAATGGCCATAACGTCTTCGTCCGAACTCGGATTTAGGCGCTTAAGTAGGCTATGGAAAGCTAAGAAGTAGCTCTACAACGTCCATAACTAGAGCTCGTCGAGATAATGGCCGGAGCAAGGCTCAAATGGAGCCCGAAGCAACTGCTGTGTAAATGTTCTGCAAAATCCGATGGTAAAATGACCATAACTCTCTCATACGAACTTCAAATTGGATGATTCTGGATGTTCTGGAAAGCTAAGACAAAGATCTACAACTTTCAGGCTTTGAGTTTTGAGAGATTCGGATTGGATCATGGGTGAAATTGAGAAACAAGCAGCGGGAATGCTAGATTCAAGCCAAAAATGCATCGATCCAAGGGGCATTTATTTCCATTTCTACAAAACAAAGTAAAAACACATAAAAGCATACAAAAATATATAAAAGTAATATAAAACTACATTTATACAACAATAAGATGAAAATACATAAAACCAAACGAAATAGCTAAAGACTGACAAATTATCAAGGCTAAAAGTACCCAATTTGTGTGTATAAAACACACTCATCAAATACCCCCAAACTTAAACATTTGCTTGTCCTCAAGCAAAACACACAAACTATAAAAATTAAACATTTCTAAATAAAAACTATCTTGAGCAATGAGTTAATAAGCTAACCTATGGTCCCAAAGCATAAACACATGAAAACTCAAGGAAACTTTCAAAACGTTGCAAGTTTAGATTTACAATTGGCTAGTCATAGCTTGCTTTAGGTCCCTTCCGTGTGTGTGTGAGTACCCAATGGCACTAAACCAATCAAGCTCGGATGAAGCTATGCAACCACATTACCTTATGAAATAATCAAAATAAACCCCAAAACAACATGCTTAACACATCACTAAATACAAAGGTATACAAATCACAATTTCCAAAAATTTGAAATCAAAAGACTCTAGGTAAGTGCATTTTATGCTCCATCTTATCCTAAGTCCACTCTTGTGGGTGAGTGCGTTTTATGCTCCATCTCAACTCAACACAAGATTTGAAATATACAATTTTCATTCTTTAATCACAATTATAAGAGAGTGCGTTTTACGCTCTATCTCTCCTACGCATGTATCCATGAGTGAGTGCGTTTTACGCTCCATCTCAACTCACCACATGACCAACAATTCAAACACAACAAATTTGGACACCTTGCTTCGAGTGATGTTTAAACGAGTTTTAGAGTTTATAGATATTTCCCACAAGCATTCGGTTATAAAAGCCTTCTCTAAGCATACAACTAGCTCAATACTCATGGGTAGGTGCAAAAGAGTGAAAGGACGTATAAGCAAAACAATAACCAACAATAACGATTAAGCATAAAGACTAAGCAACATTTATCCATTTTTCATGAGTTAGAATCAATTCAAACAAGCCATTATCATAGACCATGGATTATGGTCCAAATCAAATTAAAACAATGCTCAAGGGACATATCCTAAAAATAAATGAATTTTCTTTTTTTTTTTGAACAAAAATACATATCTTAAATCACATAAAAACTAAATTAAAAACACACAAATACGAAGTACTACCCCCAAACTTAAACTTGACATTGTCCTCAATGTCTGATATAGGAAAAATTAAAATAGAAGACTTCCCTGAAACCGTGTCAAGCGCCATTGATATCATCTTTCAATACCTCTAAGTTGGGAGCGTACCTGAAAACAAATGACTAAAGAAATTAAAATGCAATTAAACCACTAAAATGCAATCAAACAAAAATAAAAAAAAAATAGTAAACTTGGGTTGCCTCCCAAGAAGCGCTTGGTTTAAAGTCGTTAGCTCGACTCCTCCATTTCATTTCAATCCGGCTCAATCGCAAAATTGACCATTGCATGCCGCCTCGATGTTCTTTCTTTGATTTGCATGGCATGCATGCCTGGTTGGTGACCCCCAAACTTAATTTCAATTAATGGCACAAAGAAGCTTTCCCCGCCCGCTTCATCCGTTGGTAGTGATGTAACATTTGAGGGCTTCGCTTTAGTAGGAGTCATTGTATCAAGATCACCTAGTTTGATCTTTTTAGATAAGTGCCCAATTGCGAACGTTGACAAACTAGGTGCTTCCTCTTCCGTTGTGTCTATGATAAGATTGGGGCATTGGGGCTTGACAAGCACAACGAGCTCTTCTTCTTTCTTCTTTTCCTCGACCCACCATTGTTCCAAGTTTATGTTAGCTCTCATGTCAAAAGGAGCTTTGCCGACGACATGACTTCCAATTGGGCATGGTTTTGTAAAACTGATTGGATTCTTGAATTTTGCTGGCGAAGGCACTTGGGGCACTAATACAATCGGCTCATCTTCGTTAGCACTTACAAATAGATCTTCGGTGGCCTCATTTTCCATAGCCCCACTTGTCTCCGCTTTGTCGACATCTTGTGGTGCATCCAGTTGCAGATTTGGCTCGGGCTCACCATAAGTCTCGGAATCCATGTCATGACACCAATAATTTTGAGGACAGTTGTTCAAAGCTTTGAACATTTGATCAATCTGATTCTGAAGATTTTGAATTGATATTTCCTGACTTTTCAACATCTCCTCCTTCGAAGCCATGATCTTAGACACAAGTTCCTCAAAGTTTGACATCTTCTCTTCTTGAATAGGAGGTGGACATGAGAATTTCGGTGCAAAAGCTAGACTTGGAGCATAACATTGATCATCATAATTGTAGCTCCATGTAGAATTCGGGTGATACCCCCAATCTTGGTGATAATCGGGATAAACATAGTTATTGAGGTAATCACCACCGTAATGTACCGGTCCAAAACTGACGGTGCATTGATGACTCGGATGATTGTCAGCACAATAATCACAAATAATTGTTATACCTTGAGTTCTCTCTGCTACTAAGGCATCCAACTTCCTCGATAGTGTTTCAAATTGTGTTGACAATGCAGAGAGTGCAGTGAGTCCATCAATCCCAGTTTCCCTTGGTTGAGTCATACTCATGTACGGCCATTGATAAGCAAAATCATCCATGGTGTACCTCGTGAAGCATCAAAACAGAAAAATGTTAAAATAAAGTAAAAATAAATTTATCTACAAGTTTAAATTAAGATCAATTTGATTATAACTAATATTGGAAAAACACTAGAAAAATAATTCCCCGGCAACGGCGCCAAAAACTTGTTGTCCTTTTTATATAACGACAATTTACGCGCAAGTATACGCGGTCAACAAGTAATAAAGAGTAAGTAGAGTATCGATCCCACGAGGAATTGTTACTAGTCTTTTTCAAATACTAATCTTTTATCATCTCAATCTTATTTAAACAAAGGATAATTGTTTTTGTTGTTTTGCATTAATGAAGATAACAAATATTCAAGGAACTATGGAAAGCTTTAATATAATGAAATCAAATATTAACAACTCTAAGATCACAATTTCCCCCAACACTTCACTTGAATATCCTAACTCTCTCTTTTCAACTAGTTAAATCACAAGGATTGTTACCCGAGAAATCACAAGTATGTCTAAGCCTCTCTCGATGGTCAAATACGTATTCTCCATTACGGTGTATAGATATATCTCTATTCTACACACTAGCAAGATTCTCATATCAAGAACAATTAGTAAGGTGTATGTCACAAAACCTCATTAACTACTCCATCAATTACCAACTTTCGCAATAGAAATCATTAAGCATGGATTCTCAAATGGATACATGTGGCATTTAGATATATGTCTATCCTAAATACAATCAAATTATCCATTCATGAGGGTAATAAATAAAACACATGTCACTTAATTTCATAAATTAGCCATAAGAATATCTAATTTTCACATGATATCATAACAAGGTCTCAACCTATACTTCCTCTCTCAATTCCATATAAGTTCCCAAGGTAATTACTAGCTAGGTAATTAATATATAAAGCACAAATTATGATATCCAATCACAAATAATTAACCAACATCAAAGAGAGAGCATTCAATTCAAACTATGTATTGAGTTCCATTGAAATCTTAGAAAACAAGTTCTAGGTCATGATAACAACAACTAACATCATATTCAATTTATACATCATGTTGGATTACAAAATAGAAGGGAAAACTAGAGATAAAACCACTTTTTGTAGATTTTCATATGATGTTTGATGGATTGATGATGAACCCAAGCTTCTCCTCCATGGTTTTGCAATCCTTGATGCTTTAGCTCTTTGGCCTTGCTTAATTTAGCTTGATTTTAGCACTTTGGCCCTCTAATTTGATGTATTGTGTAGCCTCCTCTCCCTAGAGTTGCTGATTTCTACCTTCTATATCTGATATTTCGTGCCTCCTCTGTTAGTATAAACCCCCTGGATGCCTAACCTAGCTTAGCACACCAAAATAGACCAAAATCCCGCACATTTTAGCTTTCTGCTACAGGCGAGCTCGCCCCGGCGAGGATTTTGGCCTACGTTTTCTCGCCCCGGCGATCTCTCGCCGCGGCGAGGAATTTGTGTAGGAAATTCCCGCCCCGGCGAGCTCAGGTAAAATGGCCATAACGTCTTCGTCCGAACTCGGATTTAGGCACTTAAGTAGGCTATGGAAAGCTAAGAAGCAGCGCTACAACTTCCATAACTGGAGCTCGTCGAGTTAATGGCAGGAGCAAGGCTCAAATGGAGCCCGAAGAAACTGTTGTGTAAATGTTCTGCAAAATCCGATGGTAAAATGACCATAACTCTCTCATACGAACTTCAAATTGGATGATTCTGGATGCTCTGAAAAGATAAGACAAAGATCTACAACTTTCATTCTTTGAGTTTTGAGAGATTCGGATTGGATCATGGGTGAAATTGAGAAACAAGCAGCGGGAATGCTAGATTCAAGCCAAAAATGCATCGATCCAAGGGGCCTTTATTTCCATTTCTACAAAACAAAGTAAAAACACATAAAAGCATACAAAAATATATAAAAGTAATATAAAACTACATTTATACAACAATAAGATGAAAATACATAAAACCAAACGAAATAGCTAAAGACTGACAAATTATCAAGGCTAAAAGTACCCAATTTGTGTGTATAAAACACACTCATCACCCGGCCAGTGGGTCTGGGCCAATTTTGCCAGGTCTAGACATCACGATACACAACATTGAGATAAAATTCCTTAACAAGCTCTGTGTAGATTCTGGTGTTGAACTCTAGACATTCAGAGAAGCTAGCCTCTTGCACAAGTTTGAGGATGTCTCTGAACTTCTTCTCTTGGGCAATGAACTTGTCAGAGCATAGCTGAATATCGGTGACAACTTGGAAACTTGCCATTTGGTTGGATTGAACTGGAAAAAATTAAAGAAGTGTTTAAGTTTTTTAGGAGTTTTGGAAACTAAGGTTCGAAAGCTCTTGAAATTTTGAAAGCTTGAGAACTCAGATTGCAAAATGGAAGCGTAAAAGTCATATAAGAATTTGAAATAACTTTATATCACTTCCCTCTAATTTTGCTAAGTGGGGCACGTGTTAGGATGAAATTGGTAACACGCCGCTTCAGTTCTGTGTTTTTACAGCTGTATCGCAGTAACTTCCTTCTTTCACTCACTTTTCTTGGACGTGAACCTTGCGCGCCTTTGAAATAACCGTCTTAGCTTTATCCTTCGTAGAGTAACTTTGGAAAGGCTTTTAACTCTACGAATATTCTTCCGCTCGATGAACTACTTTGAAAAGCTTTCATTCTACCAACTTTCCTTAAGTCTATGATGAACTTCCTTCTTTACGAACGTCCTTCATTCCACGATCGTTGAGTAACTCTACGATCTTAGACATTTCGTAGATTCTTTCCCGCACTTGTTAGAAACTTCCAAAGACATAGTACTAAATATGCAAATTAAGTATTCCTAACTCACTTATTAATTTGTTAAAACTAAATTCGTCTAATAGCTTAGTGAACACATCTACTAGCTGATTTTCAATTGAAATGAAATGTAATGATATATTATTATTTCGCACATGATCTCTAATAAAGTGATATCTGATATTTATATGTTTAGTCCTAGAATGCATGACAGGATTATGAGTAATTGAAATAGCACTTGGATTATCACAGAAAATGGGAATAGACTTGAAATCAAACCCATAGTCAGCCAGCTAGTTCTTCATCCATAAGATTTGAGCACAACAGCTACCAGCAGCAATATACTCAGCTTCTGTAGTAGAAGTTGATACTAAGTTCTACTTCTTGTTGAACCATGATATAAGTTTATTGCCTAGAAGTTGACTAGTCCCACTTGTGCTTTTCCTATCAATCTTGCATCCTGCAAAGTCTGCATCTGAATACCCTATTAAATCAAAGGGAGACTCATTGGGATACCACAATCCCAAATATGAAGTACCCTTGAGATATTTGAAAATTCTTTTAATAGTTATAAGATGGGATTCCTTAGGATTAGCCTCAAATCTAGCACAAATACAAGTAGAGAACATAATATCTGGCATACTAGCAGTCAAACATAAGAGAGATCCAATCATACCTCGGTATTGAGTAATATCAATACTCTTACCATTTTCATCTTTGTCAAGTTTGGTTGTAGAGGCCATAGGAGTCTTCATGGGAGTAGCTGATTCCATGTCATACTTCTTGAGTAGATCTTTGATGTACTTGGTGTGACACCCCCAAATCCAGGTACTTCGTTTCCTCAGGATTTGGTGTTCACTATACAAAAACATTGCATCACATCTAACTACCCATTCAATATAAATGAAACTTCTTAAATAAAGTAGAAATCTCCCATTAAAGGGTTACAACATCATTAGTAAATAAATCTCAGGTCATCTAACCTTAATAAAACATCAAATGCGGAAACATAAGCAAGTCTATTACATAAACATTGTTTAAACAAATAAAACAAGTCTTCATCACTTGTTTGCCTTTCCTTTGCCCTTACTAGTGGATGACTCATCAACTCTTTCAACTTTAGCTGCAATGTTATTGTGCAAGGGTGAGCAATGATTGCCCAGTAAGTACAATAACAACAATAATAATAACATGCGAAACAATCAACGGATATTGAATAATCGAAGATTCAGCTTTTGAGTCAAGAATATAAGACAAGATTCAAAAGAACGTCTGAGGGTCTTAAGACCACGAACTATGTCCCAGGTTATCAAGTATTTCTACTTTAAACCTTTAACAGTCGTAAGACTATATGGACTTTACTTCTCATACTTAGGGGGATCAGCCCTTTGTACCATGTATGTGCACAACATCTTAACGTTAACGCGTAAATAAAATCCCCTGTATAAGGGTTATTCATCTCAGTTTGACATCGGAGTCCGCACCAAAGGAAGTTTGGTTTGGATTTACTTCAATAACGTTTCTAGAATTTAGAACGCTCATCAACTATGGACTAGTCGAATCAATAAGGGTTCGCTAGTCAATCAAGGTTCAATAAAAATGTAACTGATATTCGAGAATCAAAGACTAAATCTCACAAAAGATACAATTGAATGAACTAGAATTAAGAACTTGCTCAAGTAAGTAATAGCATTATAAAGCTTTCATGATAAAAGAATGAAGTTCAGGAACTTGCGTAGAAATAATTAATTAAGGATAAGATACTTGCTTTCAACGAAATAAAAAGATTAGGAGTAGTAAACTTGCTTTCGATGAAATAAAAGATTAAGGGTAGAAAACTTGCCTTGTGCGTAGATTATAAATTAAAATTCACGTTCTTTAATCAACCTATACATTCCGTTTATAAAACAGTAACAATAATTAGTTACAGTATTATAAACACTTCAGGACTTATCCTCATTCAATATTCATTTTAATATCTCAATTGTTTTCTAGTTATCAGTCTCACTTCAAAAGTCGTAAGCCTAATTATAGCAATATCATACTTAAGAATTCCTAAAACTCAACGCTAAGTTAGGGTTCATCAATCATTATGATTATAACCAGCGGCATATGCTTAGCATCCAACTCAACATCTTGGTATTCGTTCAACATATTAATCTAAGTTTTAAACATGCATATGGTGACATAACATAACTACAAAGAAAGAAAAATTTTAACACTTCCTGCACTGAGCTCGCCGGGGCGAGAATTCCTTCACAAAATTTCTCGCCGAGGCGAGAAATTCCTTTACAGTTTTCTCGCTGGGGTGAGAAAACTCAGTTCAATGAGCTCGCCGGGGCGAGAAACTCAATTCATTGAGCTGGCCGGGGCGAGAAACACGAAATCCAATTTCTACAGTTCGCGAAGAACGCAGAAACAGGTCAAAAATTTCTAATCTTCTTATTCTTATATCAAATTAAACATACCCAATTACTATAATTCATATATAATCATTACCCAAGCCTTCTAGCATGATTCTAACAACTTAAATCGCATAAACCATAAATCTAAGAATTAAAATTTGAGGTTTTTATCATTTTATCAAAGTTTCTTCAATTTCCATGAAATCACAGATAACAGATTCGTTATAACACCAAATTAATCCGTTTAAATCTTGTTTCCTTCATTTTTACATGCATAAACAAAATAAATTATCAATTTAACAGATTAATATGCAAAACATACATCAATTTCATACATTTAAGCCATGTTCGTAAATAACTACTCTGTAAATTTCAGAACTTCAATTAAAACATGATTTCATGGATTTAATTACTCTAAATCACATATACATCATATAAAATACGTTTATACATGCTTTCAAACATCTAATCATCAATTTATAAAAAATTTAGCCATAGAATTTAGTTTACAGAGAACTCAAAAACATACGTTTATGGAAGAACTTCAAGAATATAAATTAAAAACTTAAATTAGAAGAATTACCTTGAATAATGGTTTAGATTATGCAACAAATGAATGGAATTCTTCTCAATTCTCTAATTCCTCTCAAAATTCTCTCTTTTTCTCTCTGACTAATCTTTTGAAAACTAATACTGATAATACGTATACAAAATAACTGATGAATATGGGTGTCAGTTAATCCCATAGTGGGTTAACTGACTTCAACCCCCATTAAGGCCTCGTTTGGCTTGCTTATTAAAACTCTTCTTTTGGTTTATTTTAATAAATTACTTATAATATAGTTCATGTCACATATTTAAATTAATTAAATAATCTCCTTTAAATCAATTAAATAAAATAGAATAATTCTATATTAAATCACATAGTAACATAAATAAAAATTCTCCTTTATTAGTAATGACAAATTATTAAATCCCTAATTAATATTAAATTAATTAGAAATAACATTATACTGATTTAAATAATGTGTTTAATCAAATAAATTCAATTAAATACATACTTTAAATATAAAAATTCTCCACGTCAATTTTACTAATATAACACATATAATTAAATTAATCTACCACAAATTCATCAATTAATCAATTAATTCAACAATCAAATCATCGAAAAATATTTATTTAATTCAATAAATATTTAAATTAAATTACAAAATTCTCGTTCGTCACACTTGGCTTAGTTTATAAAGATCCCTTCATCAGATTGTTTCACGTGTAGTCCAATGAAGTACTTCAACTCACTCATCATGCTCATTTCAAACTTGTTCTGCATTAACTTGGCAAACCTCTCACATAATTTTTCGTCAATAGAACCAAAGATAATATCATCTACATAGATTTGAACTGATAGAACTTTATCTTTGTGCTTCCTAAGGAAAAGAGTTGTGTCTACTCTACCTCTACTGAATCCATTTTCAACTAGATAATTTATGAGTGTTTCATACCATGCCCTAGGTGCTTGCTTTAAACCATAAAATATTTTATCTAATTTGTAAACATAATTAGAATGGGTAGAATTGACAAAACCTGGAGGTTGTTCAACATAAACCTCTTCTTGAAGCTCACCATTTAGAAAAAGCACTCTTGACATCCATTTGAAAGACTTTAAACTTCATGTGGGCTACATAAGCTAGAAACATTCTGATAGCCTCCAATCTAGAAATGGGTGCAAATGTCTCGTCATAGTCGATTCCTTCTTCCTGAGAATAGCCTTTAGCCACCAGTCTTGCCTTGTTCCTTGTGATCATACCAACTTCATCCATCTTGTTCCTGAAGACCCATTTGGTGCTGACGACTGGATGATCTCTTGGTCTTGGAACCAGCCTCCAAACCTTGCTTCTTTTAAATGGTTTAGCTCTTCTTGCATGGCTTCAATCCAGCTTGAATCTTCCAAAGCTTCTTTTATCTTCTTAGGCTCATTCTGGGAAAGAAAGTTGAGGTAGAAGCATTCGTTTTAAGTGTTTGATCTTGTCCTGACACTTGCATTTGGATCCCCAATTATCATGTTCTGAGTGTGATCGTTTGCCCATTTACTTTCGGATGGAACATCTGTCCTCGTGCCTTGTTATCTAAGATCTTCAAGATTGAGTTCTGATTCTGCTTCTTCATTGATTCGTAGAGTTCCCATATTTGGAACTAAGGACTCTACGACCTCCTGGTCTAACACTACGATCGTCGGGTTTGGCTCTATGGCTTTAGCTTTACCGATTGTAGGGTTCTCCTGATCTACAATCTGAGGATTCAGCTCTACGACTTCCTCAAGTTGAGCTTTTTTGCCTGGTTCACATTGATCAGCCTCATCAAATGTGACATGGATAGAAACTTCTACTATCAAGGAGTTTTTGTTAAACACTCTATAGGCTTTAGTTTCCATAGAGAACCCAAGAAATATTCTTTCATCTGACTTAGGATGAAACTTCATCAAGTATCTTTTGTCATTGTTGAGGATGTAACATGCACAACCAAAAGCACGAAAGTAGCTTAAATTTGGCTTTCTTCCTTTCCACAACTCATAGGGCGTCTTCTTGATCGTAAAGTGAATCAATGACCTATTATGAGTATAGCAGACAGTGTTGATAGCTTCTGCCCAAAAATATTCAAGAGGATGGGCTACTACTAGAAGTGTCCTTCCTGCTTCGATCAACGTTCTGTTCTTCCTCTCAGCCACTCCATTTTACTGAGGAGTTTTTGGTGCTGAGAAGTTATGTTAAATACCATTGTCTTCACATAACTGATTAACTTCAGAATAGTCGAACTCTCTGCCATGATCACTCCTTATTGCTTTTATCTTCTCGTTATTCTCATTCATCACCAACTTGAAGAATCTGATTAATTGATTATTGGTCTCGTCTTTAGAGCTTATGAAGAATACCTATGTAAACCTAATATAGTTATCCACTACAACCTGTGAGTATCTTTTGCCTCCAAGACTAGCAGTTGGGATATGCCCAAAAAGATCCATATGAAGGAGTTGTAGGGGCCTTTCATTTGAGTTAATTATTTTGCTCTTAAATGAGTTCTTGGTCTGCTTCCCTAGCTAACAGGCTTTACATGGTCTCTCTTTGATAAAACTAAACTTGGGTAGACCTCTGACTAGATCCTTTGACACGAGCTTTGACATGATTTTTAAATTAAGATGGGACAACCTCCTATGCATAACCAGCTTACAACTTCTGAGGCTTTGGCGAAGAAGCAAGCTGATGCTGAAGAACTTAGCTCAGCAAGATTGACCACATACACATTTTTTTCTCTTGATCTAGTCAACTTTAATGAGTTGGTTTATAGGTCTCGAACTTGACACTGGTTGTTGAAGAAGATGACTTGATGACCTTTATCGCAAAGCTGACTTATGCTTAGCAGATTATGCTTTAGTCCATCAATATAGGCTACCTTACTGAACGAGACAACTCTATTATTTATCGAACCATAGCCTCTAGTCTTCCCAGAGTTGTTGTCTCTAAAGACAACTGATGGACCATCCTTTGCTTTGAATTCTGACATGAGAGCCTTATTGCCAGTCATGTGCCTTGAGCACCCACTGTCGAGATACCATATAGACTCTGTGGATCTCGATGCCTGCAAGAACGTTTATTATTTATTTTTGATACCCATACTTGCTAGGGTCCTGTAATGTTAATTCCTTTGGGGACCCAAATCTGCCTGACTTTGGGTCTACGATATGCAACATGCATATAATCAAAATAACAATATGCAGCTTTATGGCCATAATCATGACAGTTAGAACATTTAATATGCTATATGAGTGAGTGTGTGTGGATATCTTCTCACTTGAAACTTGTGTGAAGGATATGCCTTTCTTTTTGGCTGAACCTCCTTATGTTTCCACACTATTCTACGATTTTGAAATTTCTTAGAGTAAGAACCGGTTCTAAGATTGGTGCCTAGTTGGTTCGTAGAGTTGAACTTGCCAGACTCTACGACTCTTCGAGGCACGATCGTTGACTTGAGTTTACTCTGCGGTTTAACAAAACCCAGACCAGTATGTGACCTATTATTCTTTGGAACAACAATCTGGTCAGCAAAAATTGGACAACTTAGAATACTAGGCTCGACAACCTCTTTAGATTTCACAAATACAATACCTCTATGAGAAGAGGAGACATCTTTGTTTCTAGTCTTCATTAATTTTTCGACACATGGAGCAGAAGAGAGATCTCCAAACCCCAAACCAGATCTATCAGAGACAGCTCTCTGACTTGTGATTAGTGAGTCCATGGATGAGGAAGATCGATTCCACATTGAGATTGTCTTTTCTAACTCCTCTATTCTAGAGGTAAGAGCAGACTCTCTCAGTGCATTAATTTCAATTATCTTTCTCAAGTTCTCATTCTCAGCCTCAAGCTTAGATAGAGAGGTCGTGTTTTGTAGAGTGGTTTCTAACTCTATGTTCACTTTCTCTTTCTCCTCTTGAAGAAGAGAATGGTCCTTTGATAGAACCCTGAACAACTTCATATATCGATGCAGATCAGATGTTATATCATGCAAAGCTATTCTAAGATCATCAATGTTAACATCAGGAGAGTTAAATTCAAATATCTCATTGATGTCGATCTCTCGACGATCAGTGGTCATGCTGGAATTTTCTTCAACTGCCATTAAACAAAGATTGGTTAGTTGAGGCTCTTCATCATCACTAGAGACTGAACTGAAATCATTGTCAGAATCACTCTATGATCCGTTAGCTACGAAGCCTCTTTCTTTCTTGTGCTACTTCTTGTAGCCTTTATAATCTTTCTTTACATAGGCCTTCTTCTTGTCCTTCTTGAGGTCTTCACGCGAAAGTTTGGTGCTGTAAGACCCCGACTTTTATGAAATTATTAACATAATATATTCAAACACATCATTTTATATTTAAATTTTTATTATCAATAAAAGAGGAGAAAAGAGATTTTGGAATGTAATATCCCAGAAATTTTCAAATAATGAAATGAGAATTTTAAATGTTAAGTGAGTAAATAAAAGATGATGAATTAAATTTTTGGAGAGGTAGGCTATGAGAGGGGCGACTAATACTGATAAATGAGGAGCACATGCTGAGACTTACTTTTCATATACTTCCAAGTCACTCCTCACAATTCTCACCAACCTTTATTGTGATTGGTCAATTAATTCAAATGGGACATGGAATGTTGGTTTGATAATTAACCTTATACAAGATATATCACACTCCACCTCCTCATTTCCTACTTTTTCCGTTAGAAAAGTTTGTAGAAAAATAAAGAAAAAGAAGGAAGAAGAAACTTAGGAAGGTATACATTTAAACTTTAATTTATACTTTGATTTTCATATATGGTTATTAGATTTTGTGAAATTTATGGAAAGAGGATATGTTGTGCTTGTTTGTGATGGATTAAACTTGTATGAACAAGAATCAAACAAGAGAAATCAAAAAATCAAACCAAAGGAACGAAGAAAAGAAAATCTGAAAATTTCAGAAAAGTTAGTTTGTTAACCTGTTTTTATAACATCTGTATCTCCTCGTGTATAATGAGTTAGAAGATGTTCTTTATATCAAAAGAAAGCTATAAAAGTAACCTAAACACAGAAATAAGAATCACCCAAAAATTCCTTGTGGATTGTTCATGGTGACTGTTTGAATGAGACTGGTCTGAAGGACTTATAGTCTGTCAGAATCTGGAAAATTAGTTTTCTTAAGGTCTATTGCGTGGTTTATATTTTTTAATCCGACTGTTGGATCGTGATAATTTTTGGATATGTTATACATATATAAGCTGAAAATATGTTCACCAATTTTCAACCGTTAAAGATTTACGTGTGATTTGTTATGAATTATAAGAAGTGGCTGGTTTGGGATTTTTCAAACAGATTTTTAGTAATGAGTTTTAATATTTTAAAATGTATAACTTAATGATTTTATATCCAATTTGGATGATTCTTGAGGCTAAATTGGAGTATTTGAAATTTAATTTCTGTTAAAATTAATTAATTTGACTAATAAGTTTTAGATAATGGTGATATGTAAAAATTATAAAAGTATGTCAAGGAATATTCGTTGTGTCGACGAATATTCGTTTTGTCAGTGAATATTCATTGTGTCTGCGAATATTCATTTTAGTAAAAGTATGACAGCACCGAAATAATAAATCATTAATGGAAACTTTTTTACCATTTATTAACTTGTGGGAATAACCTGACTACGCGGACTACCGCATACTTGGTGAATACCCTTCGTATTCATTCTTTAGTAGTATTTTATGGAAATAATCTATCTATGCGGACTACCGCTTGACGAGTGAAGATCCATTTGCAGTTTTGTTCATATATATTTTTATGTGTACAATAATTAGTATATACATTAGTGATTGCATACTTTCTGACTAAAGAGATATGTTAATAATATAAATGTTTATATATTTATATTGTTGTATTTTATCATTGCTTGAGGTGGCGGCTTAGTAGTGAAAAGCTGGACATAAGTCCCCATTAACGTGGGTTCGAGTCCTGGTAAACTCCTCTATGCTCAAATGGTCTCACGCCCTAGATTTATTCGGGGGTAAGCTGAGTTGTGACGATAAAGACACCATTAATACCTCCAAAAATTTATTTTTGTTCTCATCCAATTATAACATGCACAATATTTTATCAATACTTGTCATGACACAGTAACTCATATTATTTGATATCATATAATTAGACCAGTTGACAGTATTGTGAGTCTATAATAATAATTGTGAATTATTGTTGAAAGATTGAAAATGTGTAAATAATTGATGAATAAAATGTGTTGATTAAAGATAAGTATGATAAGTAAATGTTCGTTCAATTATTTTCTTTATACAAAAGTAAGTTTGGTAGGACTTGCTGACACTCTACTTTCCCTAAAGTAGTCTGGACCACATTTTGTTAAAACCATCTACAAGTTAGTTAAATTTCCTCTGTGGGACCATAAATTCAACTACCAGCATTTTTATATAGCCCATTTGGTTAATTTGTCAAAGTGTGTGTGCTAGTTGTCTCTTAAATTTTTAGTATAAATAGATTGCTCAGTTATTAATGAAAAACACACCATCACTACACCAAAAATATAAAATTCTTTTACTATAATATTGTGAGTATAATATTGTGAATATTTTTTTTGAGTGTAAGGTTATTCCAAGTGTTGATAAAGAGTACATGCATTGTTCAAGTTGATCAATTTTATAAAAAGTTGCATCTAGTCACGTGATAAGGGAAGGGATGTCATTTTCTTTCACACTCGTAAGGGATATCACTTTTTTCCATACTCCTAACTCTAAACTTACTATAATAAGTATTGCTTTTATAATTCCTGAAATGATTGGAAATTTTCTTGAGGTTTGCACTTCATCTAATATCATTTCACTTGAACTTTTTATTTATCTGAACCTTCTTATTGAATTTTAATCGTTGTCCTTGAAATATGAATCTTGAACATCATTCATGAATTTGACTCTACAATTTGGTTATCTTGTTGACAGTTTGGACATTATTAGACTCTAGGCAAAATTAAATTGTAAATCTCTAATGTTTATTCTTTATTTTATTATTATGATTATTCTATCCATTCATTATATCATTGTTATAATTATTGTGGTGAATTTTCTCTTTGGCCTAAGTGCAAAGAGAGGTGTTGACTGTATGATTATAACCAAAGGTTGTAAACTGGTATGATCATAACCATTAGTGTTATAGTTTAATATCTTTGGGTCGTAGTACAAAGATAGACTATTGATTGGCATAACCATTGGTGTCACAGTTGAATATCTTTGGCCCGTAGTGCAAAGATGGACTGTTGATTGGCATGACCATTGGTGTTACAATTGAATATCTTTGGCCCGTAGTGCAAAGATAAACTGTTTATTTGTATGATTATGAACAGGAACTGTGTATTGATAAACTCATGATCTTTGGTGTTACAGGAAAAGGCAGGTGGTGAAAGTTCGTTCTGGCTTGAGGAAATATTGATTGGTGTTACAGGGATAAAATATTGATAGTGAATTTTTTAAATGGGAGAAGATAGTAGATATTATGCTCTATTTTACTCTTCTAATGGATTGCTTGTTTCGCTGCAATTGTTGATCTAAAACTTGTTATCTATGATATTCTATCAGATTTATCATTGTGGAAGACTAACGATAAATTGTCTTCATTATGATATTTTTTACTGAGTTATTTGTGCTCACCCTTTTGTTTCACAATTTCTTTCAGGTAATAAGAATGTACGTAGTTGGGTCTAGCGAGAAAAACAGGGAAATGGAATGATGGTCCGAGTTGGTAGCTGTAGAAATCCTCAGTCTGTTGTAAAATAGTGCGACAATGATTATATTGAGAACTTATTTTTGGTCTAGTTACGAACGCACTATATACAGTATAATATTTGTATTGAAACTCACAATATGTGTATTGTCATATTTTGCACGACAGTTTAATAGTTGTAAATAGAAAAATTCGTATTTGGATTTTGTAGTATGTATTTTGGCGACTCAGAATTGGGTTATGTGGACCTGATTTTGGCGGCGTCACATTTGGTATCAGTGTTTAGGGATATGATCTCTAGTGGAGATCTAAGATTAGAACTAGGAGGGAAGAGACGAGTAAAATCCTATACTAGTGTGTGTCCTAGCTAAGTTGAATTTTGTTATTTAGTTTGGATGATATTAACTTTTGTTTTGTAGCTATATTTTAAAATAGTATCTGAAAATCAGGAGATGAGCAATGGATGAACCATGATACAGAGGAAATGACCTAGGAGTTAGAATTTGAAATGAAAAATAAGTATCTTTACATCTTCGAAATGTCAGGTATGTACGTAAATTTTGAGGACGAAATTTCATGAGGGGAGATTGTAAGACCCCGACTTTTACGAAATTATTAACATAATATATTCAAACACATCATTTTATATTTAAATTTTTATTATCAATAAAAGAGGAGAAAAGAGATTTTGGAATGTAATATCCCAGAAATTTTCAAATAATGAAATGAGAATTTTAAATATTAAGTGAGTAAATAAAAGATGATGAATTAAATTTTTGGAGAGGTAGGCTATGTGGGGGGTGGCTAATGCTGATAAATGAGGAGTGCATGTTGAGACTTATTTTCTATACACTTCTAAGCCACTCCTCACAATCCTCACCAACCTTTATTGTGATTGATCAATTAATTCAAATGGGACATAGGATGTTAGTTTGATAATTAACCTTATACAATACATATCAACACTTCACCTCCTCATTTCCTACTCCTTCCGTCAGAAAATTTTGCAGAAAGGTGAAGAAAAAGAAGGAAGAAGAAACTTAAGAAGGTATACATTTAAACTTTAATTTACTTTGATTTTCATATATGGTTATTAGATTTTGTGAAATTTATCAAAAGAGGATATGTTATGCTTGTTTGTGATGGATTAAACTTGTATGAACAAGAATCAAACAAGAGAAATTAAGAAATCAAACCAAAGGAACGAAGAAAAGAAAATCTGAAAATTTCAGAAAAGTTAGTTTGTTACCCTGTTTTTATAACATCTATATCTCCTTGTGTATAATGAGTTAGAAGATGATCTTTATATCAAAACAAATCTATGAAAGTAAGCTAAACACAGAAATAAGAATCACCCAAAAATTCTTTGTGAATTCTTCATGGTGACTGTTTGAATGAGACTGGTCCGAAGGACTTATAGTCTGTCAGAATCTGAAAAATCAGTTTTCTTAAGGTCTATTGCGTGGGTTATATTTTTTAATCCGACCGTTGGATCGTGATAATTTTTGGATATGTTATCTATATATAAGCTGGAAATATGCTCACTGATTTTCAACCGTAAAGATTTAGGTGTGATTTGTTATGAATTATAAGAAGTGGCTGGTTTGGGATTTTTCAAATAGATTTTCATCAATGAGTTTTAATATTTTAAAATGTATAACTTAATGATTTTATATCCAATTTGGATGATTCTTGAGGCTAAAGTGGAGTATTTGAAGTCTAGTTTCTGTTAAAATTAATTAATTTGACTAATAAGTTTTAGATAAGGTGATATGTGGAAATTATAAAAATATGTCGGGAAATATTTGTTATGTCGGCTAATATTCGTTTTGTTGGGGAATATTCGTTATGTCGACGAATATTCGTTTTAGTAAAAGTACGACGCCACCGAAATAATAAATCATTGATGAAAACATTTTTACCATTTATTAACTTGTGGGAATAACCTGAATACGCAGACTACCGCATGCTTGGTGAATACCCTTCGTATTCATTCCTCATTAGTATTTTGTGGAAATGATCTGTTTACGCGGACTACCGCCTGACGGGTGAAAATTAATTTGTATTTTTGTACATATATGTTTTTATGTGTACAATAATTGATATATACATTAGTGATTGCATACTTTTTGACTGAAGAAGTATGTTAATAATATAAATGTGTATATATTTATATTGTTGTATTTTGTCATCGCTTGAGGTGGTGGCTTAGTGGTGGGAAGCCGGACATAAGTCCTCATTAACATGGGTTTGAGTCCTGGTAAACTCCTCTATGCTCAAGTGGTCTCACGTCTTGGATTTATTCGGGGGTAAGCTGAGTTGTGCTGATGAAGATACCACTAAGGCCTCCAAAAAGTTATTTTTGTTCTCATGCAATTATAAATGCACAATATGTTATCAATAATTGTCACGGCACAATAACTCATATTATTTGATATGATATAATTAGATCAGTTGGCAGTATTGTGAGTCTATAATAATAATTGTGAATAATTGTTAAAAGATTGAAAATGTGTAAATAATTAAAGAATAAAATGTGTTGATTAAAGATAAGTATGATAAGTAAATGTTCGTTCAATTATTTTTTTTTGCAAAAGTAAGTTTGGCAGGACTTGCCGACACTCTACTTTTCCCAAAATAGTCTGGACCACATTTTGTTAAAACCGTGTACAAGTTAGTTTAATTTCCTCTGTGGGACCATAAATTCCACTACCAGCATTTTTTATAGCTCATTTGGTTAATTTGTCAAAGCGCATGTGCTAGTTGTCTCTTAAATTTTTAGTATAAATAGATTGGTCAGTGATTAATGAAAAACACACCATCACTACACCAAAAAAATAAAATTCCTCTACTACAATATTGTGAGTATTTCTTTTGAGTGTAAGGTTAATCCAAGTGTTGATAAAGAGTACATGCATTGTTCAGGTTGATCAATTTCATAGAAAGTTGCATCTAGTCACGTGATAAGGTAAGGGATGTCATTTTCTTTCACACTCGTAAGGGATATCACTTTCTTTCATACTCCTAACTCTAAACTTACTATGGTAAGTATTGCTTCTATAATTCCTGAAATGATTGGAAATTTCCTTGATGTTTGCACTTCATCTAGTATCATTTCACTTGAACTTTTTATTTACCTGAACCTTCTTATTGAATTTTAATCGTTATCCTTGAAATATGAATCTTGAACATCATTCATGAATTTGACTCCACAATTTGGTTATCGTGTTGACAGTTTAGATATTATTGGACTCTAGGTAAAATTAAATTGCAAATCTCTAATGTTTATTCTTTATTTTATTATTATGATTATTTTGTCCATTCATTATATCATTGTTATAATCATTGTAGTGAATTTTCTCTTTGGCTTGAGTGCAAAGAGGGGTGTTGACTGGTATGATTATAACCAAAGGTTGTAGACTGGTATGCTCATAACCATTAGTATTATAGTTGAATATCTTTGGCTCGTAGTACAAAGATGGACTATTGATTGGTATGACCATTGGTGTTACAGTTGAATATCTTTGGCCCATAGTACAAAGATGGACTGTTGATTGGCATGACCATTGGTGTTACAATTGAATATCTTTGGCCTATAGTGCAAAGATAAACTGTTGATTTTCATGATTATGAACAGGAACTGTGTATTGATAAACTCGCAATCTTTGGTGTTACAGGATAAGGCATGTGGTGAAAGTTCATTCTGGCTTAAGGAAATATTGATTGGTATTACAGGGATAAAATATTGATAGTGAATTTTTCAAATGGGAGAAGATAGTAGATATTATGCTCTATTTGAGTCTTCTAATGGATTGCTTGTTCCGTTGTAGTTGTTGATCTAAAACTTGTTAGCTATGATATTCTATCAGATTTATCACTGTGGAAGACTAACGATAAATTATCTTCATTATGATATTCTTTACTGGGTTATTTGTGCTCACCCTTTTGTTTCACAATTCCTTTCAGGTAATAAGAATGTACGTAGCTGGGTCTAGCGAGGAAAACAGGGGAATGGAATGATGGTCCGAGTTGGTAGCTGTAGAAATCCTTAGTCTATTGTAAAATAGTGCGACAATGATTGTATTGAGAACTTATTTTGGGTCTGATTATGAACGCACTATATACATTACAATATTTGAATTGAAACTCACAGTATGTGTGTTGTCATATTTTGCACGACCGTTTAATAGTTATAAATAGAAAATTTCGTATTTAGATTTTGTAGTATGTATTTTGGCGACTCAAAATTGTGTTGTGTGGACCCGATTTTGGGGGCGTCACAGGTGCATTTCTACGATATATTGGCCATGTTTCTTGCTGTTGTAGCACAGATCCTTATCTTGATCTCTACTGTTGCTGCCTTTATTGAAGTTCTTCTTGGGCCTCCAGCCGCTACTTTTTCTCATGAACTTTCTTAGCCTCCGAGCAAGTAAGGCTATATCTTCATCTTCATCAGCTTCTTCTTGATCATCATTTGCTTCAACTTCAGCTAAAACTTTTGAGGCCGATTCAGAAGCTTTGAGAGCGACACCTTTATCTTTTCTCTTGTTCTCAGAAAGAGTCTCTGCTCTTTGATTCAGCTCAAGCTCGTAGGTAAGGAGATTATCGTAGAGCTTCTGCACAGTCATCTCGTGCAGATTCTTGGACTCTCAGATAGCAGTGGTCTTGACATCCCACTTGCTTGGTAGAGCTCTCATAAACTTGATATTCTGGTCTTTGTTGGGGTAGACCTCGCCATAGGATCTTAGCGAGTTAAGGAGCAAATTGAACCGCTCATAGGTGCGGTGATATTCTCTTCAGGGACATGAGAGAATATCTCATATTGCTGAGTCAGAAGAGATTGCTTATTCTCTCTGACTTCTTTAGTGCCCTCATGCATCACCAGCAGAACTTCCCAGACCTCCTTGGTAGTAGTGCAGTTGGCAACATTTTCGAAAAGCTCATCTTCTAGAGCTATGAACAGAATGTTCTTCGCCTTCTTATCGAGCTGGGCCAGCTTTTTCTCATTTTCGGTCCATTCTACGCGTTGTTTGACAGCTACTTTGTTGGGATCATCAGTTGTTGGAGCCAGCTTGGTAGAAATATATGGACCATTTAAGACGGCATGAAATAAATCATCATTAATTGCATCCATATATGTCTGCATACGTACTTTCCAATTAGCAAACTTTTCTCTGTTCAAAAGGGGATGGCTTATTTCTACCACTAAGCTCAGAATTGGTTTTCTTTAGTGTCATAGATTAACTCAAAGTGTAAGCTTTATGTTCGCGAGAACCTGCTTTGATACCACTTGTAGTTTTCCAGAGGCACTTAAAGATCTAGCAGATGGGGGTTGAATAGATTCTTATTAAAATTTGACTTATTAAGGATATTACTAAATAATTAGTTGATAAGATTAATTATGCACATCGGAATATACTTTTAGAAAATCCCCTTAAAGATTAATGAAAAAGATCTCAATTTCAAATTTAGTTATGGTTTTAAGTCACAAATAATATAATGTTTATAACAGAATTTAAGAACATAAAAGTAAATGACACAGAGATTTTAAGTGGTTTGGAGACTGAATAACTCCTCGTCCACTCTTCTACTTCACAGAGTAGGAAATCTACTAAGGATATAGATCACAAAAATCTTTACAACTGAACCACTAAAGTTCCTTCGAGTCACTTAGTCCCGGAAGCGGTCACTCAGACCAGGACATTTAGTCCTTTGAATCACTAAGATTTCTTCGAATCATTAGTCGCGGAATACAGGTCAGTAAGACCAAAGATCACAGTTGGAATGATTGTCGAGAGGTGCTGCTAAGTTGGCAATATACTACTTTTCTCAGGTACTTAGCAGCTTGAACTAGATTTTCAAAATCGTAGAGTGTGTTCTTTTTACTTTTGCAGAGTTTAGGCTTTTTGTTCGATGTTCGTTCTTTTTTGAATTTGAATCCTTGTTGCCTTTTATAGTCTGCTGAAATATCTTCCCATTGCTAAGTTCCCATTGGCACATTTAATGCTTCAGATATTCTGGGATCCTTGATGTTGACATTTTAAGTCTATGTGTCAGCTACTTTTTAGCTTGCATGTCACATCAGCCTGCATTCTAATCTAACACCGCTGAGATGTCGCTTTCAGCAAACTAGCTGGTAGACACATCTTCTGATCTTCGATTTCTACCAAGGATGTTTGGAAAATGTCTCGGGATCTTCAATCAGCAACGATCCCATGTCAGTCTCTTGTCAGACCTGACTTCACTCTACGAGGATAGAGGATCGTAGAATTTTCTCTACGTCCTGATCTTTATGAAGAATGCTTTACGAAGGGAGTAATACTCTACAATTAGCTCTACGAAAATTTATTTTACGATCCATGAGTTGTCTTTACGACCTTGTCTTTCCTGAACGATCCTTGAGACACTTTACGAAATGACTTTTACTTAGCGTTTGCTTGGAGTACTCAACGAGCTTTGCTTGATTTTGCGATTCTCTGTTCACTTTACGAACTGATCTTTACTTTGCAAATTGAGGTGAATTTTACGATGAATGCAAATGTTATGCGATCCATCTGATGCACTATTAACTCTGCGATCTATCATCTTTACATTGCGAACTGGCAGAATAACTCAACAAATAATTTGAACCTATCGACTATACATCAGATTAACTCAAATAGATCAACCAAACATGTTTGATCTTTATATTCTAAGTTCTTGTACATCAAATCATTATTAAGGACTTTATAAAACTTACTGATTACAAATATATATTAATTGCACATTCAACATCAAATTATTAAATTAATCATGTAAACTCTAACAAAATATACTATTAAAGTCAACTTATTTAATTTCAAAATTTTTCATATATTTGTTTAACTATTAATCCTAAAATTGGTCAATTTGACCAAAAGTCAATTATGAAAAGTAAAGTCGGACGCAGGAAGTATTAAAAAAGAAAGGCAAACGTAAATACACACACAAAAAATACAAACAAGTACAATTAGGGAAAAAAAGAGCCCTACTTTTAAAAAAATATACTCCATACATAATACATATATATATATATATATATTACGATAAAATTATTTAGGACAAATATTCTCAATTTCATATCAATTATTCATAACATATTTAATTTTATATGTAAATCAGTGAATAATTTCAATTTAAGACAATATGTTGAACAAATTAGAAGAGGAGAAAATCCTAAAATTTAGTGGTAATTGAAATTTAAAGAAACATATTATAGAATTTGAGAAAAATTGAATATTACAAGAAAAAAAATATCAACATAGTTAAAATTTACAATTTTAATTGAAATTGAAGATAGGATATATCTAATTTTTTGAATTAGATTGCAATTGAATTTTGTACAAATTGTAAGTATTGTAACTTTACGCTCATATATATATATATATACACACACACACGCACACACACACACATATGTTGCAAATACTTGTATATTTTTTCTAGGGTGGTCACACATTAATTAGTACCCATACTAGTTGAGGGTTTTTAGAATTTAGCACCCTACTACTAGATCCGCCACTGCTAATATTAGACTACAAAGTAACGTGATGTTTCTATTATGCTATTATTTATACTCGAGTGTTGCGTTTGGATTGAAAGAGTGGAAGGAAATAAGGAACTGAATGATTTTTTAGCATCTCAAGTGCATGTTCGGTTATTGTTGGCAGTGACTAGTGTGATAGAATGACATAATTGTCACATTCATCAAGTCCATTGGAATAGATTATGTTTCACCACCTACACATGGAATGAAAATCAAGGGAAGGGAAGGGAAGGGAATGAACTGAATTTTTATTTCATCAGAATATTTTATCCATCAAAATGAGACAACCAAATACATATTTTTTTTCATTCCTGTTAGGACATAAATAATTGGGCCCGATGGATCCGATGGGTTTCTGTCCACGTGGAGGCATTGGCCCCACGTGGGATTTTATTTTGAGCAGTATAAGGACTTTAAGGAATCTAAGATTCCTAACTATATTTGAATTCTTGTTTCTAAGGAAAGAGTCAGGATTATATCCGACTTCCTTTCTTTAAGGAGATTATGTTCTATCCAATCATAGGTAATTACCATGATTAGGAATCCTACTACAGTTGGGGGACAGGGCGAAGAAGGCGGTGTGATCATCTATAAATACAAAGCTAAACCCTAAATTCACAGATAATGACCTTTTGTTCACTAAAGTGCTAAACCTCCATTGTTAATACCTTGAACAACCTGTACTTATTCTCACACTGGAGCTATCCCCCGGCGGCGAAAGCCGTCAGCTCTCTGAGTGTGGATTTGTTTCTGTGCAAGATTTGGCGCATATTTTGGTGATTGGACGCGCGGAGAAATCTTGACTTTAACATTGGCACTAGAAGGAGGGCAGTGCAGCATAACGTACAATCACTCAATAGTTTTCGATCGAAAATCATGGTGTCAAATAATGCAAAGACGGTATCTGCACGGAATACGTCAATAGCCAATACACTCTAACCCCGAGGGTCGGTTAAAGATAGGTTGGGGCCATCGAAGAGCATCTTCAGATAGGCTGGGCCCTCAGAGTCGTTCGGTGGGCCAATTTGACCCCCAGACGGCAGTTGTCAAAAGAGAATTGTTCTCCACTACACGGAGGACGAGGGGGCATGACGATGGTGCCGATGACCAGAACTCTAGGCCGGATCAAGGTCGAGACAAGAAGGAGTTAATCCTGGCCAGAAAGGTACAGCAGAACAAAGACACTATGGAGGTCCTACGCCTTCAGCAAATAGAGTTAGATAAGCAGTTGGTGTTGCTGCTACACGGAGAAGAAGTTTCCTCCAATTACCATCGACGTCAAGGGAATTCGTCGGGAGACCAATCCAGGACACATCATCCGGATGATTCTCAACAGAAAAATAGCAGGCTGAAGAGCCGCACCCCAGTCCGCGGCAGGCACCGAAGCCACTCGCAGGACAAGAGCAGGCCAAAGAGCCGCACACCAGTCCGCGACAGGCACCGAAGCCGCTCCTAAGATAATAGCAGGCCGAAAAGCCGCATCCCAGTCCACGGCAGGCACCGAAGCCGTTCACAGGATCGGAGCAAGCCAAAGAGCCGCTCCCCGATCCGCAACAAGTACCAAAGCCCCTCGCAGGACTTGAGCAGGCCAAGAAGTCGCTCTCCGATCCGCAGGAGGCATAATAGCCACTCGCGGGATGATAGCAAGCCGAAGAGCCGCACACCAGACCGGGGCAGGTGCCAGAGCCGCTCCAGGGATAATTTGAGAGTCAGGCCCGAGCCGATTCTTCGGGAGAATGGGACCGATGCCCTAGCAAGAAGGCTGAAAGAGGTGGAGCAGAGGTTGGCGGTAGCCGATCAGTCAATAGAGTTGCCCAACAATGCCAGATCGCCTTTTACCTAGGAGACCAAGCGGGTGAAGGTTGATAAGTCCAAAATGATGCCACCATTAGAGACGTATGATGGCACTAGAGATCCATATGACCACACACATGCATACAATCAGATTATGGATTATTACGACCATCCGAACGCTGCCAAATGTCACATGTTCATCACTACGCTGAAGCATGGGGCTCGGGAATGGATGGCGTCTCTCAGTCCGAACTCTATTAGTTCATGGGAACAGCTATGTGACAAGTTCTATGCTCGGTTCGAAAGCAATAAGCGAAGAGGAAAGCTGACAACGTCTTTGATCCAAGTCAAACAGCGTTCCGAAGAGAGCTTCAGCCAATATGTGAATCGGTTTAGGGAAGCGGTCGGCACAGTAACCGACTTGAATGTGCAGCAGGTTGTGGGGTTCTTTACCACTGGATTGGACATTGCGAAGTCCAAGAAACTAGTCAAAGACCTCATTCTCAATGCACCCGGAGATTTGTCAGAGGCTTATAGTAGGGCCGACGGGTTTATCACCCTCGAGGAGGCTATTGGGAGCCTGAAGCCGCAAGCATACTCGGAAGATAGACTAAGGAACCGAGACCGGAACAATACACCTAGGTCGGATAATCAGCCCATGCGAGGTTTTAATGGAAGAGGTTCGGAAGGTGCTAGACCACCTTTTCCAAACAAAAATGTTAATAAAGTCTACACTCCCCTAAACACCGATCGGGCAAAGATACTAGAGGAAATTCAGAATAAGCCTGGTTTCGAACCTTGCCAGACAAGCACAAAATCCTATAGAGGAAATCACAACTGTTATTGTAACTATCACCAGAATTTGGGACATTATACAGAGGACTATTATAGTTTGAAAAACCTGATTGAGAAGAAGGTGCAGAGTGGGGAGTTGGTTATGGCGAGGGGCTTTGGAAAGAACAACAACTAATAACAATACTCAGCAGAATCTGAAGTATCAATCCGATCCGGTCCCGATGGTTCGAGGAGTAGTAGATGTGATAACGGGAAGATCGGTTGGGAAGGTGCTCAGAAAGAAAAGACGGGGTGTGTTGGATTCAGTCATGAAAGTATCTGGACAACCTATTTGGAAAGAGCGACCTTATCCGGGCACTATAATTTCATTCACCGATGAGGATTTCCCATCGGAGTCGATTGAGCCGCATGAGGGAGCTCTGGCTATTACTGCCCAAGTCAGGTCCATGGATATGAGGCGAATCATGATCGACAAACGGCTCTTCGGTCGACATACTTTATGCTCACACTTATCAAAGGCTAGACTTGGGAGGAAGGAAAATGAAAGTCGAGCAATGATCCAGTTCGAGTGGCAGGGACTATTGAGTTGCTAGTTATCTTTGGGACAGCTCCTCGACAGGTGGAGGTCAGTGTCAGGTTCTTTATGGTGCATGTGGATTCGGCTTATAACGCTATTTTGGGAAGACCGACATTAATGGTGCTGCAAGCGGTAACCTCCCTCCCACACTTCGAGATAAAGTTCCCTACGACGAATGGGGTTAGGGAGGTAAAGGGTGATTTGGATTTAGCCCGAAGGTGTTATAGGACTTCGCTGATATCTTCAGATGTAGGAAGGTGTAAACAGAAGCAGACTATGGCGATTGAGGTTGAACCCTTTACCGAAGGAAGCACAGAACCACTCGCCTTGCCAGCCGAAGAGACAGAAGATATTGAGTTGGTTCCGGGAAAAAAGGAAAAGACAATATACATCGGCTCAGGTACGCAGGAGCCCTTCAGGACGGGGCTGATTGACTTGCTTCGGGTCTACGCCGATATCTTTGCCTGGGAGCCCAGTGATATGCCGGGGATTGACGAGTCTGTCGCGGTTCACAAACTGTGTGTAGATCCGATGAAGAAACCTGTTCATCAAAATAGGAGGATTTTTGCCCCGAAAAGGCAGAAAATTATTGATGAAGAGACAGCGAAGTTGTTTGAAGCAGATTTCATTTTTGAAATTGATTATCCGGAGTGGCTGGCAAACGTGGTGCTCGTCCAGAAGCAAAACGGCAAATGGAGGGTATGCATCGACTACACAAATTTGAACAAGGCGTGTCCGAAGGATTTTTACCCCCTGCCACATATTGATCAGTTAATAGATGCGACTTCAGGGTTCGCGATGCTGAGTTTTATGGACGCCTTTTCGGGATACCATCAGATTTCGATGTGCAAGGAGGATATCCCGAAAACGGCTTTCATCACCCATCGGGCAATTTATGCATATAAGAAGATGACATTCGGGTTGCTTAATGCGGGGGACATATATTCGTTCTCGGATATATGGTAAGTAAGAGGGGAATTGAAGCGAATCCCGAAAAAATCAAAGCTATTATGGATATGAAAACTCTTAAGATGTTGAAAGATGTACAGAGGCTAACGGGTCGGATCGCAACACTTCAGAGATTCATGTCAAAATCGGCGAAAATATGCCTTCTTTTTTTCGACACTCTGAAAGGACCGAAGAACGAGAAGACATTTTAGTAGAATTTGGAGTGTGAGGATGCTTTCCAAGGGATTAAAAGGTACTTATCATCTGCGCCGTTACTGATGAAGCCAATCCCTTTAGAACCTTTATACCTGTATTTGGCAGCAAGTTCATTGGCGGTCGGGGCAGTTTTAATTCGGGAAACAGGGGGAAAATAGTTCCCCGTTTATTATGTTAGTCATGCACTTCGGGATACAGAAACAAGATATCCGAATCTAGAGAAGTTTGCCTATGCGTTGATCATTGCTAGTAGGAAGCTTCGACATTATTTTCAGGGTCGGCTGCTAGTGGTGTATACATATCAGCCTCTAAAGAAGGTGTTGCACAAACCAGACGTCTCAGGTCGGCTAGCCACGTGGGCTATGGAATTGACCCAATTTCATTTGGAATATCATCCTTGAACGGCAATAAAAGGTCAAGATTTAGCCGACTTCGTGGTGGAGTGTTCATTTTCTGAAGATGATTCAGGTGGTCAGCCAGAGGTAGTGGGTTCGATCTCAGACGTTCGACCGGCTCAGACTTCTTAGACACTATATGTGGATAGATCTTCAACTTAGGATACCAATGGAGCGGGGGTGATTTTAACAAGTCCTGAGGGATTCAGAGTTCAGCAGGCCATTCGCTTCGGGTTCAGGGTGACTAATAACGAGGCTGAGTATGAAGCGATTCTGGCAGGGCTTAGGTTGGCAAAGAGTCTAGAGGTTCAGCGACTAGTTATCTTTAGCGACTCTTAATTGGTAGCTAAGCAGATATCAGGCGAATATGAAGCTCGGGGGGCAAGGATGTTCAGGTATGTAACAGAGGTTAAGGATCGGCTCCATTACTTCAGTTCGTTTACTTTTTGAGGGGTAGATCGGTCTAATAACACGATTGTTGATGCATTGCCCAAGTTAGTTGCTTTAGTTACAGGTACTTTCAGTAGATCAGTCTATTTAGAAGTTTTGGAGTCTCCAAGCATTCAAGTATTAGAGGTTTTGGTTGTGGAACGCTCGGATTATTGGATGACCCCATATATAAGTTACTTGGTCGATGGTGAGTTACCTTCGGATCGGCTATTGGCAAAGAATTGATCGATGGTGACTTGTATAGGCGAGCGTATTCCTCGCCTTTACTGAAGTGTTTGATCCTATCCAAAGCGGAGTACCTACTTCAGGAAGTTCACGAAGGGATTTGCGGAGATCATATGGGAGCAAAGGTTTTGGCGTACAAGGTACTTCGACAGGGTTATTACTGGCCTACCATCTTCAAAAGAGGTCAAGGAGTATGTTCAGAATCTTCTAAATGTCAGTTAAACAGTCCAATTTCTCATCAGCCACCCGAAGAACTCTTCTTTGTTCTGTCTCCGATTGCATTTACAATATGGGGGATTGATATTTTGGGTTCGTTGCTGAAGGCGAAGGGTCAAGTCAGCTTTGTGATAGTGGCTATCAATTACATGACTACGTGGGTAGAGGCCAAACCTCTTCGGACAATCACGGAGCAAGAATGTCTTAAATTTCTCAAAGAGTTTATGGTGTTTCGCTTCGGGATTCCTATGGTTGTGGTGTCAGACAACGGTCGACAGTTTGTGGGTTCGAAATTTGAAGAGTTCCTTAAAGATTTGGGGATCCAGCATAGAAAGACTTCGGTCGCTCATCCTCAGTCCAACGGTCAGGTCGAAGTCACTAATCGCACATTGCTCAATGGTATTAAAAGAAGGTTGGACGAAGCCAAGGGGAGATAGCCCGAAGAGCTGCTCAGCGTTTTGTGGGCATATCGGACTACCCCTCGGACTACAACTGGTGACTCACCGTTTAGATTAGCTTATGGGACCGATGCTCTTGTTCCAGTCGAGATCAGATCTCCTTCGTTAAGGGTTAGTCGATATAAAGAGCTTTATAACAATGAAGGCATTCGGCTTAATCTTGATTTGTTAGAAGAAGTTCGGGAGTCGGCTCTGGTAAGGCTAGCAGTCTACCAGCAAATAACAACCAGACATTACAATAAAAGGGTGAAAGTACGGAGGTTTGAAGTTGGTGATCTTATACTTCAGGAGGTTGAAGCATCTACCCTCCAGAATTTAGGTAAGCTTATGCCGAATTAGGAGGGTCCTTATGAAGTTGTAGAGGTGCCGAAGCCAGGGACCTACCGGCTTCGAGCAATGAATGGTTCAGATATAAAGAATACATGGCATGCTGGGAGGCTTAAACGATATTATCAATAAGCTATGTAATTCTTCAGTTCATTCTTATGTAATTTCATTACTTATCAATAAAATAAAGCAGTTTGTTCTTGCAAAGGGAATTTTTCATTTCAATTCGAGATTTGTACATATGAAAAGTTGTTACAAAAATAAAGAAAAAATTATAATGTTTATTGCTGAGGTGGAGGGTCATTTTCGGTGTCGGGTTCGTCATCCGACGAGTCTAGGATGGAGGGGTCTAACCTGGCTGCAAGCATTTTGGCCTTGTCTTTTTGCTGGGCGTTCAAATATTCGTCGTCGTACTGCTTCAAGACCTCTTCGGTCAGTTCTGGGGATCGACGGTATTCGGAGATCAGCTTCTGTTTGGTGTCTTCGGTTAGTGGCGGTCCTTGGGCTTTTAATTTATTGTGTTCCTTCATCAATCCGGCCAATTAAGAATGGACAATCTGAAGCCGATTCTGAAGGCTTGTGATAGATTTTTCAATTATGTCCATTTTATTTTTGCCTTCGGTTTGTTCTGCCAAGAGTTGTTCTCTCTTTTCGGCTACTTCAGAAAGTTGTCATTTCGTTTTCTTTAATTCATTCTCCAGTTCCTCGTAGTGGTAGGTGGTGTTGGCATGAAGGCTCCGTTCTTTTTCAAGGTCGGACTTCAAAGCTTCGGTTTGTAAGTGTAATCGGTTGAGTTCGGTTTTGGTTTCTTCTTCTTGAAGTTGTAGTCTGGTGATTTCGATTTTGGATTTTTTCTCTCGAAGTTGAAGGCGGGTGATTTCAGTTTTTAGTTCTTCTTCCTTGTTCTTCATTTTTTCGAGATGGTGATGGGTTCGGGCGATGATGACATTAGACTACAATTTAAAAATGGATTAATTTGGTGTCCAATACATCTGAGAAATGGGGAGAGTGTAGGGGGCAGTTCTACTTATGCGACCCATATGCATGGAATTGGCGTAGATCAATTCTTCGGTTGTGATGTCGTCGAATCTGTCGTATTCCTTGGGAAGGTTGAAGTACTGAAAGAGTTCCATAGGGTAGTCTTTGGGGTCTTCAGGCCATAGGGATATTGTGGTTCGAAGTTCCCGAATCTCTCGTACCTCGGTTGAGAGTGTTGGCGATTCGGTTAAGAAGGTGTTTGTTGGTTGTTGTTTGGGAAGTGATTCGGTGTGTGGCTTTTTAGGAGGGGGAGTGGAAGATGATCTAGGTCGCTCCTTCCGTTTTTGTAAAGAGGCTTCGGGGTCGACGAATTCTGGAGGTTCGGCTGAATTGGGTTGGATGATGTTGAGTTCGGTGGATTGGGTAGGATTGGTGATCAAGTGTTGGGGTGGTTTTTTGGTGTACGCCTTGACTAGATACGTTTCTTTTTGAAGAGGGCGTCTTTTTCAGCAGGCGTCATTTCGAGTGGGCTTTTTTCGGTAAAACCAGGTGTGGGGATGATGGAAGATGGGGTGGCATCGGTTCTCGAAGGTTGAGATGGTGGGATGATGATGACCGGGTTTATCAGAAGAGGAGCTTCGGATGGTTGATTAGGGTGAGGGCCCGCTTCTTGGGTTGGCTTGGGAATGTCTTTGGGATTGGTTGTTGAGGATGATGTTTGGCCGATGTCCTTCGTTCTTTTCCGCTTGATAAGAGAAACTACAAACAGTGGAGGGTTAGGAAGGGATTCTAACAATCTGAAATATTAAGTTAATGAATTGGATTTGACTTACGTTTATGGTTGTATAGCCAGGTTTGATCGATCAAGAGGTCCATGCTCCACTCTTCTTCGGGCATTTTGGCTATGAGCAGGACTAACTCTTCGGCTCGGCTTCAAGAGAGCTTGTCCAGAACGACGTTGGCTCTGGAGGCTTCGGCCCAGTCTGGGATTTTGGAGATTTCAGGTCCTTTGATGTAGAACCAGTGGGAGTACCAGCCTTTGTTGCTAGTAGGAGTTTTCATTAAGGAGCGTTTTTGAGCTGCTTTGTTTGGCTGCTTATTGATTTGACAGAACCCTGCTTCTCTGGATCGGCCTAGGGTGAACAGGGTAAATAAAAAGTCAATGAAAGGGTCCACGCCGCATTCTTGACAGAAGGCGATGAAGCAAATCAGATGAATGAAGGGGTTCGGGACCAATTGAGCGAATCCGACCCCGACGAAGCTAAGGAAAGTAAGAATGAATGTGTGAATGGGGAATCGGATCCCGTACTTTAGCGTATATAAGGAGACGGCGGTCCAGCCGTTGGGTCGCTGGTACATCCTTTCGTCCATATTCGGGACACGAAGTTTATGTGTGAGGGGAATAAGGTATTGTTGGCGGATGTCAATGAGGTTTTGTTCGGTAAGGGAAGATTTGGTGTTGATATGGACGTATGCCTTTTCTGATGAGTACTCTTGCTGCATTTTTAGTATATTTCTCTCGGCCTCAATTCTGATTGGCGATGGGGTGGCAGATGAGGAGGCGTTATTAGGAGTGTTGGTAGTGTTGGGGGAGAATGAAGGGTTGGTGATTATGGGGGTGTGTTGTCCGATTAATATAACGACAATTTACGCGCAAGTATACGCGGTCAACAAGTAATAAAGAGTAAGTAAAGTATCGATCCCACGAGGAATTATTACTAGTCTTTTCTAAGTACTAACCTTTTATCATCTCAATCTTATTTAAACAAACGATAATTATTTTTGTTGTTTTGCAATAATGAAGATAACAAATACTCAAAGAACTATGGAAACCTTTAATATAATGAAATCTAATATTAATTAGTCTAAGATCACAATTTCCCCCAACACTTCATTTAAATGTCCTAACTCTCTCTTTTCAACTAGTTAAATCATAAGAATCGTTATCCGAGAAATAACAAATATATACAAGCCTCTCTCGATGGTCAAATACGTATTTCTCAATGCGGTGTATAGATATATCTCTATTCTATACACTAGCAAGAATCCCATATCAAGAATAATCAACAAGACACGTGTCACCAAATCTCATTAATCATCCTATCAATTACCAACTTTCGCAATAGGAATCATTAAGCAAGGATTCTCAAATGGATACATGTGGTATTTAGGTATATGTCTATCCTAAATACAATCAAATTATCCATTCATAAGGGTAATAAATAAAATACACGTCACTTAATTTCATAAATTACCCATAGGAATATCTAATTTTCACATGATATCATAACAAGGTCTCAACCTATACTTCCTCTCTCAATTCCATATAAGTTCCCAAGGTAATTACTAGCTAGGTAATTAATATATAAAGCACAAATTATGATATCCAATCTCAAATAATTAACCAACATCAAAGAGAGAACATTCAATTCAAACTATGTATTGGGTTCCATTGAAATCTTAGAAAATTAGTTCTAGTTCATGGTAACTACAAATAACATCATATTCAATTTATACATCATGTTGAAATACAAAATCAAAGGGAAAGTAGAGATGATAAAACCCAATTTGAAGATATTCATATGTTGTTTACTTGGTGGATGATGATTTCTAACTTTCCCCCTTCCATGGTTTTGCAATCTTCATGTGTTTAGCTCCATGGCCTTGCTTGATATAGCTTGATTTTAGCACTTTGGCCCTCTAATTTGATGTATTTGGTAGCTTCCTCTCTCTAGATTTGATGTTAGATGGTGTTAGAATGAGTTAGTATATAGTTCTAGCCGCCCCCTTTGTGTTATATCAGTTGGGTATGTGTAACCCTAGCTATTTTTCGAGTTTTTGGTCCAAAACCTGCTGTATCCCGCGACGAGATCGCCCCGGCGAGCTTTTTGGCCTAAGTTTTCTCGCCCCGGCGAGGAATTTGCGTAGGAAATTCCCGCCCCGGAGAGCCCAGGTAAAAAAGCCATAACTTCTTCGTCCGAACTCGGATTTAGGCGATTAAGTAGGCTATGGAAAGCTAAGAAGTAGCTATACAACTTTCATAACTGGAGCTCGTCGAGATAATGACTGGAGCAAGGCTCAAAATGGCCTGGAAATAGCTGCTGTGTAAAATTCATGCAAAATCCGATGGTAAAATGATCATAACTCTCTCATACGAACTTCAAATTGGATGCTTCTGGATGTTCTGGAAAGCTAAGATCAAACTCTACAACTTTTGTTCTTTGAGTTTTGAGAGATTCAGATTGGATCATGGGTCAAATTGAGAAACAAGCAGCGGGAATGCTAGATTCAAGCCAAAAACGCATCGATCCAAGGGGCCTTTATTTCAATACCTACAAAACAATGTAAAAACACATAAAAGCACACAAATACATATAAAAGTAATACAAAATTACATTACACAATAATAAGATGAAAACACATAAACCAAACGAAATAGCTAAAGACTTACAAATTATTAAGGCTAAAAGTACCCGATTTGTGTATATAAAACACACTCATCGGGGTGGTAGCGATTTCAGAGGGGGTTGCGATAGGGGGTTTGAGTGGAAGTGGGGTTGAGGTCAGTCGCGGTTGAAGTAGGGGAGTTGCTAGCTGGATTGGTGGTGTTGGTTATTATTGATCGGAGTTTGTAGGGAGAAAGGGGTGCTTCGCCGGAAAAGGTGGTTGGGAATATCTGAGAGAGTAGCTGCAGAGAGAGAGAAAAAGACTTTTGAACAGTAAGACGGTTTGTTTTGGAAGAAAAGTATGCACGTTTCGCGAGATGCGGTTAATAATGGTGGTGGGGTCCATTTGATGGCGTGGGCAACAAGAAGGGACTGTTTGGATTCAGGCAAAGGGTTCGAAATTGCTTTATTTTGTGTATACTCTCTTGTTATAAGTCAGAAATAGCTAAAGAGTGGGGGCAATGTTAGGACATAAATAATTGGGCCCGATGGATCCGATAGGTTTCTGTCCACGTGAAGGCATTAGCCCTACGTGGGATTTTATTTTGAGCAGTATAAGGACTTTAAGGAATCTAAGATTCCTAACTATATTTGAATTCTTGTTTCTAAGGAAAGAGTCAGGATTATATCTGACTTCCTTTCTTTAAAGAGATTGTGTTATATCCAATCATATGTAATTACCATGATTAGGAATCCTACTACAGTTGGAGGACAGAGCGAAGAAGGCGGTGTGATCATCTATAAATACAAGACTAAACCCTAAATTCACAGGTAATGACCTTTTGCTCACTAAAGTGTTAAACCTCCATTGTTAATACCTTGAACAGCATGTACTTATTCTCACACCGGAGCTATTCCCCGGCGACAAAAGCCGTCAGCTCTCTGAGTGTGGATTCGTTTCTGTGCAGGATTTGGCGCGTATTTTGGTGATTGGACGCGCGGAGAAATCTTGGCGTTAACAATTCCTTTTCATTCTGACCTTGATTCCTTCAATTCAACGTAGCATAGGTAGATTGACTAATATAATGTCACCACTAATATATTTCTTGCTAATGTTAGAAATATGTTTGGGAAAAAAAATTCTCTTAAAAAGTTGTCATCTTTAAAAATATATCTTTAATTTTAGAACGGAAGATGTTATAATTATTCCACCCAGCGAGTTGATTCATTGAGGAGGGTGAGGCTTTGTCTAAAATTTAAATCTTCGCAACGAAAATTACACTTCTCAAGATATCTCTATTCCTGGTTGGTAAACTATCTCTATGCTGTTGTGATAAGTGATTTTTTTCGAACAATTATTTCATAGCAAAAGAAGTAAATAAAGCAGCACTTTTATTTCACAATGAAGACGATGCTGTTTATTAAGAATTACCTTGATGAATATTCTTAACGGATATCCGATCATGCTCAACTAAGGGAAACATATCATATTTATATTGTTCAGACTCTGTAACGTAAAATATAATACGAGCAATATCATCTGTATGGGCTCCGCACAAATCGTACCAAGGGTTCAATCTAGGTAAAATTATATATATTGGTACATTTTTAAAAATAATTACAAAAATCATACATTCACAAAATAATTACAAAAATATTACATTTTTTCATTTTTATTTACAAAAGTATTCTCTTTCCTCTTTCCTCTTTACATAAAGTTAGTTTCCAACTCTCAGTAAAGTTACTATTTTACTGAAAGGTTTTATTGTGGAAAAAGAAAATTAGATTTGTAATGTGCAGTTTGCACAAAAACAGTATAGAGAGAAAAAGCTGGTGGGAGTTGTTAAAGTTGGTTTATTGTTTTTAGAAACCAAAGTACAAATCAAAATCAAAATCTGAGATGCAATTTTCTCTCTCTCCGTTTCTCTCTCTCTCCGTTTCTCCTCATTCCATTTCTTCTTCTTCTCTTTCCATTTCTCTCTCCTCTTTCCATTTCTTCTTCTTCTCCTCTCTTCACTTGCGTATAAATACTTTATATCAAGTTAGAAACTTTTTTTAGCCGTTAAAAATGGCGGAAACCTTCATACTCGTTAAAAATGGCGGAAACCTTCATGCTCGTTCATGGCTACTCCATGCTCGTTTTTTTCATTCTTTTCGAACAAATGGTTAATGGGTTCGGCAAATCTTCATACCAAGGTAACCATTTGTATTAAAGGTTGGATACATTTGTATTAAAGGTTGGTTACATTTGTATTAAAGGTTGGTTACCTTTGTTTTAAGGTTGAATACCTTTTGTATTAAATTCTGGTTACCATTGTATTAAGAGTTGGTTACCTTTTGTATTAAAAGTTGGTTACCTCTGTATTAATGGTTGGTTACCTTTGTATTAAGGTTTGGTTACCTTTATATTAAGGGTTGGTTACCTGTGTATTAAGGTTTGATTACTTTTGTATTAAAGGTTGGTTACCTTCGTATTAAGGTTTGGTTACCAATATTTAATACAGAGGTAACCAAACCTTAATACTAAGGTAACCAACCCTTAATATAAAGGTAACCAAACCTTGATACAGAGGTAACCAAACATTGATACAGAGGTAACCAACCTTTAATACAAAAGGTAACCAACCCTATATACAATGGTAACCAAAACTTAATACAAAAGGTATCCAACCTTAAAACAGATGTAACCATCCTTTAATATAAAGGTAACCAAACTTTAATACAGAGGTAACTAAACCTTAATACAGAGGTAACCAACCTTAATACAAAGGTAACCAAAATTAGTTACTACACTTTCAGAAATTAGGTACCTCAACACATAACTCTGACTGTTATTCCAATAAGAATACCGAAATCTCCATACTTTTCCGCTCATATCTTCGAAATTTAACAGCACCCCTTTGGAAATGCTTCCGCTTTGTAACGGGAAGTGCTTTTCGGCATGTTGCTTTGGAATCACAAGCCGGTTCAGCTTGCCGACATCGCTCGGCGTAACGGCTTTTTCAAACAGTTGATCTCGTGCTTTGATCAGGATTCGTTCATTTGATGAAGAACCAAAAATCACCGTCTTTTGTTGGAACCATCGGTTCTTTTTGCTTTGCTCCAACTCATCGTTATAAGTATGTTTACGAAGCATACTGACTATTTTTGTAATATATTGTGTTTTGTTATTTTTGTAATTATTTTGTGTATGTTTTATTTTTGTAATTACTTTCTAATTGTTGTATATTAATGTTAAGGACCCTTCAATCTATTGTTTAATAGTCTTAGCCCAACTTTCCGTAGTCTTAGTCTGTCACATGTTTACCAACTATGTTATGACTGAAAATATTATTGGAAGTTTTACTCACAGTTTTTGATGTGTTGCTAAAGTGTTATAATAATCGAGTCTAGTAGAGGATATAAAAAAAATACATGGTGCTTGTTTCTTTATGAAAGTAGCAGAATGGGACTAAAAAACATATACACCCAAAGCTCAAAACTAAGAGCACTAACCCGACCAATGTAGTCATTTACAGTGTGCTTGGATTTTAAGAATCGAAGGGAAAATGGAGTGGTTCATTCTCATTACATGAAAAAAAATATATGTTTGGTTGTTCTATTAGAATAAAATGAATCATTACAATTTCTATCAAATTGATGACTTTCATTTCTTAGGGGGTTGTGGAATGAGTCATTTCATTCCATTCCTACCTTGATTTCATTTCTTCAAACGCAACACTAGCCTTCATGATAAGAAAATTAACTATGAATTGAAAACCTATAAAAGATACTTGTTTGACATGTCTCTGACCTATTCATTGATCACGGTGGAGTTATGTCCCAAGAATGAACAATTGCATAATAACCAACTAAATCTCATTTATACTTCAAACAGGGAGATCTGTAGGCACCGCTTTTCCAACTACCTGATCTTGGAAATAAGTTGAAACCTACATTTTTTTTTCAAGATAAATTTTGTAGGAAGTGAAATCTAGATCAATTTCTTTGTTCTTTCTTAAGAGTAAACATTGTTGAATCATTAAATATTAATGCACAGTTATCAACACGGCACATCTTATGAGATGAAGATGAAACTCTACTTACCAGATTACTCATTCAAAAGCATAAGAAATGTTGCTGACAAAATTCCTCCATCTATAATCAAGACCAAGTTAGGATCCATCTTGGCAGGCTAGAAAGATGGAAAGAGCAATGACAGAATGGAAAAGAATATTCACTTGGAATCATCCTACTTGAAAAATGGAACTGCAAGTCATCAAACAAGAATATTCAACTTCAGCAAATGTATTTTAAACTTCAAAGCTTTATACAAACTTCCTATCAACAGACTCTCATTATCATATATTCCGTGAAATAAATATGTATATGGTTAAATACTGGATACCTAAGAGAACATTACCATTGGACCAAGTAAGAGTACGAAGGAAATTTATCTCTTAAGACTCCTAACCGCCCTTTATATTCATCTAGCTTCCAGATATGTTCTATCATAGAAAGTAGTGGCAGTCATAGTTGCAATTGAAGGAAGCTAGCTACAGAAGAGTAAATGAAATCAACATGAAACAACTAATTAGGTATGATTTCATAATATTTGTCTAATTATGGTCAAAAAATATACATACAGGATATCGAACAACAATGTAAATAGAACGCTAAATTCTAGAAACCTCAGGCCTACACTAAATCAGCATCCTTTTTGGCCCTTGAAACTTGAGCTCTAGATCCTTCAAGAAACTGATATATCAAGTGTCGATGATCGGTATCTATATTCACCAATAATCCGTACACGAGCAACGCCCTCCTTTAAAATGATGAAATCGGTACCGGTCTCTCAACAGTATCTCTCTACCAAAAAGTTTAGAAATGAGCTTAGCAACAGAGTGGCAATCCCCACACACCCGTAGATTCTTCACAATTCGAATTGGCTGAGAAGGACCCGTACGAATCAGTCCAAAGGCAATTGCCAACTTCTCACTGTGAAGATAGAGTGCATGGTCCTGTGAATCTTCTTCTTCAACAAGTTGTAGAAGGTGATCCTTGTTTGGAACATAACCAACTGATTGCAGTTTAGATGCGATCTCATCCAACTTTGAGTAGATTTCGTTACAAAAAGGATGAGAGTTATCACCTACTAGAAACTCATGAACTGTTCCATTCACCTCAATTGAGCTACAACCCGGTTCTTTCTTCAGTCCGGCATCTCTCATTAGCTTCCTCAAATATGATACCTTGTCCCATTTCCCTAATTTGGCATATATATTAGATAAAAGCACGTAGGCTCCATGATTTCTAGGTTCTAACTCTAGCAAATGGCTACAAGCCTGTTCTGCTAGGCCAACATTTCCATGAAGTCTGCAGGCTCCAAGCAGAGCTCCCCATACAGAAGCACCAGGGGCTATAGACATCTTGTTTATCAGCTCCATTGCTTCTTTGAGTTGGCCTGCCCGACCAAGAATGTCAACCATGCAAGCGTAGTGCTTGACCCCTGGTACAACCCCATACACCTGTTCCATTTGATCAAATATATCCCTGCCCTGTTCTACCAACCCGGTATGGCTACAAGCAATTAACACATTGGTAAAGGTAACAGCATTGGGCTTCACCTTTGCTTCTTGCATTTTCATAAATAAATCTACTGCATCCTTTCCATGACCATGCATCGCAAAACCAGCAATCATTGCACTCCATACGAACACATCTCTCCTGTCTACTGAATGAAATACCTCAAGGGCCTTCTCCAAATCACCGCACTTGGAATACATGTCAATCAACGAGGTAGTGAGATGACAGTTTATCTTAATGCCCTCCTTCTTTATGTAAACATGAATCCACCCACCTAAATCCATTGCTCCCAGTTGAGAACATGCTGACAAAGTACTAACAAGAGTCACCTCATCAGGTTTTACATTCTTTCTGAGTTGTAATTCATTAAAAACAGCTAAAGCCTCTTTTGGATTACCACACTGCTCATAAGAAGATATAAGGGCATTCCAAGCCGCAATATCTTGACGAGGCATTGTATTAAAAACACGGCGAGCTGAATCATAATCCCCCAATTTTGCATAACCTACCAGCATCGTTGTCCATGAAACAATATCTTTTACCAACATCTTATCAAACAATCTTTTTGCATCTCCAAGACTCCCACATTTTGTATACATATCAAGCATCGCATTATTCAAAGTCAAGTCCTCGCCAATACCATTCCTTTCCATATACGAATGCACCCACCTCCCAAACTCCAAATCCGACTTCTTTGTACAAACAGACAACATACCCACCATTGTAACAGCATTGGGTCTCACGCCTTCTGCTTGCATTCCTTGAAACAACTCCACTGCCTGATCAGGATAATCCCCTCTAACAAAACCCGTTATCATCGAATTCCAAGAAACAACATCCCTCCTAGGAATATTAACAAAAACCCGATATGCCATATCTAGATCTCCACAGGCAGCATAAAAGTGAACAAGAGAATTAAGAACAAACACATCCGATGCAAGTGCAGTCTTAACCGTCATTCCATGAAGAACTCTTCCAACCTGGGAAGCCAAAATCTCAGTTGCGGCTTTAATGACAAATGGGAATGTGAATTTATTTGGTAATTCATTACACTCATAAAGCATCTGGACAAATATCAAGAGGCTCTGAACGGGTTCGGGACTTGAAGCGTAAGCGCGGATGAGGGCATTCCAAGTGAACAGATTTGGTTGGGGAATTTGATCGAACACCTTGTGGGCATACTCAAGATTTGATATTGGTTTGAGAGCGCAGGCAGTGATAAGCTTGCTGGATGAAAAGGGATCGAAGAAAAGTCCGATTCGGAGCATTTGGGCGTGGATTTGTTTGAGTTGTTTGGAATTTGAACATTGGTCAGTGAGTGAGAGTGTTGGGTGGTTTTCGAAGTATCGGCCGTTATTTACCGTTATGGAAGTAAGGTTTGGGGGTGGTAGTTGGCGATGACGTGGAAGAGAGATAACTGGAGTGTTTGAAGTGGCCATGTTACTGCCGTTGGTTGCACTTTACGTAACTTCTGTTTCTATAGTTTATTTCTTTTCTTTTTTTTCTTTTTTTAATTTTTTAGTACCTATTATACTCCTATTATATATTTCATCTTACACTCGAACTTATGACTTGCACAACAAACAGAAAGAGGCTGCACAGAAAAAGGAGAGACCTCAACAATTAGACTATCACCCTTGATCCTATAATTTCTTTTTGTTGCTCCAAGTGTTGGACAAAAAAGAAAACAATGACAAACTTAATTAATGTTATAAAACAAAGTAATAGAAAAATTTATATGCTAGTACTGAATTTAGAAAGAAATATAAAAATATACAAATTATATTTAAATAAGTATTTTAATTTATTTTAATTTGTTATGTTTGTATGTAAAAGTATTTCTGGCAACAGGACAACTATAGTCCGATGGATAATTTTTCATACCCACCCACCCCTCTCCTTGGCTTCTGAGTATTAAGGTTTCATACTCGACTTGCTGGTAGATACATGTTTCCATATTTGACCCCACCCTAACCTTCAGTAAGGATCTTAGGCTCACCCTTAAAAAGCTCACCCCAAGCTCACCTCCCTTTTGCGACGGACCCGGCGACGGTTTGAGTGTACAACCGTCGTCTATACTTTTAGCGACGGACAATATATAGCGTCGCTAAAAGTATAGACGACGGTTGTACACCCAAACCGTCGCCGGGTCCGTCGCAAAAGGGGGGTGAGCTTTTTAAGGGTGAGCCTAAGATCCTTACTGCCCTAACCTTATACTATAGAGTTTTAAAAATCGAATCTTGTTAGCTAGGATCGGGTTTGAGTAGATCAAATTAGGATCGAGCATAAAATTATCGAACTTAGTAGTACCGAGTATAATATGAATTACAAAAATATTTGCTCGGAATGATTATTTAGTTCTCTTTCCAAATTAGTCCAAATTTTTTTGACAAAATAAGTGCATGGCCAATTTTTTCATCCTTTTTGTTCTTTATCGCTCATTTCAAAAATTCAAATACTAAAAAACAAGAGAATTGGACAATAAACACAAATTCTCCCTACATTTTAAAACTCAAAACACTCATTTTTATTCTTCGTTCTTTTACCATAAAGTAACAAATACACACATGTAAATATAAATAATTAATGATTTTCTTATTTCTAGTGAAAAAGGATATGTGTGTGTGTGTGTATATATATATATATTATAGTGAATGTAGACACCCAAAATTTACAAATTTTTTCTCTAACAGTAGCATGAGGACAATAACGTCATTTCACCTCAAGGCAAAGATGTCAAAGCAAAGATTATAAGGTTCAGAATGATTATTTGAAGTCCGCACAGTGACCTCAGAGCGTCAAGCAATAGAAAAGAAGACAAACGACTAGTTGACGTTTATAGAAGGATGGTTATTCCCATTTTTCTCCATCTTCCCAAATTTGAAATTGATCAAACTAACGTCATTGTGTAGCTCTCGAAAAGAGCTTTCCGGATTGGTATAACACTTTTTCTAACTCATCCCGGTTTGAAAGTTACAGACGTTTCAATGCACGACACGAAAAATCGACGGTGTGACACGAAAATGAGGCATGTGGGCCCCACCCTAGGGCTGCAGCAGGTGGACTTGTGGCTGCTACAGGTAGACCTGGGGTAGGCCTAGGGTGGCTATAAATAAGGGGCTTGGTTCATTTTCTTGGAGAAGAAGGCATTTTAAAGAGAGAAAATGTGTTAGAGAGAAAGAGAGAAATAAGAGAAAAAGCTCTCTAAAATAAATATAAATGTAGTTTTTCTCATCAAATCTCCCACCAATCTATAGTCAAGTCATCCATACAGAGTTTAAGGAAGAAGAAACTCCTACTCCCAATGTTAAGTTCTCATCTCTACGCTCGTTTTTAGTTACGTTTACAATTACGTTGATTGGGCTTGATTTCGTTTGTTTTGTTTTCTCGTTTTGAGGCTCTCCTAGTGCCGTATATCATATCTAGTAGTGTGTGGATCCTATTTCGAGTCATAAGTAGTTATAGAGGGTTTTTCACTAATAGAAATTCCTCATAACCAACTTATAAAGTCGTTTTAACAGTCATTCGATATAGATCTAACTTGTTTTGTCGATTGTTGTGCTAGGGCTTTGTTGTTTTTGAGTATTTCTTCAATTGTAGACTCTCCTAACATCCTAGATTACTTCTAAAGGTGTTTGAATCCTATTTTGGGATTATGTATAGTTAGAGATGATTTCTCACAGATGAAATCTCCTCTTAACTAACTGAGGATATACTTTTAGTAATTTCTCGATTTCTACTTCAATTCAACTCCTTTTATCAATTAATTTTTCTTGGGGGTCTTTTCTCTTAATTTCTAGATCACCCAAATATCCTAGATTAAAATCTAGTGGTGAGGGGATTCTACCTTTTAGCCACCGAGGAATTCTCACGAATAGAATCTCTTTATAGCCAATCTAGGATATATTTTTGATTAGATCTCGATATGTTATTTTTTAGATTTATGAAATCTTAGATCTATAGATTTCATTCCCTAGATTCTAAGTTATTTTAATAGATCTCATCGATATGTAATAGATCCTTGTCATTTCAATAATAGTTGGTGATATAATTTGATTCCTACGAAAATGATTTTCAAACAAAATTGCAAAAATCTTTTAAAATTGAATCAAACTAGGTTATTAGATTACTTCTAGGCTAAAATAGAAAGTAATTGAGAGCCTTGATTCCTATTTGACGAAGGTTTTGCAAAACAATGTTTTCCCTAAACGACACCTTAAATTCCTTGTTGAACGAAACTAAAACGAAACTTTTCATTCGAATCAAATACTTCGTGCATAGGTTTAAAGAGGCTTAAAAGTTACTTTTAAGATAATGCATATACCAAAACTTTGACAACCCTAAGGGACGAAAAGTTAGACGATTTATATGGGTTTAGGAACTTTGATGACCCTAGGAGACAAAATCTTAGATGATTTATATGGTTTAGGAGACGAAACCCTAGATTATATTTTTTACTCGACCACTAGGAGACGATATCCTAGATTTTGACATATGAAATGACCCCTTATGTTCTACGATTCGACTCAACTTAAAATAGACGATACCCTAGATTTTGACTTAAATGACATAAGAGACGACACCTTATGTTTTACAATTCGACTCAACTCTAAGAGCGATACCCTAGATTTTGACTTAAATAACATAGGAGATGATACCTTATGCTTTATGATTCGATTCAAATCTAGGAGATGACACCCTAGATCTCAACTTCAAATTACGAAATCAAATTAGCTCTAGGAAACGATACCCTAGATTCCCCCCAACGACACAATTCATATAAGCACAGACACACACGTCACGACCCTCGAAGCAATCCAGGAAAATATTACGAAAGTGGTAACCGTGTTTAATGAAAGTCGCGGCGGAGCCAAACACATTCCCCTCACTTAAGCAAGCTCCCGAACTTTATGAATCTCAATTGCATAATAATTTTACGGGGTCACACGATGGGCCATCTCGATTATCAAAACCTAAAAATTCAGATGAGTTGGTACATCCATTTAAATCTTTACTAACTAGCGACTCTGTCTAATTAGCCCATATTAAAATCAAACTTTCAAAACCCGTCGGCATTAAGTCAGATTTTCCAAAATCACCCCTTAAAATTCATGATCTATAGTAATAAAACCAAAACTCAAAAAAATCCCGGCGTCGATATATGACGATTTTGCTAGAGGCTTTTTAAAAGGGCTTAAGCCGCGTTCAATCTTGATGTTTTTCTTTACAATCTGTATGTTATGTGAATGTGTTGATTATATGGTGTGAATTCCTTGTTTTATTCTCAATTGTTATATTTAGTGCTTCGCACAATGTCATCATATGCATACGGTAAGGAACGATGAATGTATGTGAATGTATATTGTGTGATTCCTTCATCGAGAGATAAACCCATTGGATGTTCATTACTGGACTCAAAGGGGCTTTTCCCCGGCGAGGCTCAAGAAAGACATCCGCTTAGATCTGCTCCAATCGAAAGACTAGATTTATTCTCATCGAGTAAGTTGCTAAGATCTAGGAACCTTCATTCCGAAAAGCTCGTGAGAGTAACCCTAGGGTAGGTCAGCCTCAGGTAAACCCAACGTTAAGGGGAGTCTTTTCATGCCCTTTTACTCTTTATGTACATATATCTGAATGTCATCACTCTTAAACTTCCTTGCACTAAAAAATATTTAAAATGAAGAGCATTCCATATCATTATAATCATGTCATAATTATGTCATAATAAAACACTAACCCCATTTTACAAGAAAAGATTAAAGAAACCTAAAAATAAGCATTCACATTGGCATGCATTTGTTTTTCTCATTTAATTTATGTGCAATTTGGTCCCACTTTCCGGGCTCTTGTAAACAGGTTTTAATTTATGTGCAAGTGACTGAAATTCAATCAAGTATCACGAGGCTCGCCATCACTGCCACAAAATTTGAGATAAAACCTGGAATAATACAGATGATTCAGAACTTTGAACAATTTAGAGGGTTGTCGAATGATGATCCGAACAATCACTTGGTTAGTTTCTTAGAAATCTATGATATGTTCAAGTACCATGGGGTGACGGAAGACGCTATAAGACTCATATTATTTCCATTCACATTTAGAGATAAAGCTAAGAGTTGGCTCCATTCACTTCCACCAGGCTCGATTACGACATGGAACGATCTAGCTCAAAAATTTCTTGCAAAGTTCTTCCCGCCTGCAAAGACAGCGAAAATGCGGAACGATATCACCTCTTTCGTTCAGCATTACTCAGAATCGTTGTATGAAGCATGAGAAAGGTTTAAAGACTTGTTGAGAAGATGCCCACATCATGGGATTCCTAAATGGCTTCAGGTGCAGACATTTTATAATGGATTATTCAGCACGGTGAGGACAAGTATAGATGTTGCAGTGGGTGGAGCTCTTATGGCTAAAAATTATGATGAAGCATATCAGTTGCTCGAGACAATAGTAGCTAATAATTATCAGTGGCCAACTGCAAGAATGATTCAACAAAGGACAGTCGAGTGAATTGAAGTGGATACGATGACAACCTTATCGGCTCAAGTAACGGCTCAGATTTCTGCTCTCACAAAGAAGATAGACGTACTTGGGGTTCAAAATGTTCAGAGAATGGAGACAGTTTGTGAGTTATGCGCGGGTAATCATTCGAGTGATAAATATGCAATAAGTGTTGAATCTGTGTAGTATGTGTCCAATTTTAATCAACAGCAAGGAAGCAATTCAAATAGCTACAATCCGGGATGGAGGAACCACCCAAACTTTTCTTAGAGCAACAATCAGTCACAACCTCAAGCTCAAGCTCCAAGGCATTCATACCCACCCGGATTTCAAAACCAACAACATCAACAACCTCAACAACCCGATAAGTTATCACAAATGGAGGATTTGTTAGCGAGGTTGGCAACTCAGTTTGAAGTGACTACGAAAAACCAATCAGCTACGATAAGGAATCTTGAGAATCAAATGGGACAGATAGCGAGTGCTTTAAACAACCGACCTCAAGGTTCTCTACCAAATGATACTAAGAAGAATCCGAGGAGAGATGACAATGAACAGTGTAAGGCGGTCACACTTAGAAGTGGAAAAGAGTTGACTACGGATATTGATGAGCAGAAGAAAGCAAAAAGTACAAGGAATGATGAAAAAGAAGTTGGGGATTCAGAAGATAAGACTGAGTAGAAAGTTATGGAAAGTCAAAAAGAGGACAAGCATAATGCAGTTATACCACCTATGCCATTTTCGCAATGGTTTCAAAAGCAGAAGCTAGACAGACAGTTTTCCAAGTTTCTAGAGGTGTTTAAGAAATTGCAGATCAATATCCCATTCGCATATGCTTTGTAGTAGATGCCTAGCTACGTCAAATTCATGAAGAACATTTTATTAAAGAAGAGGAAGCTAGAGGAGTTTGGAACAATGGCTTTGCCAGAGGAATGTAGTGAAATTCTACAAAAGAAGTTACCACCGAAGTTGAAGGATCTGGGTAGCTTCACCATTCCATGCATAATAGGAACTCACTTTTTCAACCGGTGTGTCTGTGTAATTTGGGAGCTAGCATCAACCTTATGTCTTTATCAGTTTATCAACAACTTGGGCTGAAGGAAGCTACACCCACGAATGTCACTCTACAGCTTGCAGATAGATCCTCCACCTATCCAAAGGGAATAGTGGAAGACGTGCTAGTGAAGGTAGATAAATTTATATTCCCTACAGACTTCATAGTTCTTAACTTTGAGGAGGACAGTAACATACCGATTATTCTTGGACACCCGTTTTTAGCTATGAGAAGGACGTTGATTGATGTGAAAAAAGGATAGTTAACAATGAGGGTCCAAAACCAAGCGGGTCCAAGACCAAGAGGTGAACTTTAATGTATTCAAGGCTATGAAGTTTCCAAAGGAAGGTGAAGAGTGTTTCAGAGTTGATCTGATTGAAGAAGCAATTAGGGATGTTTTTATTGAAACCGCGAGTGAAGATTCTCTAGAGGCAACAATGGTTAATGACATACTTTCTGACGATCCATCTTCACTAGAATTGGCCCAAGTGTTAGACTCATCTCCAAAATTCAATCGAGTCAAGACAAAGTTTGAATCCTTGGACTACATAGGAAAGTCATCAGATAGGGTTAAGTCATCATTGGAAGAACCGCTTACTTTGGAACTCAAACCACTACCTAACCATCTACGGTATGCTTATCTTGGTTCTTCTTTTACTTTACCAGTTATAATTTTTGCGTCCCTTGATGAGGTTTAAGAGGACAAGTTGTTAAGGGTGCTTCGGCAGTACAAATCAGCTCTAGGGTGGAGTCTTGTGAACATTAAAGGGATAAGCCCATTAATTTGTATGCACAAGATTCTGCTTAGAGAGGAGGCGAAACCTATCATAGAGCAACAACGCAGACTCAACCCCATAATGAAAGAAGTTGTTAAAAATGAGATCATAAAGTGTTTGGATGCAGGTATTATCTACCCTATCTCAGATACCTCATGGGTGAGCTCGGTCCAATGTGTGCCAAAGAAAGGGTGGATGACGATTGTCGCGAATAAGAACAACGAATTAATCCCTCCAAGGACAGTTACGGGTTGGCGGGTTTGTATGGATTACAGAAAGTTAAACTAGGTCACTCGTAAAGTCCACGTCCCACTACTGTTTATTGATCAGATGTTGGACAGACTTGCGGGACATGGGCACTATTGCCTTTTGGTTGGTTACTCAGGTTACAATCAGATTGTAATAGCACCCGAGGACCAAGAGAAAACGACATTCACATGCCCATATGGTACCTTTAATTTCCGAAGGATGTCTTTCGGACTATGTAATGCACCCGCGACGTTTCAACGGTGTATAATGGCTATCTTTTCCGATATGGTCAAGTGTAATCTCGAGGTATTTATGGATGACTTTTCAGTTTTTGGAGATACATTCGATTATTGTTTGGAAAATCTTACTCTTGTGCTCAAACGATGCATGAAGACAAACTTAGTCTTAAACTGGGAGAAATGCCATTTCATAGTTTGAGAGGGGATAATTCAAGGACATGGAGTTTCTGCAAAAGGAATAGAGGTAGATAAGGTGAAGATTGAAACCATTGAGAATCTTCCTCCACCAACTTCAGTAAGGGGTATTCGGAGTTTTTTGAGACATGCGGGCTTTTATAGGAGGTTCATCAAAGACTTCTCCAAGATCACAAAGCCATTATGTAATCTTTTGAAGGATGTCTTGTTTAATTTTGACAAAGCATGCCATGAAGCCTTCGAAGTGTTAAAACAGAAGTTGATTACTGCACCAGTGATAATAGCACCAGATTAGAGTAGTCCATTTGAATTGATGTGCGATGCTAGCGACTTCGCGATTGGTGCAGTCCTAGGCCAACATAAAGAGAAGATCTTCCATGCCATATATTATGCTAGCTAGACGTTGTCAGATGCCCAATTGAACTACACCACTACAGAGAAGGAGTTGTTGGCAGTTGTTTACGTTTTTGATAAGTTTCGTTCATATCTAATTGGGACTAAGGTGATCGTATTCACAGACCATTCAACAATTAAATACCTAATAGCTAAGAAGGATGTCAAGCCGAGATTGATTCGGTGGATACTATTGTTACAAGAGTTCGACATGGAGATTCGAGACAAAAAAGGAACAAAAAATCAGGTAGCAGATCATCTATCAAGGTTGGAAAATTCAGAGTAGAACAAGGAAGATAAGACGGTGATCAATGAGTTTTTCCCGGATGAACAACTTTTCGCAATAAAGCAGGAAACACCATGGTATGCGGATTTTTTGAATTTCATTGTGAGTAAGGTGTTTCCTCTGGATCTGATAAGTCAACAGAAGAAGAAGTTTCTCCATGATGTGAAGTATTATCTGTGGGACGAGCCATTCTTATTTAAGCAGTGTGCGGATCAAATGGTAAGAAGGTGCATTCCTTAAGAAGAAATGGAGAACATACTGCATCACTATCATGCTTCCGAGTATGGAGGATATTTTGGAGGAGAAAGAACGATGACCAAAGTTTTACAATCGGGATTTTATTGGCCGATGCTCTTTAAGGACGTCCACTTCTTCATGTTGAGGTGTGACAGATGCCAAAGGGTTGGCAATATATCAAAACAACACGAGATGCCATTCAGCACAATCTTGGAGGTTGAATGGTTCGATGTGTGGGGTATCGACTTTATGGGGTCGTTTCCTTCCTCTTTTGGTAATTCATATATACTACTTGCGGTGGACTATGTTTCAAAGTGGGTTGAAGTTGTAGCATTAGCCACCAATGATGCTAAAGTGGTGATTAGATTCCTCCGCAAGAATATCTTCTCTGGGTTCGGCACACCTCGTGCAATCATTAGCGATAAGGGCTCGCATTTTTGCAATAAACAATTTACAGCTATTCTAGCTAAGTATGGGGTCACTCACAAGACAGCAACTGCAGAATTTCACTAATCAACCCGAGCCCGCAGTGATCAAAATTGTAAAGGAGTTTTATTCCAACGCAAATGATGCCCAAAATAACTCAGTAATGGTTCGAGGTAAATGGGTTAATGTTGGGAGAAAGGCAATCAATGCCTATTATGGTTTACAGAAAATCCGTGATTGTGACTACGAGACATACTTGAACAACGAGTTGGATTACAGTGAAGTCATAGAAGCTTTGTGTGTACCGGGTACAACATGGAAAGTCATAGCAATGCAGGAAGCACTCAATTTCCCAACCACTAAGCTTAGTAGATATGGGAAAGCATGGCACGCATTCATATGTGCTAAGTTGATGCCATGTCGGCATATGAGTGATGTAACGAAATAACATCCAGCTTTGTTATATTGTATTACAATGGGAAAAACAATGGACGTGGGTGATGTTATACATGCATCAATAGCGAGAGCTCTTGAAGGCAGCACATCCGGTGGCTTGCCTCACCCTTTGTTAATCACCGCATTGTGTAAACAAACAGAAGTTCAATGGGATAAAGAAGAAGTTCTACAGGCTCCATTGGCACCAATAGACCATTCGGTGATTTTAAGGTATAAGATATGGAAATGATGTATATCACACCCACGTAGGTTATGATTTGTCATTCCTGTTGAGTCTACAGCTGCGGGTCCTGCTGAGCCCGAGATTTCTGTGCCATCGCCAAATATTATTGAGGAGTTACGCCGAGACTTGAGGCATCATACAAGGAGGATTGACTTGGTCGCGCGTCGAGTGGAGCATGGTGTTCAGAGGATGGATCGCTAAAACCATCGTCATGCTATACGTTATGCATACAATGTCAGTTGCAATACGGCGTTGGCAGAAATGTTTGCCAGGATGAATCCGACTGCAGCACTTGTTCAGTTCCCGATGCCATCAGCTCTGCTGATGTATCCGCCTTCAGACTTAGACACTGATGAGGACGAAGACAGTGAGGAAGAAGATGACGGCGACGACTAAGTAGTCTATCAGGGAAGTCCTCAGTTCTTCAATTCGTTACATTGTGCACAATGAGGACATTGTGGTATTTAGGTTTGGGGGTGTATGTGTGTTATGCATATAAGTAATTAGTGTTGCATATAGTTTGGGTACATGCATGCATTTAAGTAATTAAGTCTGTCATTAAATTATTTTTAAGTTTGAAAAAAAAATTAATTTTTGCATTTAGTATGTAGTTCATGTTTATTGCATATTTAGAATGTTGCATAGAATAACTTGAGCATTTTTTTTTATATTAACAGATGTGATTAGCCGATGATGAAAATTTGATTCAATAGTTAATAATTCTGATAAAATGGATGATAATTGCTAATTCATATCTCGATTGATTGCTAGTTAAACTTTGCTCGAGACCCTCAGTCTATAAAGCACCTATTCAGTGTATTAGTTAAATTTTGGATGAACTGTGGATTTAAATGCTTTAAAGGATAAACCTCTATATCTTATTAGATCATGTCTTAACTATAAAGAGAAAAAATAAAACTGCTTCAATGTCCATCAGTGAGCAAATTTATATATGATGATCAGTTGGTTAAAAGCAGCTTAACTAGTCTATTTTTGTGGCCTTAGGTACTCAGACAAGTAAGCCATTAGAGATGTCTCTACATCTAGTGACCTAAAGCCAACTGGATTTGGAGTCATTGGTCGAAAGTCTGTTACATGGGTAGCTTTGAAAAACCTAACAAAAATAGACATTGCACTAGTCAAGAGAAAAGTGAAAAAATATGATAATGCGAGATGGAGCGTAAAACACACTCGTTGAAAAAAAAAAGAAAATAGAAAAAATGATATGGCCTGTGAAAAATGAGTTTATAGAGGTCTGTTTTGTAAATTTGCATTGGCTAATTATCTTTGAATAGTATTTGAATTTATAAGTTTGTCAGAGTTTAATTGGTTTAATGCATTTGAATTTTCACATACACATAGATAGGGTCGAGAAAGAGGTGAGATTAGTGAAAGGTTGAGACATAAATGATGCATGATTCTGAATTTTATTGGAATTAAAATTTGAGAATTTCTGAGGCTAACTTGTTTGATGATTCATATTAATTTAATGCTTAGGTTGTTTATTTGTTTAGGATTGCATGTTAGTTTTAGTTTTATTTATTGGTTTTTTTTGCTTGAGGACAAGCAATTGTTTAAGTTTGGGGGTATTTGATGAATGAGTTTTATATCTACGAATCAGGTATTTTTAGGCTTAAATATTGTTATCTTTTAGTATTTTTATGATCATTGTATTTGTTTTTATGTTTATTTATTACAGGACGGAGCAAGAGGGACGTATATTTCATTTTGGGAAAGAAATTAATTAAAAAGAATTAAAAAGGTCAAAAATATCAACTTTGTAATTACAGTGACATTGGCCAGCGCCTAGGCGCAAGATATTGAACTAGGTTGGGCGCCTAGGTGCCCATATGCGTTCAGCAGTGAATTTTCTGACTTGGAGAAGGATTTCTAAGCCAAAAAGGATTCTAAAAAGGAGGGGTTTCGAAGAACCAATTGAAAGGTACGTGGAGAAGGAGAGCTAAGAAAAAAGTGCATATCTAGAGAGAAAGCAAGGGAGAACAAGAAGGAGAATTGCCGAATTTGAAAATCAAGACAGAGATTGGGATCAATTTTCATAGTTTATTCTATTCCCTTCTTTTATCTTTAATTTTTGTAATCTGTGGGATGTTCTTATTGATAAAATTGATGATATTTTTCCTAAACGCTATGAACTAAATTTTAATTTAAGATTGCAATGGAACTTAGTGCGTAGTTTAAATTGAACACTTCCTTTTTAATTAAAGTTAGTTATTTCTGAATAGTTTATCATATCTGGTGCTTGTTGATTAATTGTTTGGCCAGCAATTATCATGATAATCTATACAAAATTGAAAAATGGAGTATAGGTTTAGATCTAGATATGACAGCATCTGTTCATATAGTCTGTGTTAAGGTTAATATGATTAGCATATAGGATAGGAATATACCTACGTGTTTTTTGTAGCCATTGAAAGAATTTGAACTTGAAATCCTAATTGACATAATTCACATAGGAATATAATGAGTTAATTAATTAGGGCGTTCCTTATAATTCTGTTCCTTTAAGGTCGGATTTAGGAGTATTCGTTCATGTGTCTATCGGAAGAAGCGCGTGGATTCATTTTAATTAATCAATTAAATAGGAAGTGTGTTGGTTTAAATGAAACGCTAAGGAAAGTTATAATCTTAAGCTGTCAAATCTGCATCTATTCTCAAGGTTAATTATTATAGTAGTTAATTTTAATTAATTTTAATTTTAATTTGTAATTATCATTCATAGTTTAAATATGATTAATTTGATTAAAAATTGGTAATTGATAAATATTAACATATTTCCTCGTGTGAACGATATCCTTACTTACTTAATATTACAAATGAACGTGTCTACTTGATAAAGTGCTTGTAAGAAAAATAGGCAACAACTACAACAAGTTGTTACGGCTTGTATTCAAATTAAGTGGGGGCATAAATGTAACATCTTCACACTACCGCAACAGCTTGTGCCGGCAGGGGATAAATTATTTTGAAATGGATGAGGACAGGAGGGGCTTAATGGTCATTAGCCTTGCCGCAAAAAGTTGTTTTGCTACCGCAATAGCTTGTTGCGACAGGGGGAAGATGACTTTATTCTCGGCCATTCATTGTCCAGATCAACGGCTACGATCATGGTTGCTGGAATAGTGTTCATAGCAACCGATTGCTATGAATGAGGACCACATATATATATATAGGAAAAATATTGGTGCACAGCTGTGCACTACACAGTAGGGCTATGCCGACGGTTTTTTGAGCTATGACGACGGTACTACCGTCAGCATAGACCTATGGCGACGGTACTACTGTCGTCATAGCCCTACTGTGTAGTGCACAGCTGTGCACCTACATTAAGCCCATATATATATATATATATATATCGGTGGTTCATTATAAATTTATATTTGGTACTTTAGGATATATATTAGTGATGGAAATATTGTGTATTTATTTTTTAAACAGAGACAAATTGATGAAATAGAAAAAAGTAGGGAGGGAGGTTCTAAAAGTTTTTTAAAAAAATATTTCTTTTTAAAAGGTCATTCTCGGCAATCATTTGTCATTGGCAACGAAAATATCCGTCCGTACCCTGTGACGAACTTTTTGTCCTGAATGAGGTAGGACATAAGCGATGGGCAGCATCATAGGCGACAGACAATATCATAGGCGACGGACAGTCCATCGCTAGTGATATTTTTTATCGCTAGTGACATTTTTTTCAAACTAGATGAGAATAGAAAATGAAATAATTAAAAGAAATGAACAAGCGAATCCATGTATTTACCCCAACCTAGCACATCACTCCAAAAAAGAAAAAGGATACACTCAACAGTCCAAAAAAAAGGTTTAGACAACCCATAATCAAACCATCACAAAAATTCACCCAGAATCGCACAAAACAATTGACAAATATCAATAATAAATAAATTCTAAGGGACCCATAGAAATAAACTAGGTAGATTGTAGTGCAATGATCCTTGAGGGCAAGGATCAGAGGAGGAGGTAATGTGCAATTGAAAATGTCTCCAAGGATTAATTAGTTTGGTCTACTTGCATGGGCTTATTAGTTATTAGGCAAACAATTAGACTAGGGGTTGGTTATATAAGTTGTGATTATGTTGAATAAAATAACACTACCCCCTTTCCTTCTCTATAATTCTTAATTATTCCTTTCCTTTTCTGTAATTCTCGCTTATAAACTTAAATCCGAAGACAGATTTACAACCTTTGAGTCGACTCAGACCAGACTAAAACTTGGTTGGGTTGAAGGCAATTGTTTTGTTTTTTTTTTTTTTTTTTTTTGTTTTTTTTTTTTTTGCAGAAGCCTCACGGGTACATACATTTGTAATCAAACATCAATATATTTGTAGTCAAACATCAATTTGGACTTTTCTAAGTCAATGCGAGTATTTTTAAATGCAAAATTAATGAGATTTGTTTTATTTTTAAGAAAAATATATTTTTAAGAAAAATAATAAATATTGTAATAAGTAGTACTTTTTATTTTTTTTCAAACATAATTTATTAAATGTATAATTTTATTTTTTAAAATTAAAAGAATTCATATTAAATTTTTATTTAAAAATATCTCAAACTCACCTTAGAAAAGTCAAATATCAATCTTGTATATCTTTTAGAACTGAGGGAGTATTATTTACAAAATTTGTGGTAAAGAGTTTGCACTCACATCCTGCACACGCTATGCAACTCGACATGGGCAGATCCAGCTTAGAGGCAGGTAACCCAATTGAATTTTCAGGATCAATTTTATTTTTTAAAATTTTTATAGAAAATTTAGTTAAAATATGAAATTTTAGATTAAAAATATACTAAATATCTCAAACTTTTACCCACATTAACTCTGTAACACCCCCTTTCCGAAATAGAAAAGAAAGTTACGAACAAAACACAACGAAATTTACAAAATAAATTAAAAGCTCTATGCCACAAACGAATGACTTAAATAATCAATAAATGTCACAAGATAAACCATAATAAATGTCAAACCGGCTCAAACCACAATTTAAGATATTTAATATAATTCCAAATAAACCAAACTATTATAGCCTAAACAGAATATCTAAATCATTGGATAAAAAGGGAGCTCTCATCACACTAGTTCTTGATCCCCTAGATTACCTGTCGGAAGGAAAAATACGGCATGAGCCAATGCCCAATATGGATATAGAGTGCAGAAATAATGAACTAAAATATATAACTCAATTAACTGAATTGAATTGAAACGAACAAAACTAACACAACGAAATAGTAGGTTGAATCAAATAGTTGGGTGTTATTTCATACCGAACTCAAAACAAAACAAAAATATACCCTGTCACACAGACAAGTCAAATAATGTCACACAAACAAGTCACAAATTGGACCAATAATCCAAATGCATGCAAATCGAAAGACATGTTTGGCACAAACATCACCAATCCCCAGAACATAACAAAAAACTAAGATCGACTCATACGTCTCTCACAACAAAATCACCATATGACCAACTTCCGTCGGAGCACAAAATAGAGATGTCGTGGACTAATCACACCGCTACATAAGTGTCATACTTCGGTGCCAAGATGACATACATGTGGTACCCCCACAAGTGGCTATATATAGCTTAGGTATACCCTACGATAAAGACCAACACAAGGGGTTCTAATAAGTACATGTTCAAATTGAAACGAATCATTAACACAAAGTCTCCAAAATATATTGACATGTACATTTTCTACAAATATCAAAATAATTACTAGACATGATTAACTAGTTCAAAGAATATAGGTTATGAAATTCCGAAGATCAAAATAAACTATCATACGAATTCAACTATGATCAAAGTATCGAAACAATATATGAATTCTAAACGAGAAACAAAACGAATAATTAAAAATTAAAAGAGTATCGCTGAAGAAGTACGGAATCCATATCTAGAATAAGTAATGTAATACCCAGAATATATTCTAAATATGACTCGTTTAGACTCTCTATGTTGGAACTAATTAAACAAGATAATAAAAATATAAGTACAGTTACAAAACATTGTTTTCATGTTTAACAGTTTTTATAATCTTATTTTATGATGATTATAATTATTATAATGTTCTACAAAATTTTAAAGTTACAATAGCTTAATTATGTACACTTGCCCATAAATCACTTCCGTTCCTAACAAAAGAATATAATGTATATGATGATGAAAATATAACATATGCATCAGTGAATTAAACAGCCCGCACCCAATTTGCTATTGCAAGTCCGAAATTCTACCAATATGATCACACTCAATAATTTAATATTTCCCTACTTTGATTACATGAAATTTTATTAACTTACTTTGTAATATTTTATTATTGCATACTTATCCCATTATACACATTATTTCCTCCCCTGTTGGTTACAGTACATACAATTCGAAGCGATGATTCCTTCCCTGTTGGTTACAGTCCATACTATTCGAAGTGATGAACGGAGTGGGGTGATCTCGGTGCCGCAAAATAAAGGATTCCAAAATTGATTTTATATTTAATAATAACTGTAACATAAAAGAATTATCTTATGTAAAATTTCTTTAATTTCTTGTACATAATTCAAAATTTCTTCAAGTCTTTCTTGTTTTCTTGTCTTTCAGATTCCTCTTCTATATATTATTTTTCTTTCGGCCGCTAGATGAGAGTACTCATATTACCAATCGTCTTTACCCTAATAAACTAATAGTATTCTTAATTTAATTGGGTTTGATTTGTCTATGCCCATACTTATTAAATTAAGTTGTCCATTAATTATTAGTAGCCCAAATAAATTAATTACAAATTAGATCCAAACAAAAGAAAGAGTTCAATTAATTAAAATATTTTGAACTTTCATTTACATTTTTATTTTTATTTTTATGTATTTATTTGTTTTAAAATAAATTAGCGAGTATTATAGTCACTTTTCTCTTTCTCATTGTTTAGTAACTTACATTGAACATGATATTTTTGTAACTATTGAAAATGAGACTATCATTGTTATAAATTCAAATAATAAAGTCTCAAAAATATTATTATAAATAATAATTGAGTATTATTTAAATTTGTAATTTATTTTATTATACTTTTATGTCCAGGAACTTTCTTAAAAAAAAATTGATCGCACTAAATCAAGTGTCTGGATCCGCCCCTATAACTGGGTACCAAAGAGATGGAAAATTCATGTACCACGTATTTTTAGAATTGTGGTTGTGTGATTACCTACCACTGCTGATAATTCAAGTCTTTATTCTGCTTCACCAAAACAAAACAAACAAAATAGAAAGTCTTCATTTAAATGCAATTTGTTACAAAATTTTCACATGGATTTTGACACTTTTTTTCTTTTTCTAAAACCATCTAGAAAAAACACACGACAAAAAGAGTTTCTGCATGAATTTCCTGTGAAGATTCCAGAGAAAAATGTATGATTTAGTCGTATCAAATACAAAATAGAAGAGAGTTGGGACCAAACATATTGTATTTAATTGAAGACGACTAAAATTATTCATTCATTTTTCCATTTCATTTCTTTAATTGAAATGTAACATAAGCCTTTTGAGTAGGTCAATGTAATGCAAAAACGTATCTAGCTACAGTAACATAAGCCTTTTGGATCTGCGTGACACACCTTTCTTCATACTTCATACTCCAAATTCTCTTGTGCATATTAGTATGTCTTTCCAAAGTTGGGGTAGTGAGTTTGCAAATCCTACCCATCCTATATTCTGTGATTACCTACCACTGTTGATAATTCAAGTCTTTATTCTGCATTAACAAACCAGACGAACAAAAAACAAATCTAAACGAAAAAGTCTTCGTATTGAAAGCAATATATTATAAATTTCCACATCTATTTTGACACTTTTTTTTTTCTAAAACCATCGAGAAAAAACGCACACAACAAGAAAGGTTTCTACACGAATTTCCTGTGAAGATTCCAAAGAAAAATGTATGATATAGTCGTATCAAATACTCCATTTGTTCTAAAATTAAAAATACATTTTTTTAGTCCGTTTCAAAATTATAGATACATTTTTATTTTAAGACTATAAAGTGACATGATGTAACTAATTTGTCATTATATTTTTACTATTATTTTCAACATCGCACCATCCCAACAGAATTCCTAACTAATACTAAAGTTATATTTGAAACATAAAATTATCTTTAAAAGTCATTATTTTATAAATATATCTCTAATTTGGAAACTCAAAAAGTACGAAGTATAAGGGAGCTGGGACTAAGCATATTGTATTTAATTGAAGATGACTAAGCGTTTGCTTGACTAGGTCAATGTAATCCAAAAAAATTCGTCTAGCTAGTTGGATCATGTTATATATAAACGTACACGTGACGCACCTTTCTTCATAGTTCATACTCCACATTACTCCTCTATGGCAATGGAAGTTATTATTATGCAAAAGCAAAACTCCAAATTATCTTACATCCTTCCTCAAATTCTCTTGTGCATATTATTATGTCTTTCCAAGTTTCATCTAAATTATGCAGCAAATGAAACAGACAGATTAGCGTAGCTTGCGATTAAAAATAGCATAACCGAAGATCCACTAAAACATCATGAGTTCGTGGAACGATTCCATCCATTTCTGTAGCTGGCCTGGTGTTTCTTGCAGTACAAGGCATCCGGAAAGAGTCACGGTGTTAGAATTAGAAGATACGAAGCTGGCTGGTGGGCTAACTCCCCACATAGGCAATCTTAGCTTCCTGAGAGGAATTAATCTGATGGGTAATAGTTTTCGAGGTGAAATTCCTCGAGAAATTGGGTGTTTATCACGCCTTATTCATCTAAATCTCACCGACAATCATTTTGAAGGGAAGATCCCAAGTGAGCTTGGAAAACTCTCAAATAAATTTGCGAGTTCTACAACTCAGTATTAATAATCTAAGGGACAATTCCTTCATCAATTTACAACATTTCTTTGCTCTTACTGTGGCAGACAACAAATTGGAGGGAACAATCGAACGAGATATTGGTGTTAGACTTCCGAATCTTGAGATTTTTCTTGTGACATTAAATCAATTCACTGGACCAATACCAGATTCAGTGTCCAATACTAAGACTTGTTAGTTTTTCTAACAATTACTTTACGGGAAGCGTGCCTTCGGATCTTGGAAGCTTAAGTAGTCTAAAAAGATTAGTACTTGGTTATAATCATTTGGAAACTGTGGAGCCTCATGGCTTTAGTTTCCCGACTTCTCTTACTAATTGCAGAACAGGTTTACGGGCGAGTTACCCGTTTCTATCTCCAATTTCTCATCCACCCTTAACATATTTTCAGCAGAACAAAATTTTTTATCAGGATCCATTCCCGAAGGAATTGGCCAGCTAGTTGGTTTGACACAATTGACAATCTCCTGGAACTCAATGACAGGCGAGATTCCTGCTGCAATTGGCAAGCTTAAAAGGCTACAGGAACTTTTCATGTCTTCAAACCGATTTTCAGGTGCAATTCCATCTTCAATTGGAAATTTAACAAATTTGTCTCAGTTATATTTGAGTGATAATTATTTAAATGGAAGCATTCCGTCTAGTTTGGGTAATTGTCAAAAGTTAGAGATGCTGTTCTTGTTCATGAACAACCTGTCTGGCACCATACCCAAGGAAGTTGCAAGTCTTCCTTCCATGGTTTTATCTTTCAAATGATCTCAAAATTCTTTAACAGGGCGCTTGCCACCAGAGGTAGGGAATATGACCAAACTTGCGAATTTTGATGTTTCCCAGAACAAATTGTCTGGAGAAATTCCAAGTACATTATCCAATTGTTTGATGTTGACGCTCCTTCGTTTGGTAGATGACTTGTTTGAAGGAAGCATCCCTTCATCTTTTAGTAAGTTAACTAGCCGCTATCTCCTCAACATCTCAAGGAATAACATTTCTGGGAAATTTCCAACGTACCTGCAGAATTTCACCTACCTTGAAAATCTAGATTTATCTTTCAATGACCTTGAAGGAGAGGTACCGTATGATGGGGTCTTCCGAAACACAAGTGAATTTTCAATTGTTGGCAACAGGAAACTCTGTGGAGGCACTCAGAGTTTAGGACTGCCTACCTGTCAAAATGGAGTTCCTAACAAACATAGGGTATCTATTGCTCTGAGAGTAGTACTACCAGTATCCGTGTCATGTAACTGTTAGTAGCATGTCTCTATTTCAATTTGTGGCGGTTGCGAAAAATGGGAAGGAAATCTCCTATCATGGTGCCTACGATTGATCAGCAGTTTCCGAATATTTCTTATCTAGAGCTTTCAAAAGCAACTAATGAATTCTCGCCATCCAATCTAATTGGTAAAGGAAGTTATGGTTCTGTGTACAAGGGGATCTTGGGTCGTGATGAGATGATTGTTGCTGTGAAAGTCCTTAATCTTCAACAGAAAGGAGCTGCCAAGAGTTTCATAACGGAATGCAATGCATTGAGAAACATTAGGCATAGAAATCTCATTAGCGTCATCACTACTTGCTCAAGCATTGATTCAACGGGTGTTGATTTCAAGGCGATTGTCTATGAGTACATGCCTAATGGAAGTTTAGATTATTTTCTTCACAGAACTGAAGATGATCAACTCGGGCAAGAAAAATTAAGTCTTATCCGGAGAATAAGTATTGCGATTGATATTGCTTCAGCAGTAGAATATCTACACCACCATTGCCATACATCAATCATCCATGGTGATTTGAAGCCAAGTAATGTATTGCTTGATCATGACATGATTGCACATGTAGGAGATTTCGGGCTTGCAAAAATTCTATAGGAAACTGTACCCGAGGATTCTTTGACAAGTCAAGCTAATAGTACTGGCATAAGAGGAACTGTTGGCTATATTGCTCCAGGTACTTCAATTTTTGTCTTTCTCAATTTTTTTTTTTACTACAAAGAAAGAAACTCAAATAGAAAAAATGCTGAAAAACAAAACTATTAATGGTTAAACTTACGTCTAACATGATTTTTTTTTTCACTTTTCTTTTTATTATCATTCTTTTGCACTATTGCTCTAAATGTTTTGTTATAACTAACATGAATAAAAATAAATATTGATTCGGTGTAGAGTATGGTATTGGGGGGGTGGGGTAAGTCTAACATGATTTTTTTTTTTTTTTACTTTTTTTATCATTCTTTTTCACCATTGCTCTAAACATTTTGTTGTAACTAACATGACTAAAAATCAATATTGATTCGGTGCAGAGTATGGCATGGGGGTTAAGGCATCCATGCAGGGAGATGTATAGTTTCGGAATTCTCTTGCTCGAGTTGTTCACAGGAAAGAGACCTATTGATGACATATTCACAGGTGATTCGAGCATCCATCTATTTGTTAAGGAGGTTGCTCGAGAAAGAGTGACAGAGATTGTTGACCATTTGTTGTTATCAGAAGTTGAAGGCGACGATATCAATTATAACAATGTTGAAGGGTGTTTAAATGCAATCCTGAGAATTGGAGTATCCTGTTCAATAGAATCGCCAACAGAAAGAATGGACATAAGAGAAGTTGTGGCAGAATTGTGTAAAATTAAGGATAATATTTGTAGGAATAACAAATGAAATCAATGTCTACATTGACCTTTATAGTAGGTGTAAGGCATTTAGCTATGTAATCTATTCAAATTGCTTAAATATAACTTTCTATTTTTTCTTTTATCAAATAAGGTCCTCAAAAACATTAATTAAGTAGAAAATAACTGATTCATCACTTAAGATAAAAAAAACAAATTGAACAATTTATAATGCAAAAACTTGACATTACGCAGGAAATGACCAATTCATCCATTGTAGTTTAATGATTCTTAACGCGGACGACAGCCTTCTTTTATGTACCAACACTTTTTGTCGGGTTATCTTTGACCATTCATACTCCAGCACTTGGTGAGTTCTTAGTAATGTTCATTGTTGTGAATGAGTTCATTTGGTGGTGATAACGTTGTATTTCGGCCGGCTCAACCACCGGAACTGCGTGCTCCTAGATACCTGAAAAGGAACGAATACACGGAGGATTGGCCTACGGATCCGCCTCCGATGGTTAAGTCAGTAAGCGTTTATCGAGATTGATAATCTAAGAATATTAAGGTGTGTGTAAAAAAACATACCAAAGGCCTTTCTTTGTATTTATATCTGATATTTGATATATGGTTGTTAGGGTTTCCCCCCTTGTAAGACGGGAGCCACTACTGATGAGTCCAAACATAGATGGACTGATGAGGATAAGAGCCCTTAACAGAGTGGAGTCCAACCCTTTACGTGTTTCACGCGTTGTGAGAACTTAAGTCGTGCAAACCAATGTTCGACTCGAAATTCATGGGAAGCTCTGGGGCTTCTTAGGGATTTGGGACTCGAGGATATGTCAGGGTATTATTCCATAACAAGCCCCCACTCTCTTACGTATTTGTAATGGGGTGAGAGAGTAGTTACTCCCGACAGTGCAATGTTGAGCGACCGTATCCTAAAAAATTGTGTTAAGGAACTTACTGCAAGGCTTGGGGTTCATTATGGATTTGGGACCATTGGACGGTTAAGGATACCGATCCACGTGGAATATTTCCCACGTTATCAGTACTCGGTATGCTTGACCTCATTCAGGGTACTTCCATAGGTTTGGGATTGATTTTTGATGATTCCCTAACATGTTCAAACACTCGCACTTTTCATTGTAATGGAGTGGGCAAGGATGGCTCGTTGATGACGTCCAAGCATAAATCCCATTAAGTTCTAATTATAACGCCCGAGAATGACCCCGATATGTGCTACCTGTGTTCGGGAAACAAGTACAATAGGTTCGTGCTACAGATTTTTCCCTGTGGATCCACACCGCTCATGTGTCTACATAGTAGTTACAGCTATGTACACACTTCCCAAGGTCGCCCGATTGATTGACATGTGGTGTGAAGAAGAAAGATTACAGTCGTTCGATCGTTGTTATATATTTATTTGACGTGCACCGACTGTTCACTTTCCCTCTCTTGTTTATCTCTTCCGGCGATTTCCTCCCTTCTCCGTTTCGTCAATCTCAAACTCTTTCTTGCGAATTTGTACGTAGATTTTGCCCTTTTAACTAACAAGTAAGTGATCTTGGCCCTTTTCGCTCTCTTTCACCGTTTATTTTATTCAATTTCAGTGTGTGAGCCGTTTATTGGTCGTGTTCCCTCTTTTTCATTGTCTTTCGTGTCTGTTCTTCCCAGTTGGGGTAAAACCTTCAAAACTTCTTAGTGTTCAGGAAAAAATCTTCGAATTTTTTTAGTGTTCAGGGAAAAATCTTCTATAAGGCAGTCTGAACTGTAGTATGGCTATCCCCTCTTTTCGTCTTCGGGATGAGCCCATAGATGAACCTCTAGGAGAGAGCCCCAATCAGGTCAAACTGTTTAGTGATTCTGATTCTATGTCTTCGGGGTACACCCCCGATCCGTCGCCTCCCCTAGAAGAACCAATGGTCGAAAATTTCGAGGTCTTTACTTCTGGATATGAGCCTCAAACAAACAAGGAAAAGATTCCGGGGGACACGGGAAAGGAGCATATTCACTAATCCATGACCCCCGATACCCACTTCGCCCAACTAGATAGTTATCCAAGGTGTAATATCCCGAATGTCACCTCTGTGAAACTAATAGGAGAGATGCTCGAAGACTTCAGTTTCCCTGCCACTCATTCGATTAATTAGGATTCCATCCCGACACCATATAATGTATCATAGGCCCGCACAAAAGAAAAGAGAAAAGGAGACCGGAACCTTTTAGGTCGGGGTCTCCGACAGAGTTTTAGATGTGGGCTTCGCATGCCCTTAAATAAATGTTTGATAACTTTATTAAATTAAATAAGTATAAGTATCGGGCAGTTGGCCCCGAACTGCTTTACAACAATCAACGTCTTTCTCACCCAATGCATACAAAGAGATATTGACCCCACCCTTAAGTTTTTTTGGTATACCTTTCGGCTAGGTCGTTATTCTCAAGCTGGATTCTACACCTTATCCCAAAGACCTGGGAGAGTTGAGTGTATTAGAAAGCATAGAATAACAAAGGGTGGACTTCTGACTGGTGCTTCGTCCACGGTCTTGATCTATCTTTCTTGCCCGGATGGTTTCCCCGCAAACCCACCACGTTTGATGATTGTCACGTCCTTACTCCCGATGAAATTAAATAATACTGGACTTCTCCACGTTAAAGAAAGATGAAGGGGTGTGGGCCCAAGGGACTTTCGGGATCAAGAATGGTTGGAGAAATATACAGGCTAGTCTTAAGTCTAGTTCTTGTTTGTCATTTACTTTGTTTACACTTGCCATAGACTGATGTTTTATTTGTTTGTGTTTGCAGTGTTGACTGCTAGTGAGCTTAGAGCTTTGGTCGAGGCTAAGGCCAAAGGGACTACCCCTACCCCCACGGGAACTCCTACACAAGGGGAAGGGTCCGAGAGTGTGATTCCAAATTCCCCGGCTGTTGTTGCCTCTCCTATAGTGACACAATCCATCACCGGGGGGTCTAAAGTTAGAGAACATCTCCTGAATACCAAACATGCAGCTCCCCGGGGAAAGGCTCCATGTAAAAGACCTCGAATTACGGAGCCCGATACTGCGGGGGAGAGTCTCCAAAAGGGCGATGATAAATAAATGATTCCATATTCCCGAACCCCGCCAAAGGTGTTGCCCACACGAACATTACCCGAGAACTACTTCGGGGGTTGGAGCTTCATCTTAGATCGGGTTGCTCTTGCCGATCATGGGGCTCGATATAGCTATGGGGTGGCCGTCAATCTCCTTGTTAAGGTATTTTACCCAACCCTCTTTTAGATATTCTTAGTTTTTTCCTGAGTGTAGTTGCTAACTGTTGTCCCGACTTGCAGGCTGGCGTATGGTTAAACCATGGTCTCGAGGTGTTTGTCCAAGAGAACATGCAACTCGAGGGCTTCGTTACGCAAGTCAAAGACTTGGAGAAGCGCCTCAAGGCTGCAGAAGATTGGGCGAAGAAGGCTGAGAAAATGGATCGGGAGTTGGATCGACGTCCAAAAATGCCAAGATTGCTCTGACAATAGAACAGAGTTCTCGGGAAGCTTTAGAGAAAAAACATGATGATGTTGTCTCCCAAGAACTACTTAATCTCGACTACATCTAGAAGCTTGAGACCGATGTCGAAGAATTGAATGGGCGGGTCAAGTAGCTTGAAGATGATTGCGTCGCGACACAGGTTGATACCTTTGACATGGGGTATAACGACTATGTTCTGGTGGCAAAGGAAAAGGATTTGGACTACCACCTTCTTCTCCTTAATTCCTAGAAAGACACGACTCTGATCCCGACGCCTAGAGCTAACCCCAAGGACGTTCCTAAGAAGGGCGCCATTCAAAATGTGGTCCTCGAGGTTTCTGAGGAGGCCGGTGCTAATACCGAGGGGGTTTCGGTAGAACTTGAGAAAGGTCGGGATGATGAGGGTGTCCAGAAGGACTGAGGTGCTGATCCCGCCTGATTTACTATCCAGCTAATGAACATTTCTCTTGTTTTTTTATTGTAAATTGTAGTTATGGCCTTCGGGTCAATTGAACTAATGCCTTCGGGCTAATGTTTTTAACCTTCGAACTTTATTTCGTAAATATGGATGATTAGTTTAGTAATCAATGGTTGACATTTTCTTGTTCTTTAAATGTTGTCTTTAACCAAAGGTTGAAAAGATTGTTTGTAAGCCTGATGTTAATTTGGGCCATTTCTTTACCTTACTACCTGTTTGGGGTCGCAATTATTTGATTTTCCTCTAAATAATTTTTGTATTTTTTACATGTCGGTGCATCCTTCGGGGTCGAAATCTTTGATTTCTCTCGATTTCTATGTAAACATTTACATGTTAACGCATCACTCGGGGTTAAAATCTTTGATTTCTCCCGATAGTGTCCTTGTTAAAATTTATAAGTGTTGCAACATCTCTTCAGGGTTTCCATATCTGATATACCCTGAAGATTATTTTTCTCGAGATTTATTATTTGATTGGAAAATCGTGTTTTTGCTTTTACCCTGTGTTTATATTACATTGGGTAGGCAAATTTTATGGAGTTTCTACATATTACTGTTTTTGCCCTTATCTGAAGGTTACTACAGTATTTAGGTGTTTGTACTCGAAATTTCAACATAATATCATAATGGAGAATTTATTTATTCGAACTTAAATGTGTCGTCCGACATTTTATTGAATATCTGGAGATAATTACATAGTACGTTGAGAATTAAAGAAAATATTGTAGGCTCTACTGATAATATTTTCTGCTCGGATGGCATGCCAAGTGTTCTTAATCACTGTTCCATCCATAGCTTATAGTTTGTAGGTCCCAATCTGTGGAGTGTCGATCACTTTGTAGGGACCTTCTCAATTTGGCATCAGTTTTCCTGTCTGCTATGGAGTGGATTTTTTGCTTCCCTTAGTACTAAATCTCCTACTCTGAATTTTCTCTCTCGAACTGATTGGTGCTAAGCCATTTTCTGTTGGTGAGATGCAATTCTGTTAACTACCTCACCCTAGCTTCGTCTAGTAAGTCCAAGTTCATCCTTATCCCTTCTTCATTCGTGGTTTTATCAAAATTTTTAACTCTGTTATAGGTTATCCCGATCTCTAGGGAAATTAAAGCCTCTGTACCATCAGCTAGCTTAAAAGGCATTTTCCCGGTAGTAGTTCGGGGTGTTGTCCAATAGGCCCAAAACACATTCATCAGCTCCTCTGTCCACTTTCCTTTGGCATTGTCAAGCCTTTTCTTTATCCTAGATAAGAGACTTCGGTTAGTCACTTCCACTTGTCCGTTTGCTTGTGGGTGTCCCACCGAACTCTTCTTGTATTGGATCATCCCTAAGTCTCCCAAGAAACCTTTAAAAAAAATTTCGATGAATTGAGTGTCGTTGTTGGAGAAGAGTAGTACTCTTGGGATCCCGAATCTCAGAACAACACTTATAAAAATTTCTTCACATTTTCCTCTGCTATCTTTCTTAGTGGGGATACATCCACCCACTTTGTCATATAATCAATTACGACTACACAAAATTTTAACTCGCCTTTGGCAATTGGGAACGGGCCCACAAGGTCAATTCCCCATATTGCAAATGGTATAAAGCTCATAATGCTTGACAGTTCTGTCAGGGGTTGCCTTAGGATTGGGGCAGGGATATGACAATTGTGACATTTTTTCACAAACTCCATAGCATCCTTATTGATTGTTGACCAAAAGTATACTTGCCTTAGAATTTTTAGAGCCAAAGTTTTCCCCCCTGAGTGATTGCCACATATACCCTCGTGTACCACCTTAAGGGCATAGCTTGCATCTTCGGGACTAATACATTTCAATAGGGCCAATGTGGTTGACCTTCTATACAATTCTTCCTCGACTATGCAGAACTTCGAGGACTAATAGATGATCTTATTTGCTTCATTTCAGTCTTTTGGTAAATCCCCCGACTTCAGATATCTTATGATTGGGGTCATCCAGTTCGGGGTTCCGTCGATTGCCATTATCTCGGTTTGATCTAGTGATGATTTGGACATGGTCTCCAAGTACACTGATCCTTCCATACTCTTAGGGTCCAATGTTACGAGGCGAGAAAGTGCATCTGCTTGGGTATTATCAGCCCTGACTATCCTTTGGAGTTTGAAGTGATTTAGCTTTTTAACTGTCTGCTTGGTTTTGTCTGCATATTGGGTTATCCGGAGTTCTCTTGCTTCATACTCTCCCAAAAATTGTCTTACCACTAACTGCAAGTCGCTGTAAGTTTAGAGTATTTTTATCTCCAAATTGTTTGCTAAACGGATCCCGGCTAGTAAGGCTTCGTATTCGGCTTCATTGTTTGTTGCCCGGAACTTGAATCTTAATGTATGTTGGATCACGAAGCCTTCGGGGCTGGTTAAAATCAGACCGGCCCCACTTCTTTCCGTTGTCGATGAACCATCTACATATAGGGCCCAGGTCGGGATCTCTACCCCTAAGGTTTCTTGTTCGGGGTTTTCTTCCTCTTCCACATTATTTGCAAAAGCTAAATTCTACGACAAAATCTGTTAGGGCTTGGCCTTTGATCATTGTTCTCGGTTTATATCGTATGTCAAATTCTCCCAATTCTATCGCCCACGTCACCATTCTTCTTGAGAGTTCGGGTTTATGTAAAATTCTTCTTAGTGGTTTGTCTGTCAACACAGTGATCGTTCTCCCCTAAAAGTACGGGCGAAATTTATGTGTCGCTATCACCAAAGCATATGCAAATTTTTCCACGTCAAGGTAACGAGTTTCCACATCTTTAAAGGTGTGACTACATAGTAGATAGGTTTCTGTAGTCCATCTTCCTCTTTGATCAGTACTACCCCGACTGCCTTCGAGGACGCTACAATGTATAGGTACAGTTTTTCACCTGGGAGTGCTTCTGTAAGGAGAGGAGGATTCGACAAATATTTCTTGATTTCCTCAAACGCACACCAGCATTTAAGGGTCCATTCGAAGTTTTTTGCCCCTTCTTAAAGTATCAAAGAACGGGAGACATTTTTCTGCTGATCTGGCGATAAAACGTTGTAAGGCTGTCATTCTTCCGATCAGCCGCTGCACCTCTCTAACACTCCTAGGGGCCTCCATGTCGATTATAACTTTTATTTTTTTGGGGTTAGCTTATATGCCCCGTTGACTCACCATGTAGCCCAAAAGTTTTCCTGCATTTACGTTGAAAGTGCACTTGCTCAGATTTAATCTCATATTATTCTCCCTCAAAGTTTCAAAGCATTCTCTGAGGTTCCCTATGTGATCGGGGATTCCCCCCGCTTTTCACTATCATATCGTCGACGTAGCACTCCATGTTTCTCCCGATCTACTTGAAGAAAACCTTATTCACCTTTCTTTGATATGTTACCCTGGCATTGATCAGATCGAAGGGCATCGCCCAATATGTGTAGGTCCATTGGTGAGTGATGAAGGCTATCTTGGGCATGTCTTCAGGGGCCATACTGATTTGGTTGTAGCCCAAGAATGCATCTAAAAATCTGAGTAATGCATGTCCTGCTGTCGCATCAATAAGTTAGTCGATGGAGGGTAAGGGATAGAAATCTTTTCGGTATGCTTCATTTAGATCTGTGTAATCCATGCACATTCTCTACCTGTTTACCTTTTTTGCCAAAATCACTTTGGCCAACCATTTGGGGTTTTCTATCTCATAAATGAATTTTGCCTTTAACAATTTCTCCACTTCTTCATTAATTGCCTTTTGTCGTTCAGGGGTATGGTTTCTCTTCTTCTGTCTCACTGGTTTTCGTTCTTTGTTCACACTTAACCTGCGGACAGATATGGATTTGGGGATCCCGGGCATGTCCTCTAGGGACCATGTGAATACGTCAAAAAATTCTCGAAGTAGGGATATTAAGTTTTCCCTTGTTCTTCTCTCCAAACCTTTCCCTATGGTTGCCAACATTTCCTTGTTTCCAATCACAAGTTCAATTTCTTCCGTTTCGTCTTCGAGCTCTCCTATGGGTTCGGTGAAACTTTTGCCGAACCTTTCCGTTTCGATATTCTCGATTGCCATACAGAGTTCTTTTCTTTTCCCGTCTCTAGGGCGGGATCCACCTATTGCAACTCATCCACACAAGTTATCAGGAGGTTTTCTGGCACCCACTGACAATCCATATCCCATTCTCGGTGGGAAATTTCATTTTGAGATAAGGGATAGAGGTGACAGCTTTTAGCGCTGTTAAAGTCGTTCTGCCGAAAATCATGTTATATGCTGAAGGGACTTTAACCACGTAGAGTTTCACATCAAGACCGACCACCACCGAGAGAGTTATTGTTCCCGCGATGTTGACTGGTTTATTCCCGAATTTGTATAGCAGGGCCTCCTTGCACGGCTCCATATGTATTCCCTGCAGATTCACCCTGTTCAAAGCATGGTGGTATAGGATATCCAGCGAACTTCCATTATCCACCAATATCTTATTAACCGTGTAATCGGCTATTGAGGTAGTAATGACCAAGGCATCCTCGTGCGGGGTTATGATCCCGACGTAATCCTCATCGAAAAATGAAATAGTTTGATCAACCCTAAATTTTTTGACGGGTTGTTTGTATAAGCTATAAACTTCTCTGGCATATGCCTTTTTGGCGTTGTTGGACTCTTTCCAGACGGCTGATCCACCCCTCATTGTGTTGATGTGCCCCTGATTGAGTCTTTCTTCATTATTGTTTATCTGAGTCTCCCATTGGCGTTGTATGGCCCTGTCCCTAGCGACATACCAATCAAGTTCTCCCTACTTTACTTGCTCCTCAATCAATTCTTTAAGCTGGTAACATTGTTCCATGTCGTGTCCCACGTCTCAATGGTATTCACAATACCGGCCCATGTCTCTTCTGTTCTCGTCAGTTATCATTCTCGGGGGTCTTTTAAAGAATGGGCGGTTTTTAATCTCATTCAAGATCTTTACTATGTCAGTGTTTAGGGGTGTGCATGGGACTTCTGGCCTTCTACCCCCTTGTAATGAGTTACCCCCAAACGTCGTCCTCCGTCCCGATTCTTTCGTTCATTCTTCTCCTCCCGACGATCATCTCTTCGATTTTTACTATCATCATTTTTTTGACCTCGACCATTTTTCATGGTTCCCAGGGCTTCTTCTATCTCCACATAGAGCTCTATTCGGTCATAAAGCTCGTTCAACGTAGTAGGCATCTCCTTGATGAATGACTTAACCAATTGCCTGGACATCTCTTTGTTGATCCCGATGTACAAAAATCTGAGTGTCTGTGCATGATCTAGTTGTGCCACCTTTGAGGTGGCCTCCTTGAATCTCTTGACATAGGACTGTAGAGTTTCATCTGACCCCTAGGACACCCGTAACAGAGACATAGTTTATTTTCCCTTCCTTTTGTATGTCTAAAAGTGGCTCATGAACTGTTCTTTCAATTATGCAAAACTGCCTACTGATCGGTACTTGAGAGTTTGAAATCAGGCATTTGCTAAGTCTTTCAGTATGTTGGTGAACAGTCAACACATGACAACATCATCATGCCCGAAGTGCATCATTATTGACTTGCATTTGGTAAGATGTTCGTAGGGGACTCTTCCCGTCAAACATTGGGAGTTTAGGCATGGTAGCCCCCGTCTGCCCCGAGGCAATTTGTATAGTCTCAGTGAATGGGGAATCAATGCTGAAAGTTCTCACTCCTCAGGTTATTTTTAATTGTCTTCATAGCTCATTCATTCTCTTGTAGATGGCATCGTCCCTATTTTGAACTGAGGCAAAAGTTTTGACCTGTGGATTGGAGTTAGCTAATTAAATACCAAAAATTGATGTTGTGGCGTATGTTGGTTTTCTGCCTTGGTTGGGGTTGTTCAATCTGATTCGGGATCCAGGTGGGATCTGCCCCTTGGGATTGTCATGTGTGATCCTGACGACTCTTAGGGGTTATCTCCCGGTCCCTCCTTCTCTACCTTCAACCCTTTCAGCTTCGATCAGAGGTATCTCTTCAATGGCTACTCTTCTCTGTTCAGCCAGTACAGCAAGGCGTGCATCTTCCCCCGCCTCCCGTTCGAGGTTGCTTGTCCATAAGTGGTTTTGGCGATGTGAATGCTCATAATGAGATCTCTGCTCGTTGAGAGTTGATCGGAGATTTGAAGGTTCTGAATCGTTCATATCTAGGATCTGGTCCCTACGCAATTTCGGTCACCATGTGCCGAGTCCCAAGTTTAGGAAATCAACTGTTTTCGAACCAAGACGTTCAAACGTTGAATTTCTTCGGCCATTTTCTCCGTTGTTTATAGCATGAGATCCTTGACCCACCATTCTTTTTCAGAAATGATGAAAAATAAGAGCAAATGTGTACCTGTTTAATTCTTAGAAGGTCCTCCTTCTAGCGCCAAATGATAACGTTGTATTTCGGCCGGCTCAGCTATCGGAACTTGGTGCTCCAAGATACTTGAAAAAGAACGAATACGCGGAGGATTGGCCACCGGATCCGCCTCCAATGGTTAAGTCAGTAAACGTTTATGGAGATTGGTAATTTGAGAATATTAAGGTGTGTGTAAAAAAAACATACCAGAGGCATTCCTTTGTATTTATATCTGATATTTGATATATGGTTATTAGGGTTTCTCCCCTTATAGGATGGGAGCCACTACTGATAAGTCCAAACATAGATGGACTGATGAGGATAAGAGAGCTCAACAGAATGGAGTCCAACCCTTTACGTGTTTCACGCGTTATGTGAACTTAAGTCGTGTAAACTGGTGTTCGCGCTCTTCAAATGACTCGGGATCCCTAGGAAGATCTGGGGCTTCTTAGGGATTCGGCAGTCGAGGATATGTTGGGGTATTATTCCTTAACAAGCCCCCACTCTCTTATCGCATTTGTAATGGGGTGAGAGAGTAGTTACTCCCGACAATGCAATGTCGAGCGACCGTATCCTAAAAAATCGCGTTGAGGAACTTAATGCGAGGCTTAGGGTTCATTATGGATTCGAGACCATTAGATGTTTAAGGATACTGATCCACGTGAAATATTTCCCACGTTATCAGTACTTGGTATGCTTAACCTCGTTCAGGGTTCTTCCATAGGTTCGGGATTGATTTTTGATGATTCCCTAACATGTTCAAACATTCACACTTTTCATTGTAATGGATTGGGCAAGGATGGCTCGTTGATGACGTCCAAGCATAAATTCCATTAAGTTCCAATTATAAAACCCGAGAATGACCTCGATATGTGCTACCTGTATTTGGGAATCGAGTACAATAAGTTCGTGCTACAGACTTTTCCCCGAGGATCTGCATCGCTCGTATGTCTACATGGTGGTTACAGTTGTGTACACGTTTCCTTAACAGGTGATTTAAAGCATGATTAAGTGGTGGTGGTTTTTTTAATTTTTTTTAGTATTATTATTTTCTTTTTGGTATCGTCAAAGCATGGTAAGTGTTGTTTAAAATGTTAAGTGTCATTTAGTATATTAAGTATCGTTTATTGTGTTAAGTATCATTTATAGTGCTAAGTTTCATTAAAATAAATGTAAAATATGTTAGAAACTGCATATTTAATTTGATGATGTGATATTGATAATGTATAATTACTCAATAGTTTTTGTAAAGTCTTTAATATGAATATGATGTACAAGAACTTAAAATAGAAAGATCAAACTTGTTAGGTTGATCTTATGAGCTGAATTGATGTATAGATAATAGGATCAAATCGATCGTAAAGTAATGTTAAGCAATCGTAAGGCTACTCTGTCATTTCGTAGAGTTTATTAAAGATGGCAGAGTTAGCTATGCTATCGTAGAGCATCCAGTGCAAGATCGCAGAGTCTGCCAGAAGTTCGCAGAGTTAAGTTAAGACCGCAGTGAAAGTAGTATGCCCTCAAGCCAATCACATAGGATGTGATAAGCATTTACTTTATAATCTTGTTTATTTATTAATAAAAGAACTTATTTAATTAAAGGCAGACTTTATCCATGTTTAATTAGTTGAATTAAATAAATGTGATAAACTCATAGTTTTATAACAATGTTTTTAGAATCATGATGATGATCATGCTAATGAGATCTAAATTCAAGATAGCTCAAAAACTAAAACGTTCCTAATCGTTGGATCACTAATGTGGGATTACTGATTCCAGATAAATTAGTACATATTATGCTTGCTCTGTTGAAGATGATGATTGATCTCATAATCATTTGTATGGAGACACTAAAGCAAGTATGTAGGTGCTTATTGGCGAATAAGTTCACTAAACGTGACTCGCTTAAGGAACACTTAATGGAGTTTTACTTGCCTGACAATTAGAGTTCCTATAGTGATAGTCGTACAAGTGATCCTTAGACTTGAGATCATCATATTACCTTGTGTATTCTAAATTATACTTTATCATATTCCTTAATAATTCAGAGTATAATATAGTGTATGTTTTGGTATAATAAAGTGTACATGGAGGTAGGTGAATGATCGACAAAGGATCTACCACTTCTAGTAAAGGGAGAGAATGTCCTATGCGATTTGATGAATGACAACTCAGAAATTCTTGACCAAAGTGAATGCAAATTAAAAAAGAGTTTCTAATTTACATTAATCAAAATTGTGCATTTACAATCGAAATGTATATGATCAAATAAATAAGACTTGTCAATAATTTCATGTCTTATGTTTGATTGGGACATTGTATGATAGAATGATTGAATTTTATGGTAACTATTACTGAATAGGTTCTATGTGATTAAAAGTTGATTTCATATTATACGGATAGTCATGATACACTGATATAAGGTGTCACTGATGATGTAGAATAAATATTATTTATTTATAAATGAATTAAAGGAGTTTAATTCATTATAAATAATATTAGAATGGTTCTAATTTTGATTTCTACTACCGGCATAATATTGAACCTAAAGGGTCACACCGCAAAAGAGAAATATTATTTTAGAAGTAATTGGCTTAATAATAATAAGTTAAGTGTATTTAATTTATTAGTGGAATAAATTAAATAGTTTAATATTTATAATTAAGTATTTAGAGAAATACTAAATTATAAATTAATAAAATGATTCTTATTATTATTATTATTATTATAAATAATTGGCTTAGTAATAATAATTTAGTATTTGGAGAAATACTAATATTTATAATTAAGTATTTTGAGAAATACTAAATTATAAATTAATAAGAGTATTCTTATTATTATTATTATAAATTATTTAATTCCTAAATAGTTTGAGAACTAAATTAAATTAAAATCTTAAGTCTTAAAAGGTTTAGGATGAAAGGTTAGTCTACAAATAAGAGGGGTCTTATTGTGGAAATGACTAATGCAACTCTTGCAAGTATTCTCTACAATCTAAAGAGTTAGGAGAGAGAGAATTAGGGCTAGCCACCCTAGGTTTAGAGTAAACCTAAATTTACTTCTTCCATAATCATCTCTTGGTGGATCACCTTTACAGCGCTGTACATATTGAGTAGTTTGTGTTTGATCTGTAGATTTGGAGGAGCGTGAAGGAACAAAGGATTGGAACTTGAAGATCACATTAAGGAGTTGATCATCTACATAAGGTATATCTTTTATCCTTCCTCAATTAATAATATTGCATAAGGTGATTCCTGGGATTGCAGAAAATTTTAAATTCGATTTATGTCATGCTTCCGTTGTTTTACAGTATGATTATATGTATGTTCTTGTTTCTGCAAACTTACATGCAGAGTCTGCAGAAAGATCGTAGAGCCCTCTCAAGGATCGTAAAGTAAAGTGAAGATCATAGAGTCCGCTTTAAAATCGTATAGTGGAGAAAGATTATAGAGTCTGCTCAAGGATCATAGAGTGCTCATCGTAGAGGGTCATTCGTAGAGCACATCGTAAAGTGTCTCTCTACTTGTAGAGCAAGTAATCGTAGAACAGAACGTAGATTTCAAGATCGTTGAGTAATTCAAGCCTCAAGTTCTTTGACCATCATCAAGCTCTACGATCTGTCCAAGTCATAGAACATGTCAGACCTGTCATAGGACTGACAATGAGGAGCCTTGCAGAGTGAAGATCTCAAGATGTTTTCCAAAAATTCCTAATTCAAATAGAAGATCAAATAGTTTTGTGTCTAACCGCTATCTTGGAGATGTGACACCACTCATAAGTGGTAGGTGAATTTGCAGTCTGATGTGACCAGTCAGAGCCGAAAGCAAGCTGATATATTTACCCTAAAAGTCAACATCAGAGAACATCTAGGAGTGGAGCATTAAATGCACAACGACAACTCTCCAACGAAAAGAACTCAACGGAGTCTATAAAAGGGCAAGGAGATTCAAGTTAACAGTATCGAATCACCACGCATAAAGCTGAATCTCTACCAAAGTCAAAAAATTCTACTCTACAATTTGAGAACTACTCATTCTGCTGCTAAGTACTTAAGAAGTCAAATTCATTGCAACTTAGCAACACCTCAAACAACCAACTCACAACTGTGATTTATCTGGTCTTAGTGACCATTGTACCAAGTCTAAGTGACTTGAAGAGTTCTAAGTGAACTAATCTAAGTGACCTTGTCTTAGTGATATCTGCCGAGACTAAGTGACTCGAAGGAATTTTAGTGATTCAGTTTGTAATAGATCTTAGTGATCTGATCTAAGTGACTCTTGCATCCTTAGTTGATTTCCTACTCGTAGAGTAGAAGAGTGAATTAAGAGTTATTTGTATTGCGAATCACTTAAAACATCTTGTGTCATTTACTTACTGCATTTACATTTTGTTTATTAACTGCTATATCAGTTGTGACTTAATCCATAAGAACTAAATTCAAAACTGCAATTTCATTATATCTTTAAGGAGATTTTAAACTAATATTCTGATGTGCTTAATTAACTCTGATCAATTAATTATCTGATAATACATTCTTAAATAATAAGTAAAAAAGTTTTAAAGGATCTATTCAATCCCCCTTCTAGATCTCTTATGTGCCTCTGAGAAACAACAAAATACATTTATCTAAAGTAACATTTTTATTTTGACAATATTTATTTTTTTGAAAAAACTGAATAACACATATCCCCAGAAGTGAATGGTTCCCGAAAATTGGTGGAACAAGTAATTCCTCTGAAATTAGATATACAATTTAATTTTTTTTATAGTTCGTTCTAAAATTAAAAATAATTTTCTATTTTAAAAGTATAAAATTGCACAATGTATTTAACTTACCAATGTGTCTTTACAACTATATCTAGTACGATACTATCACTACTAATTTCTTAACTAATATAAGAGTAAGTATAATTGTTCCAGTAGCTAAGTCACTGGCTAACCGACGCATCTTTTGTCACTGACAGAGTGGCAGAGACCTTAAAATCATTCCATCATTTATTCTATTCCATTCTTTCAATCCAAACGCAGTATAAATGTCCCACCTTGAGTTCTCCCTAGTTTATACACCACAATTTCCTCTTTATATAGTAATGGAAATTATTATTATTACTATGCGAGAACCGAGCTTCAATTTACTTCAATCCTTTCTCAAATTCTCTGGTGGTGCATATTACTATTATTATGTCCTCCAAGTAACTCTGTAGCAAACGCGAATGAAATGGACAGATTAGTGTTGCTTGCGTTCAAAAATAGCATAACCAAAGATCCAATGAACATCATGAGCTCATGGAACGACTCAATCCACTACTGTAGCTGGCCTGGAGTTTCATGCAATAAAAGGCATCCCAGAAGAGTCACAATCTTGAAATTAACTCATGCAAATTTGGCTGGTCAGCTGCCTCCCCACATAGGCAATCTTAGCTTCCTAAGAGAAATTAATCTGATGGCTAACAGTTTTCGAGGTGAAATTGCTCAAGAAATTGGGCACTTATCTCGGCCTATATATATGTCTATTTCAAAATGAATTTGAAGGGAAGATCCCAATTGAGCTTGGGAGACTGTCAAAATTGAAGTTCTGCAACTCAGTGTGAATAATCTATCCAGTACAATCCCTCCCTCAATCTACAACTTGTCTTCGCTCTATGAAATTGGTGTAGCAAAAAACCAATTGCACGGAAGAATCGCACAAGATACTGGTTTCATGCTTCCAAATCTTACGGGGTTGTTTGTGACATTGAATCAATTCACTGGACCAATACCGGTTTCATTGTCCAATGCCTCAGGACTTGAAGTCCTTGGTTTTGCTGCTAATAGCTTCACAGGAACAGTGCCTCAGAATCTTGGAAGCTTAAGAAATCTGACAATACTAACTATCGCTGTTAATCAATTGGAAACTAACGAGCCTCAGGGATTTAGTTTCCTGACTTCTCTAACTAACTGCAGCTACCTCCAGATGCTGGATAGAACCATATAGGTTCTAACAAGTTTACAGGTGAATTGCCCGCTTCAGTCTCCAATTTATCATCCACCCTTCAAATATTTTTGGCAAACGAAAACCAGATATCAGGAACCATCCCTGAAGAAATTGGGGAGCTGGTTGGTTTGACGATGTTAGAAATCTATGGAAACTCGATCACTGGCAAAATTCCTCCTGGAATCGGCAAACTTACGAGATTGAAGGAACTTGACCTTTCTAAGAACCAAATTTCAGGTGCAATTCCAGCTTCACTTGGAAATATCACACAGTTGCTACAATTGTGTTTAGAGGATAATTATTTAGATGGAAACATTCCTTCTAGTTTGGGGAATTGTAAACAACTAGAGTTGTTGGTCCTGTCCAGGAACAACCTTATTGTTACTATACCCAATGAAGTTGCAAGTCTTTCTTCTATGGCTCTATCTTTCAACTTGTCTCAAAAACATTTAGTAGGGAGCTTGCCAACTGAGGTAGGAAATATGAGCAAGCTTGTGAATTTGGATGTTTCCCAGAATAAATTGTCGGGAAAACTTCCAAGTACAATATCCAATTGTTTGATGATGGAGAGCCTGCTTATGGGGAATAACTTGTTTGAAGGAAGCATCCCTTCATCTCTTCGTAGGTTAACTAGCTTCAAGGTCCTTAATTTATCAAGGAATAACATTTCAGGGAAATTGCCAGCATACTTGCAAAATTTAACCTATCTAGAAAATCTGGATTTCTCTTTCAATAACCTTGAAGGAGAGGTACTGCATGATGGGGTCTTCAGGAATACAGGTAGGGGCACTCCTAGTTTGGGACTATCAGCATGTCAAAATAGAGTTCCAAACAAAGGTAGAGGATCTAATGCTTCGAGCGGAGAGTAGCACTGCCAGTATCCATTTCATGTGTCATTTTATTAGCACGTCTCTTTTTTAGTTTGTGGCAGCTGAGAAAAACTAGAAATAAGAATACTCCTATCACGGTGCCTACAGTTGAACAGTTTCCAAAGATTTCTTATTTATAGCTTTCAAAAGCAACCAATGAATTTTCATCAACCAATCTAATTGGTGAAGGAAGTTATGGTTAACCGGGTCCAGAAGGAGAGATTTTTTAAGCTGGAAAGGGATTTTATCGGGGGAATTCTGTTATTACAAAGGGACTTTGGTTAGCGACGAGATTATTGTGGCTGTAAAAGTGCTCATCTTCAACAGAAAGGAGCTGTGAAGAGTTTGGTGGCTGAATGCAATGCCTTGAGAAACGTTAGGCATAGAAATCTCATTAGGGTCATCACTACTTGCTCAAGCATTGATTTGAAGGGTGCTGATTTCAAGGTCATTGTCTATGAGTACATGCCTAATGGAAGTTTAGGGAATTTTCTTCACAGGAATTGCAATAAGAAACTCAATCAAGAAAATTTAGGTCATGCGGCGACTAAGTATTGTGATTGATATATATTCAGCACTTGAATATCTACACCACCATTGTGAAACATCAATCATCCATGGTGATTAAAGCCAAATAATATGTTGCTTCATCATGACATGACTAGGGATGTAAATGAACCGAGTCGAGCCGAGTATTGAATTGCTCAGATTTGGTTTACAAAATTTATCGAGTATGAAATAAGGTTTGATTGAGGCTCGTTTAGCTACCGAGTCAAGCACGATCTCAAATCGAACCCGAACAGTTTGAACTTTTCGAGCGAATATGATCCGAATATCAATAAAAAATTACAATTTGAAAAGGTTCGAGTAATTTATCGAAAATTTGCTCATGTTTAAATCATTTATATTTCGAGTCGAGCTCGAATCGAACTTTTAGTCGAGCGAATACGAATTGAGCCCGAACTGTTTGGTTCATTTTACAATCTTAGACATGACTACACATGTGGGAGATTTGGGCTTGCAAAAATTCTATCAAAAATTGTAGAGAATTCTTTGCCACAACAAAGCAATAGTAAGTGCCCAAGTGCCTAAGAGGAACTGTTGGCTATGTTGCTCTAGGTATTTCAATTTTCTTGTCTTTACTTTCCGCTAACAGAAAGAAATTCATATAGAAATTGTTCTTCTGAAACTAATTTACAACTAATAGTTCAACTTATGTTTAACATAATTTTCTATTATTCTCAGTTTATTATTACAGCTATAAATATCTTGCAACAGCTAACTTGACTTGGAATCAATCTTTGGTGTAGAGTATGGCCTTGGGGGTAAGGCCTCCGTGCAGGGAGATGTATATAGTTTTTTTATTCTCTTGCTTGAGTTTTTCAACGGAAAAAGACCTACAGATGACGCATTCACAGATGATTTGAACCTCCATCTATCTGTTAAGAAGGCTTTATCCGAAAGACTGATGGAAATTGTTGACCATTTCCTGTTATCATAAGTTGGAGGTGACGATGTTGATTATAACAATGTTGAAGGGTGCTTAACTGCAGTTTTGAGAATCGGAGTATCCTGCTCAGCGGAATCTCCAGGAGAAAAATGGACATAAGAGATGTGGCAGAATTGTGTAAAGTTAAGGATAAAATTTGTAGTATTAACAATTGAAATCATGTCTACATATGTAGCTCAGATATGTTGAGGAGATATGAATTCAGTCCAGCTTAGTGAGATGGAGCATTTCATGGGAGCTTTTCCGTACAATGATGGCAATAGAGAGCATAACCTTTAGGCGAAAATTAGGAGACATTTTGTAGCATTTTGAATTGAATTATACGTTCTTTGAAATTCTGAGTTGATGGTAAGAACCAAGTTTTGTTGTCTATTCAAATTTAAAGGGTCTCATTCTCTCACTCTCTTGCTTCTCACTCATGCATCTGATTAAATAAAAGACAGACGATAAGATACAAAGGATGCTATAACAAAATTGATGAATTTCAAATCAGGAACCATTAGAAGTGTTCCATACAAAAGTCATCAAGCATCAAAGGGTTCTCCATTTTATATTTACAGTAATATATTCTTTGTATTACAGCATTTTAAATTGTTATGCTGGGATCAAATTTTTAGCTTCTTTGTAATTTCAGCAATATATTTACCTTGATGAAAGGCTTGTTGGAGTTCTAGCTCAGTCAGCTGGCGAGATCCATCTGTCGCATAAGTTCCAGCACCATATGGAGATCCGCCTTTCACCTGATTCATCTCAAACATTCCACTGCCAAAGGTGTATCCAAGAGGAACAAATATCATGCCATGATGTGCTAACTGTGTAATCGCTGTTAACCTACACATAAGAGGTAAAGTGCAAAATAATATTTATTATTAAGAAAGAAAATTCAGTCCTATAGAAGTTCTCCCTCGCAAAAGGAAACAAGAATGAAACTAAAACACCTTAGTTTATGGGGTAGTTCCACTAGAAACCAATTCACAATCCTAATGGTAGTTCAATATGAAGCCTTGAATTGGAAATATAAGCACATTTTCAATTCAATAGAATTGAAATTTAATTAAAATTTGGCACTCAATTACAAAATGAGTTGCCCAACATAGATTAAGCATTGGAACTTCCATCATATTGGCACTAAATTTGAAAAAAAAATTGTCAAAACAAACTGTTGACAAGATCCAGTTCACAATTCAACTAAATGTGGTTTAATCCGTGCATATCCACTAAAATTGTCCTTCAGAATCTAAATTTTGCATACGAGTGCCAATGCCAAAGAAACCACAATAATCTGCAGGCAGGCTGCCAGAACAGAGGTAAGTAGGTACTATAAAATCTCAGATGTACACTTGTTGAAACGAATTTATTAACCTTTTTGACAATTTTATCATGTTTAAGATGGTTTTTATTTTATTAACTCATCACACTTAGACTAAGAATTTAACTATGTTCCTGTCTTTAATTAGACCATATCCTGCATGCCAACATCCTTGTTGCTCACTTCAAGAGAACGACTCTATGGACAAAACCTTAATTCTAGCGTTTTGATGCTAATATGAGGGTCGAGGGCCCTGTGAATCAAGAAAAATATCATTACTCTAACCCCCTGTTCTTGAGTTTTATTTTTGGGGAAAGGGAAGGAACCGGAAGCGAAAGTTCTTCTTTCCAAAAAAAAATTGGAAGGAAGAACTTTTCCTTCCCATCCCTTTCCACCGAAACAAAACTCACAAACACAGATAAACAGAACACCTGATCAAATCGCAACATGAACCATCAACGACTCGGATAGATAACAGGACTATAAGATCTCCACACATTTCAATATTTCTATAAAAAAAAATTCTATAATAGCAGTGAACAACTTTCTCTTTCGATCCCTTCCCTTCCCCTAAAAACAGAACTCCCAAACAGGCTATAAAGCATGAGGCAGAGGAAAATATGAACTCACGCAGTAAGCTCCTGGCCACCGCCATGGAAACCAGTACTCCAGAAGATTCCAGCAGGTTTACCAGCAAGTGACTGGGATGCCCATATCTCATGAGTTGAATCAAAGAAGGCCTTGGATTGAGCAGCCATCACCCCGAATCGAGAAGGAAACCCAAAGATAAATCCATCCGCCTCCAAAAGTTGCTCCGGCTTGATTTCTGCCACATCATTTGCTTTAGGAGGAGCCTTCATCTTATCAAGAATGCGGTCAGGAAGTGTCTCAGGTACCTAATCCATCCATCCCGTAAAGATTAAATTATCTTTTATAAGCCTCCAAACATTGACACCAATAAGCAACTAATTTCAGATATGACTTCACTAAAAAAGACAAGAAGTACCACCTGCCACAGAGTTGCTTCAACGCCTTGAACTGTATTCGCTCCTCGCTGTACTTCTCGTGCCATATTCTCCACATGTCCATGCAAGGAGTAATAGCTACAACAAGAATGATACAAAAACTTCAGCATCAAACGTCACTAGTTTCATAAATTGGAAAGGTTTACGCAATGTTTGGCGACTCAACACTAAGCTTGGGAACTGGAAATGGAAGCACATTTGCAACTCCATGGAGGCATGGAATAAAACTTAGGTTAATATTTGGCGTTAACTTAATTTAGAATTGAACTGCCAAACATAACTGTAGATTCAAACAAATGACCATAATAGCTACAACAAAAATCATACCAAAATTCAGCATCAGAAGTAACAAGTTTCAGAAACTGGAAAAGTTCATTTGGCAACCCAATACTAAGCGTGGGAATTGGAATTGAAAGCACAGTTTTCAATTTCATGGAATTCAAATTTAGTCAAACATTTGCGTTCAACTCGGGTTCTAAAGCTTGAAATTGAATTGCCAAACATACATTAAACTCAAATAAATGAGGAAATTCAAATCAGATTCATTATGGGGAGGGGAGAGAATTGGGTGTGCTTACACTATGAAGACCTTAGTGGTGGCCGCCATAGTTGCAATTGAAGGAATCTATCTACGGAATGAAATCAACATAAACAACTAATTAGGTATAATTTCATGATCAGTGTATAATTATATAATTATAATCACAAGATATAATTTTACCATTTAATTGCTCCATTTCATCAAAGGTTTCAAGGCAATTATAATATACATACCGGATGATCGGATAACAAGCGAAAGCTAGCCTTATCATGTAAGAACTGTTCTTTGTCTTCGTTGCCAAATCTTACAAGATGAATAAGTGGCACAAAGATGAATAAGTGGCAAAAAGAAAAGTTGGCGTCTGAATTTAGACTTGGGTATATGATTTGGGAATTGAAATTTCGCAAGTGGGTCCTATAAGTTAATGTGATATATAAGTTAATGTGATATTTCTACACGTAAGTCTTATTTTTAACTAAACCAATTATTTGTGGAGTAGACTAATTATAGGATTTAGTTCTTATGTTCAAATTACCCCCACTTGATAAATAACTAAATATCTAGTTACTTAACTTTATTTGATTAGTAGCATTACTCAATTCTTTTATGCTACATTGTTAGCCGTTTGAAGATAACTTTTATTTATTTAATTATTATGATAGTAATAATATTAATAATAATTAGAAAATTGTTAGGAAATAAGTGGAAAAAATTATTTACACATAAAAATTAGGATCTAAGGCTTTCTCCTACCAGGAAATTTTTTTATTTTCAAATAGAACCAAGACAAGACAACATGTAATCGTTTTGATAGAAACAAAAACATTTGAAATAAAAATAGGGGATGAGAGAATCACTTAATTTTTAAATAAAAAATATTTGCAATCATTGGTGATTAGAATTTATTTGAATATTACCTTATGTGCACGGTGGAGTGACCACGTTTGAGCTGAGCTACGATTTGGCCAAGGATTCGTGGAATTTTGCGGTTTCAAGAAAGGTTTACTGAGATGATGTGTTTAGGGCTTCGTATCAGACTTCAAGCAAGGCGTTGGGGCTTGACTGGACAAGGAATTCAAAGTTAAATAGATCTTTCAAGGTATAGTTATTGTTTTTCTTTTTTTCTAAAAAATTTGTCTGTTTGATTGCTCATAGTGTTGAAGGTTAGAAAATTTGATATATTGCGTCTCGGTAGTTTGTCTTTGAGAAATTTAAAATATAAAAAGTAGAATCTAAAAAATTGAAAATACTAGTTTTTTTATGTTGCAATTTGTCAAGTGGAGTGAACTTTAGGTATATCATCTTTGGAGAGAGTAGAGCCTATGAACTTACATTAATCTTATTGTAAATGATTGATTTTGGAAATTGTCTTCTCGTTAGAATAAACATATTTTTTTTTTCATTTTTAAGCTTTAATTATTATTATTATGCTCTCCATTTCTTTTGACTCTGTTAAGCGGAGGAAATGAGAGGAATAAAAACAAGGAATGAGAGAATCACTCAATTTTTAAATAAAAAATATTTGCAATCATTGGTGGTTAAAATTTATTTGAATATCAAAACGACGACGTGTTGTCTTAGCTTGCTTCTATTTGAAAATATAAAAAAAAATCTGGTGGGAGAAAACTTTAGATCATAATTTTTATGTGTAAATAATTTTTTCCACTTATTTCCTAATAATTTTCTAATTATTATTAATATTATTATTATCATAATAATTAAATAAATAAAAGTTGTTTTCAAACGGCTAACAGTGTAGCATCAGTGGGATCAAATTCGGGAAAAAAAATTCCTTAATAATAAAAATTTAATAAAATAAATCACAAAAGTAAATAATCCTCAAATATTGTTTACAATAACATTTTTCGAGATTTCATGCTTAAAATTGTTGCATGATAGCCTCATGAGTAAATAACTTCTTCGAAAATTATCTCTTTCACTAACAGGATAAGAACTTATTGGTGGTCTTTTATCGGGATCCCCCCTCAATAGTAAGGGAAGGAGATACCGGTGTATGGGTTTGAAACTGGATATTTTGGGTAAAAGATTCTAGTACTTGGATTTGGGGGTTAACATTTTGCGGGTGAGTTTCTTGGTGAATATCAGCAATGGCATGTTCGTCACTAGTCCCTTCGGCTTGGACATTTTCAGGAATAGATTTAAATTTTGTACGTTTAGTTGTAACCCAATTACGTATGTTCATGCCTGATAATTAATAAATATTTAAAAACTAATTCAACATCAAAACAAGATCAATATACAATATGAATAGTCAAGTGTAATTAGCACCAACAATAAACAATCTCAATTAAACCACTAACAAGTGACAAGTAACATTACAAAATAAATTACAAAATTTAAAGAAAGTAAAAATAGAATAGAATGCATATTTGAATAACTTTTATTTGATGGAGTTCTCTTCATTGTTGCAGTGTTGCTTTAAGAAGTAAAAAACCTTAATTTTATAAAAGTACAAAAAAGAAGAATCCATAAACAATTACAAAAATAGAGGATTGAAGCAGTAGCAATAGAGATAGAACATTTTATAGTGAATACCTCCAGCTGATATCATTCGTAATATGAAAGACTAAAACTCAAAAAAAACTCCATAATTATAATTTATATACCTTCCACCTTTGCCATCTCAGAATGGCATAATCTAACGGAGAAAAGGAAAAGGAAGAAAGAGTCCTAAAACTACTAGTGGGATTGGTATTTGGTCCATTGACTTTAAGAATTCTAATAGTTTTGTAAGTATAAAACATAATAATTTTATTTAATTTAGTCCCTCCTCAAATAAATTTTTTTTATTTGACCTCCCTGACCTCCTGAAAATTCAGTGGGGTCAGGTGCCCCCTGCCCCTCAAGTGGATCCCCCTTGTGTAGCATAAATGAATTGTGTAATGCTACTGATCAAATAAAGTTAAGCAACTAGATGTTTAGTTATTTATCAAGTGGGGTAATTCGGACATAAGAACTAAATTATATAATTAGTCTATTGCACAAATAATTGGTTTAGTTAAAAATAAGGCCCACTTATAAAAATATCACATTAACTTGTGAAAATATCAATTCCTCCCGTATATTATTGTACAAAGTACAAACAAGGTCTTTGTCAATTGCAGTGATGTGGTTCCTTTGGCGTCAAGTACTTGAAAAATAGACTGATGTATGGACAGGACAATAATGAAGATAAGCTACTGCTGATGAGAATTGCAAGTTTGGTTAAAAGGTGACGCCTAGTTTTCATATTTTCCAAGGTGATCTCCGTTCTAAAATATAAAATTATTATTAACTTTTTAAAGTCAATTAAAGATATTTTCAAACTTAAAATTAATATGAAATTTTTTAATGTTAATCAATATAATATTGAGTATTGTAAACTATCTCAAAAATATTACTTATTGTAAAATTTATTTCTTCATAATTTTTAATAAATTATCTTAATTTTAAAATTTGAAAATAAATTGATTTTCAAAAATCAATAATAATCTTATAATATACAATAGAGAGAGTATTCTTTATCTCGGTGAATTTGGAAAGAACATAATTTTTTTTTAGAACTTACGGAGAAAAAGAGGGGGTGAAAGGAATATTGGAAAGTTAATTCAAAATCAAACTTTAAAACGTGTCAACTTCGTAGCTTGTTGCTAAAAAATGTAATAGGCTAGCGCGACTTGCTTCGTTCGGAAAATTGCGTAGATTGAGATGCAACTCTTTGGTCCTCTTGAAGGATTTTTCTCTTATCTTATTAATCATTTTCCCCAAAAGAGGCTCTAAGCCCGGAGTAGTATCCTGTCGATCGATGGGTTATTTGTTTATCAGATAACCTTTCGTTAGTTTTTAAACTATAGTTATTTTTCACGTTTAGTTCTCTAATTATTTTTTTCTCCGTATTTTATTCTTAGATTTTATAATTTCTACAATCTTTGATCAACCTAACAAAAATAGAACAATTAAAGGGGACTTGATCTGAAGAAGAAAAAATCACAATAGAGTACGGACTAAATGTGAAATACAATTACAACTTAGAAACTAAACGTAAAAAATCTATTATATTTTGGAGACTAACGTGAATATATATATATATAATTTAAGAACTAATACACACAAAAATAATAATTAAGAAACTAAATATAAAAACTAGTTATAGTTAAAAACTAACGAAGAAGCTATGCCTATATTTATTTTGCCTTTTCAAAAGTCTCCGAGAATTGGTGGAAAGACGGACTTAACATTAAAATTTAGGAGAATGTGTCAGGCTTGTTACTTACTCCCTCTGTTCCTAAAAGATTGTCGTTTAAGGTTAATTCACGTAGATTAAGAAATACAACTACTCCTTATGAAAAATACTATATTACCCTTGTTTTAATTATCTCAACTAATTATTAACTTTGTAGATTCCAAAAAGGAGTATACTACCAACCATGAGATTATGAAGTAGAAGTATTGGGAAGGGAAGAGATTTGTAAAGATATTTCAACAACCAAGAAGGGTTTTGTATTTTTTTTGAGAAAAATCATTAAGTATGAGAACTTTAAATACGGGTAAAGTTGGAAAAAATTACTCCATCTGCATTGATAAACTCAAAACGTCAATCTTTTTGGAACAAAAATTATTTCCTAAAACGACAATCTTTTAGGAACAGAGGGAGTACAATCTTACATGTAAGAGTGATCTATTTTATTTTATTTTTTCTATGATCCTATGTTAATAATAAATGAGTGATTATAAGAGTCAAAATTTTTATCGTAAAAAGTATCTCAAATGATGTGTTGTCATAATATTAGTTGGGTAGATCTCATGTAATTAACTATGTCATAAATTATCATTAAAATATTAAATATCATGTCATTTGAGACCCATTTGAGAGAGAAAATTTGAGACCCCTAGTATTACTCATAATAAATATATAAATAAATAAAAGAAAATTAAAATTTTCACATATAAATGTTATTTGGGGTCATTGGCAGCAGTAGTGGGTGGCGGTGATGGTTGGTAGATTCTGTGGTGGTGGTGTTATTTGTGTTATAAAAATAAACAAATAAGAGCAGCAACACACAAAATGGTGTCATTTTACACTCAGAGAAAACTACACACTTTAACGTGCGGCAACTCGCAGCTCCTAATGACCCTTATCCGTTTATAAGAATATATATATCTCACAATCACCGATACGAAGCAAGAAAATCGTAACTCGCTCAATTAGATAGTTTTTGAATTGGCTGAGGAGGAGAGAATCTACCATCACTAGCCACCATCTACCACCAATAAATACAAATTTGCCACCATTCATCTCCAATAAATCCACCACCACCTACTGTGAAAGCCATACCCAATCAACACCATCAGATCCATCAGATTTATGACCAATAAATAGATTTGTCACCGTCAACATCACCACCAACCGAGAGAGAGAAGAAGCGACTTACCATTACCAAATTCACCATCCACCAGTAGTGAGATATTGGAAGAAATTAATAGTGAGATGGACAACTAGGGTAGCTTGTATCAGAACAATATTATATTTGTTGTTCTTAGATACAAATAATCTCATCTCAGGAGCTCATGAACAACAGAATGATTGGCATTTAATTTCGTTTACTCCAGTTAATTTCGAACATTTTAGATATATTTGATCGAGAACATAATTTTTGGACTTTTCCAAACAAACTATATGTATTCTTTGATATACCTCATGCAGCAAAATAACTCTTATTTTTTTAATCTTTCCTAACCTTGGGTAGCAAAACACCGAATCCGCATCACTGCCAACACTACCACACCAACCATATAGTTATTTGCTTATCTAAAAAAATGTTTATCTAAAAAGAATAATGCTTGAAAACAGTTGCAAAATCCCTGATTAATTTTTTACATCGAGTAGTAAGGGGAAAACAAAAAAAAAAGGTAAAACATCAACTCCATTCACCTTGTGTAAAAATCTACATACAAAATCATCCACAATAAGGACACTTGTGAGCGCCTATTTTCCATTTTTCTCATAATTCTCTTGACCAAGCATAAGAACTTAAAATAAAATTGAGAACAAATTAGAGTCCCCAAGAAAATGCAAAACTACCAACAAACGCCGAGTTTTTTTCACTCGTGGTACATTGAGAAAGCGATTCCTAATATTCAAGGTGGGTCTGGGGGTGAGAGTCGCCTGAGCAGGGAGTGGGTCATCGCTGACCAGCTACGCTAAAAACTCAGGTTAGTTCATATCTATCAATGCCCTAAAAAACCACATACAAAAGCTTTGTAACCTTAAGGTTTCATCCCGAAAAGCAGTATATCAGAAGGCAAGATCGGCTTCAAATTTTAATTTTGCTACCAAGTGTGCTCCATCAACTATGCCAACTTTTTCTTCCCCTTCGAATGCAGAATTTCTCAAGTCATCTTCAATTGTATGGGAAAACAAACTCTACATTGAGATAACTGAATCATTTCTCAACAAATGAGGACTCTGCAAGGTCAATGGCACGAGCAAGAGCTGCAGCTTTGTTCTCACACTCTCTCTGCTCGTCCCCAGGATCGCTGTCAGCCACTATACCTGCCCCAGCTTGAAGGTGGGCAACCCACTCTCGCCTTTTATTAGCATCCTTGTATGAATACATGGTGTCATGACGCATCTGAGTTGGAAATACAATGGTTCTCAGAGCTAGGGCGATGTCCATATCACCGGAAAAAGAAATGCCACCAAATCCACCACTATATGGCCCACGCCTCGTGACTTCCAACTGATCAATCAATTCCATTGCTTTCACCTGCATTGCAGCAAGGCTGACAGTAAGAAAACATAAAGCGACCCACCCTCAAGAGGCAACAAATACTATGAATATTCTATGTATTTATTACTACTTTATGACCAATAAAGTATAATGCTCTTGGATCATTACTTCAAAAAAGAAATGACAAATTCTGACCTCAATCACAACAAAGCAGTATCAAAAGAAAGGAGGAAGGAAGAATTCCTATAAATTTTAGTCTTTTCTTATAAGTAAATTTTATTGTTACACGTGCCTTAAACAAGGATTATATAGTTATTAAACATATATTCATAACGGGCATTGGAGGGGGGGGAGGGAAGGTGTCAGCTCTCTCTCACCGCCCTTGTCCCCTCCCTCCACCTCCTTCCGCCTCTCCCTAGCCATCTCTGCCCTCACAGAGATGAACCTGTGTTACCAATAATCTACAAAAACTTAAAGAATTTTTGCAACGTAGGGTGGGGAGGAAATGGATGAGCATCCATATGAACAGCCCCATCGGCAACCATGGCGAGACTGAAGAGTGAAGAGTATAAGCACAATCAGCGGGATCCAGAGAAACCATCACCCCATATGGAAAGGTGATAACACTTGATGATTATGATGATTGTTGGTCTCAATTTCTGCTCTACCTTTTTTTACAAATTTGTACTCATATTTTTTTATTTAGGCTCTTTTCATTTTTCAATCTTTGCCATTCATTTTTTTTCATTTTTTTCTTCTTTTCTCAATTTTTGATTTTCTTTTCAGATCTGAAGGTTGAGAAGCTTGATAGGAGTAAAAGATAATAATTACGAAAATCAAAGTGATGCCATGCTAAACTTTTGTATTTTCTTTTTAGTACGCTTTATGTATTTAAGGAACTTTGATTAGCAATTTGGCATATTATATATGAAGAAGTCACTCAAAAGCATTACGAGAATTGAAGGAGTTCAGAAGATGAAAGATGGAACTGGGAGCATTCAAGGAGAGGGGTGGAAGGAAAGCATTGGTGCAACCACATCAGATCGATACCAGATGTTGCCCTGCCTTTTTTTCATTTCCTGTCATCTTTTATGTTTCATTTTCTGGTACCTTTTATCTTTAATTTTCTACTTTTCATCTTTTTCTCTTTTTGTTTCTCTTTTCATTTTTGTGTTCTTTTTCTAATTTTCAGCTCTTCTTTTCTTTTATGTATCATATGTTTATACCCATTCTGCCCTTGCTTAGGTTACGTCCATGAATTTTTTTAATAGAAAAGTAGCTCGGGTCCCTTTTGCACAACTTATACATCTTGGAGGAACTGGTTTGCAAATAAGGTACAAACCGAAGGTTCACTTTTGTATTTCAGTCTAAATAATACTCCCTCCAGTCAAAAATATAATATCATTATTGACTTTTTGAATTCAATTTGAGACATTTTCAAATTCAAAATTGACATAGATTCATTTATTTTTAGTCAATACAATGATGAATATTGGAAACTAGTTGAAAAGCACTAGTAATTATAAGATTATTGTTTTGTAATTGTTAATGAATCATATCAACTTTGAATTTGAAAATATTTCAAATTGGCTTTTATAAGTCAATAATGATCTTATAATTTGGAACCGAGGAAGTGTGTGTGTGTGTGTGTATTTATATATATAAATATATATCTTTTAATTAAAGTAAGTAGTAATTAGGAGTTTATTTCTTTGTCAAATTAGGTTTCCTAAATTATATAGAAATTAGGGTTTTATACGTCCCATATAAAGTGATATAATCTCCATTGTTGGAATATATAGTTGAGTATTGATTATTGAGGTTTGTCTTATTGTAGCCTTCAGTAGAGTTTTCTTTCCCTTTCCTCTTCTAGCTTCCACCTTTATCCCTTCTCTAAACCCTTCTGGGTATTTTCTCGGATTAATTAACACTTTCCTATTATTGCCTTATTGGTGTAAAAAGTTTCAAGGAGTACAAGTAATTTTTGCATCTTAATTATTTAAATACATAAAATGAAATGTCATACTCAGTGAAGTAGTGAACCCTTTCCTCTTTTATCTTCCTCCTTTATCCCCCTTCCCTAAACCCTTCTAGATATTTGCCTGGATTACAAAGACACGTTCCCATTCTTGGTGTGTGAAAATTTCTAAGAAGTCCCAAGTAATTATTGCATCTTAATATGTAATTATATAAAATGTCTTGCACAAGGCTTCCAGTGACTATCACGCCAAGTAAATATATAACATGTCAAGCATTCAATAAGTGAGTATTTGACCATCGCGCCAAGTAAATATTCATCTTAATTATAAAACAATTAAAAACAATATTGTGAAGTTTTAAGCAATTTGTAGTGATAGACTTGTGATTATTCAAATAACGATTCAAACATGTTACTTAAACAATTAATCACTTATTCATTCATGAATTGAATAAAATTACTCTGAAGTTAAGATGGAATCTCTTGCATTTCTTTTGTATGTTTATATATGGGATTCATTTTCAACCTACCCAACTGCTATGGGATAAAAGCCACTGTTGAGTCGAGTTGAAGAAGATGTAATTAAATCCTGAGCAACCTTAACCACCTGCCACACTCTCCCCTTCCCCACCCCCTCACCCCCCCACCTCCCACCCCAAGGCAGGCAACCAATGTTCCAACACTGTTTATAGTACTACTTAAATAACATGAAATATTGAAGCAAAGTAGAATTTACCTTTGATTCCATACCATATACAACCAAGATTATAACACATGCATTATTAAAAGTGAAACATGGAGAAAGATTGAAAAACCTTTGGGGCTCCACTAACTGTTCCAACAGGCAAAGCAGCACGCAAGGCATCCCAACTAGTTAAATCAGCAAGTAGCTCTCCTGTGACCTGCAAAGTTAGGTATAAGAAGCAACAAAATAAATTCAACTACACATGTACATCAAGGATTTTTCCAACATAAATTATCTTACATATTTTAAATGCTAAACTAATAGGCCCCAAAAAACAAAACAAAAAAACAAAAAACTCCCTTTTTATAAGTCAAAGCTTTAGCAAAATTTTGACTTTAACATAATCAATGGCCAAGATCCCAATTTACTGTGAAATTTCATCTATTGATTTTGAAATTTGAATCTAATTTCAGTACATCCCAGAAAGAAAAAAAGAGAGAATGGAAAAAATGGATTTGTATTTTGTGATAGGAGAATAACAATATGCATAAAAAGTTTAAAATGGATATAAATATACAAGTATCATCTATAATACTTGGTATTTACCAAATTCTCAATTGTGTACTAGTTCAGTAGCATCCACAATATCTTTGTCCATATAGATTAATAAGATGTATGAAACTCAATACAGACTATAAAACATCTTAGTCCATATTAAAAGCAGACTAGCTCCAAAAACTACAAAAAAAAAAAGAACAATAACACAACCAAAAAAAACACATACTGTGGAGCTGATGTGCATGACATGGGAATATCTCTCAACATTCATGAGCTTTTCAACAGTTACAGAGCCAGGTTTTGATACCTGCACGAATACGCGCTTTAGTTTAAGGGTAATGTCAATTATAAATGAACTAGTCAACTAGTTGCAAGAAATCTGAGGGAAGGCATAGTTTTAAGTAAAATTACACGAGATTCACCAAGAACATGCAAGCTTAATGAAGGAACAAGTCATACACAAGAAATTATCTATTTAGTTAAAATATAAGCACATTTGTCATGTGTTTATTATTACCTTCACATTAAATACAAGATAAGTGCCTTCAATAGTTCAATTACATATCATAATTTCTTTATCAAACACTTATTCCAAGGTTTTCATGAGGCACAAATGGTTCCTTACAGAGGTAACAGAGATTTGGCAAGACCTTGAAGGTTCAAGGACATGGTAAATGAATAGGTTTCGAGCCTCCATCATCCAACCGAAACCATATATCCAAAGAAATGAGCATCACAGGACAAGGTCGGAGCACAAGTAGAGTCAAGCTGGGAGTGAAGAAAATAAGTTTAATGTTTTGAACATTTGAAGCGTTTAAGAATTTCACACGGCACATGGCTCCTACAAATATAATGGAGATTTGTTACATGTAATTCCGAGGACATGGTGGCCTAATAACTTTCTAGCCTCTGTCATTCAACGGACATCACAAATTAATAAGATGAAGCGACAGAAAACAAGGGCATGGGAAAATTTTATTTTACTAGAAAAACAAAGGGCATCCAAATTTTAGATTCAAGCAGGATATGAAGAAGCAGTTAACAGTTAAGAGGTACAAGTGATTCCGTTCTAGATGGAAAAATAAAGAGAGAATGATCAATGCCCCCTCCCCCCCCCCTGGTCCTCTTTTTCCTTCTGTTCTTTTTTTTTTACCTTAATACCACACTTGTAATCATTATCAAATCTATAGCACAAGCAGAAGTTATTTCTATGGCTACTATTTATACACTCATCTGTCCGAGGAAATTAACTGGAGGTCTTGATATACTGGAAAGGCAGCAAAGTATCGAAGCTTGGTTATTTAATGATACTCGCTATATGGCATCAGTTAATCATTCAATATAAATTTGCATAGAAGTTCAGCACAATCTTGGTGAGATAAACCATCATTCAGAGTTATGCAGAATTTTGTACGTATAAAATAAGTAATAAAAGGTAGTAGCCTATACCTTTCCAACATCATTCCTTCCCAAGTCAACAAGCATAATGTGCTCTGCACATTGCTTTTCATCATGCAAAAGCTGGTTTTCCAGCATATAATCTTCTTTTGGCGTTTTACCTCTTCTAATGGTTCCAGCAAGCGGCCGATTAGTGATCTTTCTCTGTCAAAACTCAAAAGAGTGGAATATGCACATACACGCTTTTAATAATAGTTAACATGATATGCATTAAAGTTAATGATTACAAAATTGCAATCATTCCAAAATCCAAGGTATTGCCATGCGCCAAACAGAATATTGACGTACAAATTTAATCTCCATTATAAGAAATCAGAAAATAATAGATAACAGAAAGTGTTTTATGATGATCTAGTTGTCAAATTGTCATATTAACTTACCTTCTTGACGCGAGTAAGAATTTCTGGACTTGAAGCAACCAGAATACACCCTCTAGCCTGAGCAGGAGGAATGCTTAATGAGAAGTCATAGAATTAGACATAAATTGAGCTTTTCAGAAAAGTTTTACGAAAGACATACAGACCTGTAAATAAGTCATATATGGACTGGGATTAACGATTCTTAATGCTCTGTATACTTCAAATGGATCAGCAAAAGTTCGTCTTTCAAAACGCTGACTAAGTACAATCTGGAAAATATCCCCAGCGAAGATATGTTCTTTGGCCTGCAACACCGCGTTCCTATATGCTTCGCTTGACATGGATGAGTTCTTCAGAGAAGAACCAAAAAGGCTAGTATATAATTTAATCGAGCCTGCAGCCAGCCTTGGGCTGAGATTGAAAATCCAATCAAACATACTAAAGACGAATAGGATGTGGGTCATTTTTCATAAATTCGATGACTTACGGGACAATGTCATGCACTCTAGACACTAAAGTTTCCAACCGCATCATTCCATCATTAAATGCCTCGTCAACAGAAGCAAATCGATCCAATCGCACCCAATGTATCACATAGGCTTTCTGTTTTCGTAAAGTCACCAAAAAAATCCAAAAAAAAAAACAAAAACAAAAAACTTAAGAGGAAAACAGACACTATCTTCAAAATATACATTCACAATCTAAGCTATCAGTGAACAGTTCTGACATAATAACTGATTCTTGACCTAAATATTTTTTTTATTTCTTGATTTAAACAGAGAATTGTGGAAAACAATAGAAACATTAAGAATAAAAAAAAATGCAGGAAGAAAGAGGTCCTATTGTTGCAAAAAACGGAGAACCTTTTCTACATGATCAAACACAATCACGTCATCATAAAGGCCAAGATGAACATCAGGAAGGTTTCTGTCATCTTTTGGAGCATTTGAGAATGGCAGCTTCTTCTTCTCTACATAGCGCACAGTGTCATATGAGAAATAACCAACCCAACCACCTGTTAAAGAAGGAAGTGCATTACTACACCAGGAAATTAATTTGGTGACTTGTAAGTTGTAAAAAAAAAACACTACGCATACTACGAATATTTATTTATCCTTTTCACAATGACATCATTAGGGGAATATAGCACAGTAATTTGATAAAGCAACAATCACAAATTTACAACACAAGAGCGATATATGTATAATTAATTCATGTATAATGTGGTTCTTGTGCCGAAAAAGAAAAAACTGGCGATTAATATGTACAGCTGATAATTAAATATGGTTAGGGATCTGAGTTCAGTTATTCTTTCTCTGCAATTACTCCAATGAGGTATATCATTGATCAACAAGGGCTTCTTTTCTTAATAAATATTTGGGAAGGAGGTCATGTTAAGGGGGATATATTTGACGCAACGCGTAAAGTAGAGTTGTCAACGAGCTTAGCGTGGTGGTGGGGGTGGTGGGGGGTGGGGTGGTGGGGTGGGTGGGGGGTGCGCGGTGGTGGTGGTGGGGGGGAGGGGGTGCGTGGTGGAGGTGGTGGTGGGTGGCGGTGGGTGGCAGTGGATGGCGGCGGTAGGTGGCGGTGGTGAGTGGCGGCAGGTGGTGGTGAGTGGCGGCAGGTGGTGGTGAGAGAAGGGAAGTAAAGAATTAAAAGAAAATGAAATTATGGTAGAGTAAAGGTAAAAGAGTAATGAGTAGCCTCCTTTTTTAAAAAGAATTATCTCATTCTCTTTATGTTAAGAGCCAAGAAGAGGTGGAGTAAATTTATATCAAACAAGATTGTATCTGGCAAAAAAAATGATACGAAAAGTAGGTAAAAAGAGGTAATCAAACCATAGTTGTTACGGCGTCGCCTAGGCGACGCCAAGTCGTCCAGTCGGAATGAAACAGGCAAGGCGAGCAAGCGACTTGGTTGCAGCATGTGTTGAGGGCTGAATGTTTGGCTTTTTTTTGTTTTTTTTGTTTCCTTTATCCTTTCTGTTGACTGCTTGTTATATATATATATATATATATATATATATATATATATATATATCCTGTCTGATTGTTATATATTATATTCCAAGGACACTCTCCACTATCCCATGTGTTGCAGCATGTTAAGCAAAAAATATCATATTATATTATGTTAATGGAATTTGATGTATCCCAACAGCATGTTAAGTAAAAAATATCATATTATATTATGTTAATGGAATTTGATGTATCCCACTATCCACTATTCCATGTGTTGTATTAATATATTATTTTGGACCACTTGATTTAGTTATACTAGTACTGCTACACGTTGGAGTCTAATATTTATTTAGTAGTTAGTTCTTACAAAATTAATAACACTTTCAAAATTAAAAATGATAATATGTTGATATTTTAATAAATTCTTATTTGGATCAATTGTTGAAATAAATTTAATACTAACTACTTATATTTATTTTGTAATAAGTACTTACTAAAGTAGTAAAACACTCAAAAATAAAAATAGATACTACTTTAATATTTTAATTTGATGAATTATTTTTTATTTGGGTCAATTGTTGAAATAAATTGAATGGTAATTTTTTGTGAATACTTTTTAATGGTATTTTATAGTGTTATGTTTTAGGTTTTAATGTATATGAAATTTTATTGTCAATATACTTGTGAATTAAAATAAATAATATATAAATTGTATGTTGCGAACGACTTGTCGCCATACGGACGCCATGGCGGCCGCCTTGTCGCCTAGGCGTCCTGGCGGTCGGCTACCGCCATGCCTCGCTGTGGCGCTGTGACAACTATGAATCAAACACTATCTTAAGTCGGACACCACACTGTCAACCTCAGCTCATTTAACTAAACGGGTAAAGGCATAGTTATCAGAACCGGACTGGACCGGTCGGTCCAACCGGTTGAACTCCAATCCGGTCCAATTCTTTCAAAAGATCGGATCTGCAAATGGATCGGAGAAAATCGTTCAAGCCGACCAGTATTTTAGAAAACCAGAGAACCAGCCGAATTTTAGAAAACCGGTATGGTTCTGCACAGCCGAAGATTTTTTTTTGAAGGATTTGGATTTTTTTTTTGGAAGGTTGCAAACCAAAACAATCAATTAGAAGGAGAAATAGGGATGATCTATGAAACTCACTCGTAGATTTTTGGTTAAAAACTTGATATACTTTTTGATCCTTCTCTTCCATCTTGTTTGACCATCTCTCTCTTCGATGGAGCATCGCCTGAATTTAAGGATAAGGCTGTTTCACGAAAGCTGAATTTGGGTGTGTTTGTTTTTTATAGTAACAGTACAACAATAGTATTAAATTTTTCAGACGAGAGTCAAATGTGCAGGACAGGTATGTTCTCTTGTGATTGATACTGGGAGGTGTACGGATGTTATCTCTGAGGAAGCAGTTAAGAAACTTGGGTTAAAATTTGAGCCTCACCCGGAGCAGTATGATGTTGCATGGATTACCAATACAAAGTTGCGTGTTACCCAGAGGTGTTTGGTTACATTTTCTGTTGGCTTAAGGATACCATTATGTGTGATGTTCTACCCCTTAAGGTTTTCAAATTATCTTAGGGCGAACATGGTTATGGGATCGTCATGCGCAACATGATGGTCGTGCTAATATCTATTCGATTATCAAAGGCGATACCAAGTTCACTCTTACTTGTGCTATCGACATGCCAAATTTGAAGCTTGCAAAGAATTCCTTGATAATCCAGCGTACTTATTCTTGTGTTGATGTTTTTAACTCGACAAAGTCGAGTTTTTCTTAGCAGAGCAAAACTGATGTAGGAAGAGCTGGTGAAAGTTGATTAAAACAATATAAAAGGCTTTGGAAGCCCATGAGTTAGAAGTTGTATTTTAATTAGTTTCATTTATTTGTAGTTATCTTATTTAATTTGTAGTTATCTTATTAGAGTCCAATTTAGGTTGGGAAAGTTGTCTAGGAGGATTAATAGTGATGTGCTTTATTATTTTGATACATTGAATTATAAGAATTAATTGAGTTTTGTGTGAGATTATCTGTGTGATATTTCCCTTGTTCCCAAATACCCCGTTCCCCATCAAATCTCACCTAGTTGATCAATATAATATTATATATTATACTTAGTGGAGTATTATTATATTATATAATGTAAAGTTATTATATTATATAATCTAAAGTAGTAGAATATTATTATATTACATAATCTTAACTAGTGGAGTATTATATAAATATATTATATATTTCAACCCGTTAGTATTACACTATCTAAGTTTCCTTGATTAAAATAATAGATATATCAAACAAAATATATTAATTTGCTTTATAGTAGTTCTATATTATAACTATAATATATATTATTTATACTATAATCATTAAATTTTTATAAGCTTATAGTAATTGTTTCTTTTTTGTACGTATCAAAGAAAATTGTTTTATCTTGCTTATAATTTTTTTATTTTATTTTTTACTTTATATCACATGATATTCTTTTAATTTATTTTTTATTAAATAGATGTTTATTACCCTTCACCCTTCACTCGTGCAAGGTACAAATTTGGCGGGTACCATAAAATTAATACAATTTTAATTTTGTCAAATTTAATATAGAATCGTCTATTATTAAAGTGTGATAAATAAGTATACAATTTTTATTTCATCATGTGTGCATATTTAATACTCATTATACATACTAATCGTAACCGACTCTGTAATAAATTTGCAGGAAAAAATTTATTGCAGTCAAAGAAAATTTATAGCGGCCCTAAAAGGCCTAACAAATCAACGATTACCCTCATTTTATCTTTTTATATATTAGTATAGATTAGTCTATGATTTGGTATGGGTAGTTTTCTTGTGGAACTTATATTTTGAAGGAAAAGATAATTATTTAAATAAAAACATCATTATTTTTTATATTATAGATATATTTTAATTATATAATAAAAATCCGGCTCAATCGGTTCAACTACCGGTTGAACCAATAAACCACTAAACCAGTGCTTTCGCCGGTTCAATGTCTAGTCCGGTTCTGATAACTATGGGTAAATGAGCTTGTTTGAGTTCAGCTCGTGTAACGAGTTCAGCTCGTGTAACGAGCTCAAGTTGAACTCAAGTCAGGCTCAGTTGAGCCGAGCCAAGTCGGACCAGGCTCGCGGCAGCCCAGTTCATTTACAACTCTAGTACAAAGGAAAGAAAGGAAGAAAATGCAAGCCCACGAGGGGTTGATCTTATTTTGAGCGTATTTTGATTCGTTTGGGAGTTACAGAGCCCATAATATATCAAATAGAAACTCTCGACGAGATTTACAAGACTCATCACCTCTGGCAATGACGCATGCTATTTTTAAACCCAAAAAATGGGCCAAAAAAGATGTCTTTTATTAAATATAGAAGGGCTAGTTTTATTAAATATATTTGGTAAGGAGGTAAGGTTAAGGGATAAGATCTAATTTATTTTTTTTCCTTAGTGTATTTATTTCCGATCAATAATCTATACCTATATCTATACTATATATAATAAGTACATGATCTCTAATAAAGTGATGCATTATGTCAACGTGTTTAATTCTAGAATGCAAGACAGGATTAGTGATTGCATTATGAACATATGCATATTGATCCAAAAAAGTTACCACAAAATGCTTCAGGAAGCTCATCAATTCTTTGGGGTTTCCAGTTCTCCATAATCCTCCTAGGGACAACCATGGGATCCTCCACAATCTCTTCTGTCCTCTGCCCTTCATGGTGGTCCATAATTGTCACAACATTCTCTTTTGCAACAATTTCCATTGTTGGTTGGGCTCCAATCACACTGTACCGCCCCTAACATAGCCAACTCAACAGTAAAAAACCAACTCAACTCTTAAACAACAATAAAAATTAAAAGGTTCAAAGTTTCATAAGAATGATTAGAACCACGAGCAAAATAGTATATGAAACATCTTCAATTGGTTTCAAGGATATTCAATAGGCATTATATATGTATAAAGATGAATAAAAATAAAACATTTTAGGTTGTTATGTAGGATAGGGAAAATGAATCATTAAGTAAAAGCACGAACTCAAAAACTTATAAAATTGTCAGACTAAATATTGCAACAACAGCACCTTTACAAGTGTTTCGGTCTCTTTTCTAATGCAAATATTAATTTGTTTAAAAAGCAGGAAAGGTACTTCCAAATAATTAAAATCATTTATAATATCAAGGATCTTACACTTATATCCTTCAAGTTGCACCACTGTCACTTTGCTTCCAATGAACAAACATTTGCAACCAACCCCTTCAATTTCTGTTAGTCGCTCAATTTTGTAGAGCTTTAGACGTTCGGCTACCGTTATTAACTAGTGTTCTAAAATTCACTAGGCAGACAGGCAACAGAGGGGGTCTCTAGCATCTAGGCCGTTATCAATTAGGTAAACAACTGATGATATATTGCAATGAGAATCAAAATCAAGGTTCTAAAAGGCGCTAGGCGGGAGGCGGGAGGCGGGCTGGCGGAGGGGGCCTAGGCGGGTCCTAGGCGGGATTTTTATTTTAAGTCAATTTTAATATTTTATCTTACATTTATCTAAACAAAACAATAATATAAAGCAAAACAATCTATAATAAAGATAATAAAGGCATTTGCTTAAAGTTCAGACACATATCCATATTGTCAATGTCAAAGTTCAAATACAAACATGCAATTGTTCAAAGTTTAAGCACAAACAAATAATCAAAAATACAAACTAATAGTCCTCATCTCCATATCCCTCTATATCTCTAACTCTTCTTCTCCATATCCCTCCAAGATAATATCCCCATTGAACTCACACTCATTCTCCTTCAAGATAATGACCCACGACGTTATTTTGTAGCTTAGTTATTAAAATAAAAAACAATTGTAGCCCTAATTTCTCCGCCTAGGCCACGCTTAAGAGCCTAATTTCTCCACCTTGTCCGCCTAGGCCTCGCTTAGTCCGCCTAGGCCTCCCGCCTAGTCCCACCTAATCTCCTAGAGGGATTTTTTTGTCGCTTAGCGCCTAGGCGAGGCGCCAGGGGGGGCCTAGCGCCTAGGCGTGGCGCCAGGGGGGCTTAGCGCCTAGGCGGGCCTAGGCGGGGATTTTTAGAACACTGATCAAAATGATGTTGAATTGCTTCTAATGACAATTTAAGAAACCAATCATACAACGTTATGCTTCTAATTAAGATGGTAAAATTCTAACTTATAAATTTTTACATGAAATTTATAAATGTCTGGCGTTTGATGGAAAAATTTCCCCTAGGCCGCGATCAATAACAATTTTTAGAACACTATTACCTTTACTCCTATCAACTTCTCCAAACCATACTATTTTGCCTATTTCTTATCAATTGTAAAAGGACAATGGAGATGATTGTAAAAATGCTTACACAACAAAAAAGTGTAAGTTTCAACAAAAAAAAAATTTATTTCTATTTTCTCCGGGCAAAACAAACAAGGTGCTTAACACTACCAAAAGAGACTTACAACACTCGAAACCTTCAAACCGGGCTCAACGGACTCGAACAAAAAGCTCGGGGCATCCCTATCATCTTCCTTAACTAAGCACCGATAAGCCAGCACCGGAGTCAAGTGATCGGAGAATATCGACCTGTATAATGGAATCAAATTCCCATGCTTGGCAGCTTCATTGAACTTCGCCGAATGGTCGACTGCACAAAATGTACTATATCAATCACACAATTCATTTATTCATTCATTAATCATCATAGAGAAATTAGGAATCAGAAATTTACCAAATGATGGAGGTGAGATGGCGGAGCATTTGAGTGTACGGGCACGAGAGAATTGGGGGTTGAGGAGAGAGAGGGAGGTTGGGGCGGCCGGGTAACCGGTCGGAATAGAGGGGCGGAGCGTGGACGGAACCGGGCGGCGGGACAGAGCTAGGGTTTCCATTGTTGGTCAGAGCATTTGGGTCAATAAGAGATAAGAAAATGGAGCCGCTTTTAATTTTTTCTTTTGTTGGTTTGTTCGTAGTGCAAATGTGTAACAGCGAAAGAGAGAGAATCACCAGCTTTATGTACGAGCTGTAAAACGAATTTCTGATTTGCTAAGGCTGTGTTTGGATGGATGAAAAAAACTCAACTCCCGACGATTTTCTGATTTGTTAAGGCTGTGTTTGGATGGATGAAGAAAACTCAACTCCCCTCCAATATAACTTCTCTCTATTTTTATCAATACAATGAATATTACTCTTTTGTTCTAAAAAATAGTCTTATTTATAAAGTTTATTAATTTTAGGACTATTTTGTTTGTGAATGAAAGGGAATAATAATCCAGAAGGGGTTAAATAGATTATTATTAATTTTACAATTCCTTAGCCTTTTTAAATTATTTAAGTTCAATTAATTATTATGTGATAAATTAATTTGTGGAATAAGTAAAAAGATAGAATTTAATCACATAGTGCATATAGATTTAGCTGGTTCACAACATACAATCTAGGTATGTTGCTACGTCCAGTCTCAAATTCATATCCAAAACTTGAAATTATGTTAATATCAATAATAATAAAAATATTCATTCTACCGGCGGAGAAACCTTTACAAAACTTTTTAGAAAAAGTTCCAAACTATCCTACAATTACTTCTCTTGGACAGTAGCTTCCCGTTGTTTTCCTCAAATGTAGTTGTACATTTTTCTTGTATTCAGTTCTATCATATAACTTGATCTTAAAACAAGAAGTTTATCCCTTATCTCACAAGTACACTAAAAACCCAACTACATATTGACCTCTCTACGACTATGGTCTTAGTCAAATGATCAATCTCTCTTTCTCACAGATGTCGACGCTGGGATTTTTTTCTTTTTATTATAGATTTTTATTTTTTTATAGATCACGGATTTTAAGGGTGATTTCTGAAAAAATCGACATAAATGTCGACGGAGTTTGAAAGTTTGATTTTAATGAGGGTCAATTAGACATAGTCGCCAGTTGGTAAAGATTTAAATAGATGTACCAACTCATCCGGATTTTTAGGTTTTGATAATCGAGATGGCTCGTCATGTGACTCCGTAAAATTGGTCCGCAACCGAGATTCATAGAGTTCGGGAGCTTGCTTAAGGGAGGGGAAGGTGTTAGGCACCCGACTTCTGTGAAACACGGTTACCGCTTTCTTAATGTTTTACTTAAAAGATTAAATGGATTGCCTTGAGAAACATGAAGTGTGTGTTTATATTCTGTGCTTATATGAACTGTATCATTTAGGAAAAAACTAGGGTATTGTCTCCTAGAGTTGATTTGAATTAAATCATGAAGCATAAGGTATCACCTCCTATGTCTTTAAAGTAGAAATATAAGATATCGTCTCCTAGAGTCAAATCGTGAAATGTAAATAACCTAAGGGTCATCACCTAAGGTCAAATTGTGGAATCTAGGGTGTCATTTCCTAGAATCGTCAAAGTCTTGGTGGGTGGGTGCATGTATCTTGGAAGCAACTTTGAGCCTCTTTGAACCTATACACGAAGGATTTGATTTGAAGAAAAAGTTTCGTTTTAGCTTTCATTTGACAAGAACTTTTTGGTGTCGTTTAAGAAAAATATTATTTTACAAACCCTTCGTCAAATAGGAATGGATGCTCTCTATTACTTCTAATTTTAGCCTAGAATTAATCTAATAATCTAGTTTGATTCAATTTTAAAAGATCTTTGCAATTTCATTCGAAAATCATTTCCGTATGTCGAAGGATAAAATCAAGCATCGAAAATAGGGTTGAAGCTACCTATGGATATGTAAGCCATCTAAATAACTCCAAATACCTCGTAATAATAAAATCCACTATCAAGAGGCCTTAAATTTAATTTTCGTGGGATGGAACCCTCAATATCGTTTTAAGGCCCGAATTACATTTATAATGATCGAATCGCAAAAATTACAATCGTTAATTATGTCCATCGTGGGAATATCCTTCAATCTTCGTTAAACACGATGTTTAAGGGCCTCGAATTCATTCCTAGGCTCACATGATTCGTAACCATACCTAAAAACACATCAAGACCTATATACGGTGTTTATAGTTTAGGAAGGGACTTCCATAAACCCTAAATCCATAGATCACACAACAAATCAATAACATCACAATTATATAGTTACCTATATCGAAATCGCAAGGATCTATTATATATCGACGAGATCTATTAAAGGAACTTAGAATCTAAGGAATGAAACCCATAGATCTAAGATTCCATAGACCTAGAAAACAACGCATCAAGATCTAATCGGAAATATATCCCAGATTGGTTATAAGGAGATTTTATTCATGAGAATTTCTCACCGACCAAAAGGTGGGATCCCCTCACCACTAGATATGAATCTAGGATATTTGGGTAACCTAGAAATCAATAGAAAACAACTCTCAAGCAAAAATAATCGGTAAAAGGGAGTCAAATCAAAGTCAAAATCGATAAATTATTAAAAAGATATCATCAACTAGTTAGAGGAGATCTCATCCATGAGAAATTTGCTCTAACCATCCATAATCCCAAAAATAGGATCCAAACACCTCTAGATATGATCTAGGATGCTAGGAGAACCTCTCATGAAGAATTAGCTATAAACAAACAAAGCCCAAACACAATAATTCACAAAATAAGCTAGATCTAGGCTAGGTCTAGTATAAAGATAAGAACTTTAACCTTGGGAGTGATAGTTTTTTCCTAATTAAGCTTTGTATGGAAGGCTTGACTCTAGATTGATGGGAGATTTGATGAGAAAAAACTAGATTTAGATTGGATTTAGAGAGGTTTTCTCTTCCTTTCTGGGAGCTGTCGTCAGTGCTGCCAAAAATAAAAACCTTACTCAACTCTACGAACTCTGAACTTAAACACAGTATAGCAGTAGCAAGGGTCGATCCCACAGAGAACAATGTTGATTTTAATTTATCCTAATGCTTCTAACAGTTTTAACAGTAAATAAAAGGTTGGAGATTTTGAATTTGTTTAACTAATTAATAAGAACAGATTTAAAATAATAAAATTAACTAGTGAATTAAAATTTCAGTTTTCCAGTTTAGTTTCACCTTTTTCACAGCAATAGATCAATTGAGTATAACAATATTCACCCTTCAATGAAACTAATAGTCCTAGATAACAACAAGCTCTGTTATCCGAAATTCTACTTAGATCGTCACTTAATGAAATAAGCTCTTCACAAGATTCTAACTATCATATAATCTAAAACAAGCTCTTTAGATTTAATATGACAGCAGCATTAAGAACAAGCTCTTTAGATTTAAAACAAGCTCTTTAGTTTGGCATCAATTTCCATATTGTTCCTTGACTCAGATTCCATATCAGATTCTATTTCCATAATCAGATGTAGTTCCCTTATCAACTTTGACTTGAATTTCCATATTAAATTGAACTTCCTTTTTGATGCACAAGTCTATCTCCAAATCATGCTAGAAATCATATCTTTAAGTTCCAACGTCTCAAATCCTACTCTGATTCGAAAATCTATAAGTTAATGAAAATCATAGAGTATCACTCTTGCACCAGCACTTCGTAGCGTAGTCATGCAATCGTAAAGTGACTGATCATAAAGTGGAACTCTCCTCTCGGAATCGTAGAGTAAACCTCGTCAGTCGTAGAGTGAACTGGAACGAGCCTCGAGTTGACAACACCATCGTAGAGTACCAGGTCTCGACCATCGTAGAGTCAAACGTCACAGAGCATGCTAATCGTCGAATAGAAATCTGGTCGTAGAGTGAATCTCAGCAATCGTAGGGTTTAACCAGACTTCACTCCAACACAACGAACATAGGGCTTCCACTCAACGACCGTAGAGCATCAAAACTGATCGTAGAGTACTATGCAAAACAACACGAAATCTAGCATTAAACTACATTTTTGCAAAATCACATCAAATTCTTCTATAAATTAATAAATACCTCAAATCAACTCTTATGACAGATAGCATGTAACTAAACTAAGCATAAAGGAATGAAAATAATCAGATATTATGCACCTATCACTTTCTCTATTTCTCTCCATAGATAACACTTTCTCTCTCTCTAAAATGTTTTTTTCTTCCAAAATATAAGCAAAAATTGCCTTACATAGGCACCCTAGGCCTGCCACAAGTCCACCTGCAGCAGCCCTATGGCGGGGCCCACCTGCCTCAGTTTTTGTGTCGCGACGTCGGTTTTTCGTGTTGTGCACTGAAACGTCCATAACTTTCAAACCAGGAAGAGTTAGAAAACGTGCCATACCAATCCGAAAAGCTCTTTCCGAGAGCTACATAATGACATTAAGTTTGATTAATATTGAATTCGAGAAGATAGATAAAAAGGGCAAAAACCATCCTTATATAAACGCTGACTATTCGTTCGTCTTCTTTTCTGTAGGACTTCCACTCAACGATCGTAGAGCATCAAAATTGATCGTAGAGTACTCTGCAAAACAACACGAAATCCAGCATTAAACTATATTTTTGTAGAATCACATCAAATTCTTCTATAAATCAATAAATACCTCAAATCAACTCTTATGACAGATAACATGCAACTAAACTAAGCATAAAGGAATGAAAATAATCAAATATTATGCACCTATCAAGTTTCCCCGCACTTAGCTTTTACATGTCCTCATGTAAACAGAACAAAAATCATAAAAAAAAACTAATCTGACTCATTCTCCCAAACTATCGAAGGTATCAAATTCAATTAAACAACGCTGAATACCCATACTCATTACAGAACCCTGACTAATACCCCATCAACCAACTCACAACAACAACTCTGTCATTCCCCTACAAAACATCCTCCAAATCAGAACATATCCACATAGATAACTCTCATACGATCAACACAAATACCCAACTCAGTTATCATAGAACAACAACCGTGCACACTGACTCATAACTCAAAACCTGATTCTCCTGCAATTCTTTTCAACCACAGAACCAACAATTTTTTAATTTCTCAGGTGAATGCATCTTATGCTCCATTTCACCTTTCACACATTTTTTCCTCTTCAAGTGGGTGCATTTTATGCTCCATCCCACTTATGACTTTCCAGCGAGTGCGTTTTACGCTCTATCTCACTCTTGTGTTTATGGATGACTGCGTTTTACGCTCCATCTCAACCCATCACAAGACATCTGCATTTTTTTTATTTTTCTCTTCTTTCTTTTTTTTAAACACTGTTTGTTCTCATAATTTCCATTTTTTCTCTTTTTTCCAAGGTTCTGTAAACAACAAAAGCAGTCAAAACAACTCCTGAGTCACAAAATCAATGCACAGAGTATAATCCCACAAATAACTTAATCAAGTAAACATGCATCTCATATTCAAGCATTCATGCAAAACAATACAAATTCAGAATTAGTCCATGGATCCTAACTGAGTCATCATCATGCATCAATCAATAAAGCATCAAATCAAATTCTGAAAATAAGCATCAATATTAACTCTACGATTTCAACCTTCAAAAGTTCAGCAGAACACTACGATCGTAGAGTCAGAAAAATTTTCAAAATTTTTCACTTCAGAGCATCATATCTAGCATGCATCTCCTAAATAACTCAAATAACTCAAATAATAATTAACGTAAACCCCTCCCCCACACTCAAACCTTACATTGTCCCCAATATAAGATAATCATGCAAAGAAGAAAAAACTCACTAATATATAACTACAAAAATAAAAAGTAAAGGGATAGAAAAATCAAATCTGAATCATGGGTTGCCTCTCATGCAGCGCATTTGGTTATTGTCGTTTGCCTGACTTCAATCTCCTCAATCTGCATAAAATGGTTCCTCCAGTCCAACTATCTCAATATCTTCCACCTGGTAACCTTCACAGAAAGGTTCGAGCCTATGACCATTCACTTTGAATATTTTCCCTGTACTTGGACTCTGAATTTCCACTGCACCATGATGAAAAATGTTAGTAATAACAAAAGGTCCAACCCATCTAGAACGCAGCTTACCTGGAAACAACTTAAGCCTTGAGTGGTAAAGGAGAACTTTTTGTCCCACAACAAAATTCTTCCTCAGAATCTATTTATCATGAAAGGCTTTAATTTTGTCCTTGTAAATCTTAGAACTTTCGTAGGCTTCATTCCTTAACTCCTGTAGCTCCTACAACTGCAACTTTCTATGCTCTCCAGCTTCATCCATATCCATGTTGCATTGCTTGATAGCCCGAAAAGCTCTGTGCTCCAATTCCACAGGTAAGTGATAAGGTTTTCCAAATACTATCCTATATGGTGACATACCAATAGGAGTCTTGTAAGCTGTTCTGTAAGCCCATAATGCATCTAGCAACCTCAAACTCTAATCCTTCCTGTTAGGCTTCACTACCTTCTCTAAAATGGATTTGATCTCTCTGTTGGTCACCTCAGCTTGGCCATTACTCTGGGGATGGTATGATGTGGAAACCCTGTGTATCACATTGTACTTTTTGAACAGTGCTGCCAACACCCTATTGCAAAAACGGGTCCCTTTATCACTGATAATGGCTCTTGGAGCTCCAAACCTGACAAAAATATTAGAATGAACAAAGTCTGCAACAACTTTAGAATCATCAGTCCTTGTAGCCTTAACTTCAACCCATTTAGAGACATAATCAATAGCCAAAAGGATATAAGTATTACCAAAAGATGAAGGAAAAGGTCCCATAAAATCAATTCCCCAAACATCAAAGATTTCAACAATTAAAATAGGGGTCTGTGGCATCTGATTCCTATGTGAGATATTCCCAGTCTTTTGACAGTTTGCACATGTCTTACAGAACATATAAGAATCTTTAAAAATAGTAGGCCAATAAAAACTCGATTCTAAAACCTTGTGAGCAGTTCTTTTTGGTCCAAAATGACTTCCACAGGCATATGAATGACAAAAAGACAAAATAGAATGAGGGTACACACCTCCTAACAACTTGGTCACTATAAAATTTTCATAGGTGTGGGTCATCCTATACATAGTGTTTGACATCTGATTTCAGCTTATCTTTTTGCATTTTGGAATATTCCTTTGGGACAAAATCACTGGCTAAATAATTAACAATCTTAGCATACCATGGAAAAGCACTATCAATAGAAAAGAAATACTCATATGGGAAAGAATCTTGTAACGACAGTGTCTCTTGCTCCTTGATTATTCTGCTCAAATGATCTGCTACCAAGTTTTCAGCTCCCTTTTTGGCTTTTATCTCCAAGTCAAACTCTTGCAGTAACAAAATCCACCTAATGATTCTAGGCTTGGATTCCTTCTTGGTCAGCAAATACCTAAGAGCAGCATGATCAGAGTAAACTACAACTTTAGTACTAAGTAAATATGATCTAAATTTATCCAAAGCAAAAACAACTGATAACAATCCTTTCTCAATCGTAGAGTAGTTTATCTGAGCAACATTCAATGTTCTGGAAGCATAGTAGATATCATGGACAGTTTTGTTGATTCTTTGACCCAACACAGCTCCAACTGCATAATTGCTAGCATCACACATAATCTCAAAAGGTAACTTCCAGTTTGGTGGTTGGATCACTGGTGCTGAGGTTAGCAGTCTCTTCAATTTGTCAAAAGCCTCCTTGCATTCATCAGTAAACTGGAACTCCACATCTTTCTACAGCAATTTGCATAATGGCAACACTATCTTGGAAAAGTCCTTGATAAACCTCCTATAGAAACCTGCATGACCAAGAAAAGAACGAATCTCCTGCACTTTTGCAGGGTAAGGTAATGCAGCAATGATTTCTATTTTAGTTTTATCAACTTCTGATCCTCTAGCTGAAACTATATGGCCAAGTATTATCCCTTGTTCTACCATAAAATGACATTTCTCTCAGTTAAGAACAAGATTTGTTTCCAAACATCTATCAAGTACTTTAGTCAAATTTTCTAAACAAACATCCAAAGAATCACCCTGTATTGTGAAATCATCCATAAAAACCTCAATGCAGTTTTCTAAAAGATCAGAGAAAATACTTACCATGCATCTTTAAAAAGAACCTGGTGCATTACACAAGCCAAAAGACATTCTCTTATAAACAAAAGTTCCAAATGGGCATGTGAATGTGGTCTTCTCCTAGTCTTCTGGTGCAATCACAATCTAGTTGTAACCTAAAAAACCATCTAGAAAATAACAATAAGCATAGCCTGCCAATCTTTCTAACATTTGATCAATAAAAGGAAGGGGAAAGTGGTTTTTTCTACTTACTGCATTCAACTTCCTGTAATCAATGCACACTCTACATCCTGTTTGCATTCTTGTTGGCACTAGCTCATTGTTGTCATTCTTGATGACTGTAATTCCAGACTTCTTTGGCACTACTTGAACTGGACTCACCCATTGACTGTCTGAAATTGGATAGATTATACCTGCATCTAACAACTTCAGAACTTCTTTCTTGACTACCTGCATCATGGGTGGATTCAGCCTTCTTTTATGTTTCCCTGGTTAGTTTGGCTTCTTCTTCCAAAAGAATTCTATGCATACACATTGCTGGGCTTATACCTTTAATATCTGCTATTGTCCAACCAAAAATAGTGATGTGATCCCTAAGAATTCTGAGCAATTTATCTTCCTGCAATTTGGTTAGGTTATTAGCAATTATCACTGGCAATGTATCATCAGTCCCTAGGTATGCATACTTTAAGTGCACAGGTAATGGCTTCAAATCTAAGGTTGGGCCTGCATAACAGATGGTAACAATTTTTGATGAGTGGCAGGTAATTGAATAGAATTGACTGCATACTTATCTGAAATTTTGGGCAAGGAATGCAATGCAGCCATAACCTCCTTCAATTCCTGGCTTTGCTCAACTTCTTCTTCTTTGTCTAGCTCCAAGCTGTTAGTAATGACAACTTCCAAACATTCCTTATGTATGTGTTCAAAAGAGTGTTGCAATAGAGAATTAATCACATCAATAACAAAAACTGGATTAATATCACTAGGGTACCTCATCGCCTCATATATATTGAACTGAATCTTCTCTCCATCAAACTCCATGGTTAAGGTCCCATTATGTACATCAATCATAGTTCTTGCTGTTTTTAGAAACGGCCTCCCTAACAAGATATGTGCAGGATTTGGAGATGTGTCATCTTCCATATCCACTATGTAAAAGTCTGCAGGAAAGATCAGCTCATTCACCTGTACTAAAACATCCTCAATTAACCCTTGAGGGTAAGTGTTAGTCCTATCAGCCAGTTGAATAATAATACCAGTTTGTTTTAAAGGACCTAGATTTAAAGAATCAAATATAGATAAAGGCATGACATTAATTGAAGCTCCTAAATTTAACATAGCTTTCTCAAACATGGTGTTACCTATCCTACATGGTATGGTGAACATGCCTGGATCCTTGCATTTAGGGGGCATCATTCTTTGAAGTACTGCTGATACATTCTCTCTAACAGTGACTCTTTCATCATCTTTCAACTTTCATTTGTTAGTGCATAGCTCTTTCAAAAATCTCCTTCTCTTGCTCATCCTTTTTTGAGGTCTTGTGATTTTTAGGTGGAAAAGGTAGGGGGTTAGCCTTAACTGGAATCACAAATTTAGGACTTACCTTAGATGGTTCAGCTTCCTCCTTAGTTTTCTCTTCATCAAACTCCATAGTAGCTTGGGGCACTGCTAATTGTTTCCTACTTTTTAAGGTAATAGAACTTGCATTTTCCCTTAGGTTGACAACTGTTTGGGATGACAGTTTTCTTGAGCCTTGAGATTCCAACCTTCCAACTGTGGTAGCCAGCTAACCTATTTGATTCCTCAAGTCTTGAACAGAGGTTCGGGTCTCCTACTAGAACTGTTGAGTTTGACTCATGAATGCTTTAAACATATCCTCCAATGATGTTCCTTGGGTTGCAGGCACTAGTTGCCTAGGTTGGTACTGCTGTTGAGTTGGCTGGAACCCTTGCTGTCTATTGGGGAAAACAGGTGATGCAACCTGAAAGTAGTATGCACACAAGCCAATCATATTTGATATGATGTAGCATATACTTTGTAATCTTATTCGTTTATTAAAGGCATTTTACTTTATCTACATGGTGTTGTTATATTAAATGTGATAAACTCATAGTTTTGAGCAATGTTTTTAGAATCATGATGGTGATCATGCTAATGAGATCTAAATTCAAGATAGCTCACAAACTAAAATTGTTCCTAATCGTTGGATTACTAAAAAGGGGATTAGTGAATCCGGATAGATTAGTACATACGTTGCTTGCTCTTATGAAGAGGATGATTGATCTCATAATCATTTGTGTGGAGACACTAAAGCAAGTATGTAGGTGCTTATTAGAGAATAAGTTCACTGAACGTGGCTCGCTAAGGAATACCTAATGGAGTTTTACTCGCCTGTCAATAGGAATTCCTCTAGTGATAGTAGTACAAGTGATCCTTGGACTTGAGATCATCATAGTATCTTGTGTATGATGAGTTATACTTTGACATGTCCCTTAAGACCTTTAGGGTATATCAAAGGGTATGATTGGGTATAATAAGTTATACATGGAGATAGGTGAATGATCAATAAAGAATCTACCACTTCTAGTAAAAGGAGAGAATGTCCTATGTGATTCGATAAATGACGACTCAGAAGTCTTTGGCCAAAGCAGAATGAAATTAGAAAGGAGTTCTAATTTGCATTATCAGAGTTGTGCATTTGAGAATCGAAATACATATAATTAAATAAAATAAGACTTGACAGTAATTCCATGTCTTATATTTAATTGGGACAATTGTATGGTAGAAGGATTGAATTGTACGGTAACTATTCACTGAAAGGTTCTTTTGTGATTAATGTTGAAATCTATATTATCTGGAAAGTCGTTGATCGCTAAGGGGGCTTACCCTTATTGTAGAATAAATATTATTTATTTAAATGAATTAAATAGTTTAATTTATTTATTTAAATAAGATTAGAATTGTTCTAATTGATTTATTCACAACCGGTTTAATATGGAGAACCTAAAGGGTCACACCGCAAAAGAAAAATATTTATTTAAGAAGTAAATGGCATAATCGTAATAATAAGTTAAGTGTATTTAACTTAATCTATAGAGATAGAATAAATTAAATAGCTTAATATTTATTATTTAATATTTTGGAAATATTAAATATAAATTAATAAGAGGAGTCTTATTATTATTATTACTATTACTATTATTTAATTCCTAATAGAGATTGGGAATTAATTAATAGAAGTACTCTCTCATGAATTCGTAATTGGATTAGGAGTTCAATTAATTAAAGGAGTTTAATTAAAATAAAAACCTAATCCTAAATAGTTTAGGAGGGTTCCCTATATCTATAAATAAGAGGAGTCTTATTATGATTTAAGGTTAGACAGTCAGACAATTAGATTGTTAGACAATTTACACACTCTTCCATGAGAATTGGAGAGAGAGAGTACTTGCAATTTCTATAGAGATAGAAACTAGGATTTTGCCAACAACCATCTTCTTGAACAACTATTATTCTTTGGTGGATCACCTCTAGAGGCCAAACACTTGGGTGGCTAACGTTGATCAAAGGAAGGAATTTAATCGGTGAAATTCAAGGAGAACGCGAAGGAATTGGAGGTGAACTTGTACCCGAGGAAGCACGGTTCTACGAGGGTATAATTTCTTAATCTCTATCTCTTTCGTTTAATTGATAATTGAGCACATGGATGATCATGGTGATGGTTTGTATGAAAATTTTAAAATCCGTTTTATCGCGCTTCCGTACTACTTATGTAATTTGATTGCATATTCGCGCTATGTACAAACCTAACACAGCCGTCTATTGCCTCTATAGCTTAAGTTGGGGTGGCCCTCCATCCTGGATTGTAAGTATTTGAGTAGGGATCATATCTAAGGTTGTGCCTGATAGTTCCCCACTGCATTTGCTTGTTGCATAGTCTCATCATCTTGCAGTCTTGGACAAGCATCTGTGTTGTGGCTTGACTATAAACAAATCCCACACCCCTTTGCAACTGGCATGTTTCTTGCAACCATCTGTCTCACCATAGCAGTTAGATCAAAAATTTGGTGATCAAGAGTACTTGTACTTATCTCATTCTTCCTTTTTGGTGTATGATCCATCCTAGTCCCATACTATTGTGAATTGGCAGCCATGGTTGCAATCAAGTTCCTTGCAGCCTCAGGTGTTTTGTCTACCAATGCTCCTCCACTTGTAACATCTATCATACTTCTATCCATTGGTGTCAGTCCCTCATAAAAGTACTGGATCAAGTGTTGTTCATCAATTTGGTGAGGTGGACAGCTTGAGCAAAGCTTCTTGAATCTTTCCTAGTATTCGTAGAGTGTCTCCCTACTAAACTGCCTGATTGCACAGATCTCTTTTCTTATATTGGCAACCCTTGAAGCAGGAAAATATTTCTCCAAGAATAGCCTCTTCATATTAGTCCATGATTGTATTAACCCTGAAGGAAGATAATATAACCAGTCCTTAGCTAGATCTCCTAGTGAAAAAGGGAAGGCTCTTAGCTTGATCTGCTATTCAGTTATCCCTTGAGGTTTCATGGTAGAGCATACTACACGGAACTCCTTCAGATGCTTGTATGGATCTTCACCTGTAAGACTACGAAAAGTAGGCAAAAGGTGTATCAGTCCTGATTTACGTTCAAAAGCAGCATCTAAAGTAGGATATTCAATGCATAAAGGTTGCTGATTCAAATTAGGAATTGCCAACTCCTTCAAAGTTCTATTGTTGTTTGCAGCAGCCATCTCTTCGTCTGATTCAGATTCAGTTGATGAGTTATTGGGAAACAATTCCAGTGCTATATTAAAACTAGGTGATGGAACTTCAGTTTCTTCTGTAGTTGTATGCTGCACTCTATGATTCTGCTTCCTAAGCCTTTTTGCAGTTTTCTCAATCTCTGGATCAAAATTCAAACTACTATATTGAGAAGATCGAGTCATAAACTAATAAAGAAATGAAAATAAATCAAAACACTAATTGTTCCCCGGCAACGGCGCCAAAATTTGGGAGCTGTCGTCAGTGCTGCCAAAAATAAAAACCTTACTCAACTCTACGAACTCTGAACTTAAATACAGTATAGCAGTAGCAAAGGTCGATCCCACAGAGAGCAATGTTGATTTTAATTTATCCTAATGCTTCTAACAGTTTTAACAGTAAATAAAAGGTTGGGGGTTTTGAAGTTGTTTAACTAATTAATAAGAACAGATTTAAAAGAATAAAATTAACTAGTGAATTAAAACTTCAGTTTTCCAATTCAGTTTCACCTTTTTCATAGCAATAGATCAATTGAGTATAATAATATTCATCCTTCAATGAAACTAATAGTCCTAGATAACAACAAGCTTTGTTATCCGAAATTATACTTAGATCGTCACTTAATGAAATAAGCTCTTCACAAGATTGTAACTATCATATAACCTAAAACAAGCTCTTTAGATTTAATATGACAACAACATTTAGAACTAAGGAATTAGCATATTCCAAGCAACAAACACATAAGCTCGATTTGTTTAACCTGTCTTTTGATAACCATAGCAATAAACCAAAAGCTTGACCACAATCAGTATTACTAACTACTAATTGTGATTAGAAACAATATCAATTACGTAATACTATTTCTGAATCTAGCATATATTATCAACTAACCAATTTAATCCTACAGAAACCAAATCAGTTAGTCAAATAATATTTAACAATTAAAACAGATTATCAGAATAAGCTTCATATAAGAAGGAATAAAATATTATATATTCAATCAAACCATAAACTGTTACTAAGGATCCATGTCCCTTTCAAACTGAATAAAAGAAAACTAGCCTGACATGTTTCTATGAACTCTCTGAATATGATAAAACTCTCTCTATGATCTCATGATGATTTCTAACACTTATAAGTGAAAGTGTTTATAGATAAGTCTCTAAAGCCTAGAAGAATTCTAATCCAATTCTGCTTCGAAAGTCTTCACTTTGCAAGTATGGTAGGATTATAAATCCTTCTCAATCTCTGAAATCCAGCTTTAAGCAGCTTCCTTATCAAATTAGATTTTAATTCCCAAATCCAAGTCTTCCTCAGTTTCCTTTTCCAGTTTGGCATCAATTTCCATATTGTTCCTTGACTCAGATTCCAGATCAGATTCTATTTCCATAATCAGATGTAGTTCCCTTATCAACTTTGACTTGAATTTCCATATTAAATTGAACTTCCTTTTTGATGCACAAGTCTATCTCCAAATCATGTTAGAAATCATATCTTTAAGTTCCAACATCTCAAATCCTACTCTGATTCGAAAATCTATAAGTTAATGAAAATCATAGAGTATCACTCTTGCACCAGCACTTCGTAGCGTAGTCATGCAATCGTAAAGTGACTGATCATAGAGTGGAACTTTCCTCTCGGAATCGTAGAGTAAACCTCGTCAGTCGTAGAGTGAACTGGAACGAGCGTCGGGTTGACAGCACCATCATAGAGTACCAAGTCTCGACCATCGTAGAGTCAAACATCGCAGAGCATGCTAATCGTCGAACAGAAATCTGGCCGTAGAGTGAATCTCAGCAATTGTAGAGTTCAACCAAACTTCACTCCAATACAACGAATATAGGACTTCCACTCAACGATCGTAGAGCATCAAAACTAATCGTAGAGTACTATGCAAAACAACACGAAATCCAGCATTAAACTATATTTTTGCAGAATCACATCAAATTCTTCTATAAATCAATAAATACCTCAAATCAACTCTTATGACAGATAACATGTGACTAAACTAAGCATAAAGGAATGAAAATAATCAGATATTATGCACCTATCACTTTCTCTATTTCTCTCTATAGATAACATTTTCTCTCTCTCTAAAATGCTTTTTTCTTCCAAAATATAAGCAAAAATTGCCTTACATAGGCACCCTAGGCCTGCCGTAGGTCCACCTGCGGCAGCCCTATGGTGGGGCCCACCTGCCTTAGTTTTTGTGTCACGACGTCGGGTTTTCGTGTTGTGCACTGAAACGTCCATAACTTTCAAACCAAGAAGAGTTAGAAAACGTGTCATACCAATCCGGAAAGCTCTTTCCGAGCGCTACACAACGACATTAAGTTTGATCAATATTGAATTCGAGAAGATAGATAAAAAGGGTAAAAACCATCCTTTTATAAACGCTGACTATTCGTTCGTCTTCTTTTCTGTAGCCTGTCGCTCCAGGGTCATTGCAGGGACTTCGAATACTCATTCTGAGCGTTATAATATTTTCTTTGACATCTTGGCCTTGAGGTGAAATGACATTTTTGCCTTCATGCCACTGTTAAGGAAAAGATGCGCAAATTTTGGGTGTTTATAGATGCCCCTCTTTGTCGTGCTTATGTAATGCAATGAAATGATCATGACAAATACATAGACGCCCAATGCATAACAAGATATAACTATGTAATGATGCAATGATGCAATTCAATATATAATAATGCAATGATGCAAATGCCGAACCTCGTGTTTGTATCGTTATCTGGGTCACTATATGGGGATAATCGCTATTATCGCCAGGGTCGTCACCAGGGTAATCATATCATCGTCGGGATCGTCGTATCGTCCCCGGGGTTGCCGCTAGAGTAATCGTATCATCGTTAGGTCATCGCCGAGGTAATCGTTGATTGCAGATATGATGCTGTAGATGATCTCATTAGTTGTTGTATCTTCTTTAAGGAGCGTTTATGACCCCAGATATCTACATGTACATCTTTCTTTATCTCTGACATACATATGTATAATCAGATTCTAATGTTTTGTAAGTCAATACTGAAAATGACAATAAATGTGGACGAACAAATGATCAATATATGTTAATTTAATGAAAGAGTTATGAAATGATCCCTGGTTAGTCAAATGATACGATTTTATCGACAAAGCGATCGTTCTTGAGTTTAGGACTATCTTGGGTAGAGAATTCCGTCTTTTTCCTTCCCTTGTCGTAGTGAGCTTACTTCATCATAATTTCTGTCGAGAGTCTCCCATTTCTTCTGATAAGAAGTTTGGTATAGCCTTGGACTCCTTTTAAAAATGCCCCAGCCCTTGCACGTGTTGTTATTGGGGATTCATATGGGAAACTCGCTTTGTTGACCACGCCAAGTTACCCATAGTGAGCAATATCATGCACAAAACGAACAACAAATGCGCCAAAAGCTTGACGGGTTGGGCTATCAGGGATAGCTCCAATATAATGATTACTATAATCTCGACAATAAGGCATATAAAGTTAAAGTACATGAAATTGAATGCTCGTTTGCTCTATAACTTAGCTTGTATCCGTTGTGTTTTTATCTTATTGCTAAAGAACTTGAAAGCGAGTAGGAAAACGAATCTTTTCTAAGCAAGTTGTGAATCGTAAATGATGTGCCATGAATATACTAATTTCAAAGTTATTTTTATTTCTTTTATTTCAATGATTTTTTATTTAACAGGTTATGAAATCGTAAGAAAACTTTTAAGTATTTATGGTCATTATACATAAGTAAGATCAAATTCAAAAGAACTATCTCCCTTTATCAAAGATACTCCGTCTTCATTCTAGATACCGTTCTTCATAGAATTGATATCATATGAGATGTGCACTGTGTGTATGTGATGTAACTCTTAGTAGGGGTTTCTCTTCCATAACTTTAGATGATCTTATTTCCTCCTGTCCACTTTTTTTCTTGACTCTATTTTTTTTTCTTTTCTCTTTTTCCTCTCACTTAAATTGTCTCGTTTTCTTAGGCCATTCAGAGTTACTCATTTAACGAGTTTTGGACCAATGACTCCCAAATCAAATGGTTTTAGGGCACTAGGTGTAAAGATACCCCTTCGGGTTTACTTGCTCGAGTAACAAAGGCCACACTTCGAAACAAATTAGGTGGTCTACTCTATTTATTCATCGCCTGACCTTGTGCAATGTCCGTTTTCTTAGGCTTAAGTTACCCATGTAACGAGCATTGAGTCGGTGACTCCTAAACCAAATGGCTTTAGGGCACCAGGTGAAACACCCCTCATGCTTAATTACTCAAGTAACCCAAGCCATGATTCGGATATGCTCAAGTCTCCTCTTCTTCCAGCATCTATCCCTCTTGTAATGATCGTTTTCTTAGGCTCTAAGTTACCCATGTAACGAGCGTTGGCCCGGTGACTCTCAAACCAAACGGCTTTAGGGCACCAGGTGTAAAGACACCCCTCAAGCTTAATTACTCGAGTAACCCAGACCACGATTCGAGATATTGGATTGACCATTATTTACCCTCTGACTTTGTACTAACTGCCATCACTGTCGTCATAGCTTTATACCCCATAACTAAGAGTCAGTGCAAATGTGAAGTGCATACATGCATATGAGGTCGATTTTGTTCCAAATAGCGTTTCGAACTAGGATTTTGTGCCTAATCAAAAGGTTGAATATTCTTAATCTTCTAATCATGCTCATGATTACTGTTCCACGGACGCTTATCAGAATTAATTCAATTCATAACTAGTCAAATAAAATTTTCTCTTTTTTAAAAGTTCCATATTTAACTTTTTTTTCTTTTATTTTTTTATGATCTAATGCAAGATAACTATACTTAAACTATCTACCATCCCTAATGTATACAAATGAAGACAGAAAACAAAGAGATGAAAGATTTGTACCTTACATGTGGGTCGCTGTACTTTAAGAAAATTATGATTGAAAAAAACCAAATAATCGTACCGGCTAACAAGTGAAATGATATGAGAGAAGCTTCGATGATGATGGCGCATGCTGATGGGATTGCGCTTTGGGCGTCGACTTGCGCATTATCCCTTCCTGGATAATCGATGAATGCCCTAGTGTCGAGTTGTCGTTGGTTTCAAAGTTATCGTTAGTTTCAAAATTGTCCCAGTCTTGTTTGTTAAAAGGGTAGTTGTTTTGGAGTGTGTTTGAAGGGAGGGCTGATAAGATGCCGAGATCCCATGAATCCATTACCTTATGTCCCACCTGGTGATCAGGTAGAGGGTATGAGCTCTGATGTTCGGGTGCCCCAATCATCTTTTTTGGCTTGTAGGTGCATTAGGCTCTGATGACCTATTGTTTTCTAATTTAATGAAGGTTTGTGATTGAGGGGTGTCAGCTCTTTAAGGGTCATGAGAGGGGTCATCAGATAGTTACTTTGCCTCGTTGAGTCGAAATTTGTTGTAATCTTATTTGTATTTCAATTTCCTGCTTAAAACTCAATCATCTCTCATTAATTTCAGCAAATAATGTATCCAACATCAATTTATATGGACAAAAAATGACATAATTAATATTTCAATTAATTTATGTAAAATACTTATCGTCTTGTGTTGTATATGTCCTTGTTGATGATCATGCTTCAATATATTGTTATGTTTCTCATTTCAGATTATTGCTTCAGTTTTGATGATTAATGTCGAGATGCTTTTAGATTTCATTTAATTGGATCTAATAGCTCGGCTCGGTTTATGATGTGATGCTTTTAAACGGGTTTGGTTTGATTTGTGAGGCTTGATTTGTGACTTTTGTATCGGGGAACAGGTTGTCAGGTATGAGATAGGTCGCGACACGATTGCGGTCTATGTACTCATATAAATCGATAGGAGATCTGATCACACGTAGTTCGGGTATATCGAATCGTCCATATTGTCGAAGGGTTTTATAGATTCATAAGAATGAGACCGCACCATTACTAGCTGCCTACGTACTCCCATAGTGAGAGGATATTAGGTCTTACGTAGTTCAAACATCGAAGAACATAAGGTTTTTTTAAAAACAAAACTAAGTTAAGATAACAAATGAAATAGCAGATAAACATTAAGATAGATAACATGCCTCAAATTCCTCATCCCTTGAGGTTCCCAATCCTTCACTAGGATTACTTGCTGTCTTGAATTGGATCTAAATTTTCTCATTGCATGGTATGACATCCTCCACAACCTTCACGAAGTTTGTTTCTAAATTTTTGTTAGGGTCACGATCTTCCACGTTCACGTGGTCGATTACTAGGGTTTGAGTATTGTTGACATAAGGCGCCACTTTTTTATCTTTTTCTCCAGCTCGGATTTTGGATTTTTCTTCCTCGCATCTTGCCATCTTTTCTCGTCTTTGTTGGTTCATGGGGTCAAGCTTTCCTGTAATTGGTGCCTCTAAAATTGCATTCTCCTTGTTAGCACTAACGATTATTTCACCTCCTCTTAGCATTCTTAGGTTCAACCCCTCTCTTGTCATTTTATCCATTTTTAGCCTTTCATGAACAAACTCAATGTGGGTTGAGTCATTAGCTTGAATCGTAGGCGTGATCACAATCTCCCTTGCTTTAATCAAGTCTTTCATTAAATATTTAAATGACCAGTATTGCTCTAGGGAATGCCCCGAGCCTCCCAAATGATAAGCACAATGCTGTGAGGGGTTGTAATTTCGTGTCCCTGTATCCATAGGATGGGGAAGGTCTAAAATTTTCTTTTATTCCATTAATTTCATCAAGAATTCCTCCATAGACTCTATAAAAGGGAAAAATTTTATGTTTGAACTCTTTTTTATTTTTACTTTTTTCCGATTTTTAGGATCAGAAAACTTTTCAGGGGTCTCATCTTTATTACTCCCATGTAGAATCACTGGAGTGTTCCCTCCCATTTGTTGAAAATTTATTTTCTTGTTGCATGGATGAACATTGGTAATGGTCTTTTCCTTCAACGTTCCTGCATCCTTTAATCTTGCTGCTCAAATTTCTTGATCCACCTTATCTCTTTTTATGACGATTTCGGCAAATGACAT